>JAGFNQ010006676.1:0-151963 GCA_024364735.1 Boesenbergia rotunda
ACACATCCAAGCCTGACTAAGCGGTTGAATGAGCTCCAACCATATTAAAACTATTTCTTGATTAATGGGTCAGCCTTAAGCTTGGAGCATCGATTTGTTGTGCCACAGCCAAGGTCGATGTAAAGAGAGGTGCAGTTGGGTGCTATGTATATTGTTGCATACTTGTTAATGAGTTAACAACCCAATGTTTTATGCAAACATTCAATTAGTTGATAGCATAATGTGATAGTTACATATATGTGATGTGTAATCGGTATAATTACCAACCTTCATAGCTAAGAATAACTTGATGGCCACAGTCATGGTTGTTCTTATCTATGGTTGGATATCAACCTATTTGGAGATGTTCCTACGATCTCCCGAATTGATAATAAGGGTGACTCAATTCGTAAAATAAATAGGATTTAATTTATGTATGATGATACATTCTTTAATCATTCTTCTCACATAATCTCAATTTGTATTTCTAGGATAATCACTCGATCATGTCTTCCCTAAACTTGCATTCCATTTTGGACACCAATAAACTGACTGGGCCTAACTTCATTGACTGGCTTCGAAACCTGAGGATAGTCCTCAAGGCAGAGAAGCTTGCTTATGTCCTTGAAGATCAACTTCCCAACCGTCCTCCTGAAAATACAACTCTAGACCAGTTTCCTGAGTTGCTCAACCTGCTGAAGACTGAAGAGCCTTCTGTGAAGCAGGTTCAAAAGACGGTACTGTTAGTTGGTTCCTCGAAGAAAGGTTCTAAGAGGAAGGCCAAAGAACAGAATAAGGGAAAGAAGAAAAAGGCCAAAAAGACTGAAAATACCTTAAAAGGCACTTGCCATCATTGTGGCAAGGAGGGTCACTGGCGAAGAAACTGCAAGGTTTATCTTGAGTCCTTGAAAGAGAAGGCATCCAATGCCCCATCCTCTTCAAGTATCTTCGTTATTGAATGTCACTCTATTTCCTCAAACACATGGGTACTTGATACTGGGTGTAGCTCACATATATGTAATGACATACAGGGGCTAAGGAATAGAAGAAGACTCGTCAAAGGAGAAGCGAATTTGCGAGTTGGAAACGGAGCAAAGATTGCTGCTGTTGCCATCGGAACATATTTGCTAAAGCTCCCCACTGGACGTGTCTTAGAATTGGATAATTGTTATTTTGTTCCTTCGTAATAAAGAACATTGTATCTATTTCATGTTTGAATGAAAAGGGTTATCATTTAACTTTTAGTAACAATTGTTGTTACATAACTTTAAATGGCGTTCTTTATGGGAATGGAACTTTGTGCAATGGTATCTACACGTTAGATTTATCCAGTGACGTTTTCAATATCGAAGTTAGCAACAAACGTGCTCGAATAGATAATCGAATAGACTCCTACACTTGGCATTGTCGTCTTGGCCATGTAAGTAAGAAACGCATGACCGAATTACACCGATGTGGAATTTTGGAATCATTTGAACCCGATTCATTTGATACATGCGAATCATGCTTAAAAGGCAAGATGACCAAATTACCCTTTTCCGGAAAAGGTAATCCAGTGGGAGAATTGCTTGGTCTAATACATACTGATGTATGTGGACCAATGTCAACTCTTGCACAAGGAGGCTATAGCTACTTCATCACCTTTATCGATGATCACTCACGATTCGGGTACGTGTTCTTGATGAAACACAAATCTGAAGCCTTTGAGAAATTCAAAGAGTTCAGAAATGAAGTAGAGAAACAGCTTGGCAAAAGTATTAAAATACTTCGATCCGATCGGGGTGGTGAATACTTAAGTCAAGAGTTTCAAGATTATCTTAGGGACAATGGGATATTATCCCAATGGACTCCGCCGTATACACCACAGCATAATGGTGTATCTGAGAGGCGCAACCGAACCTTGATGGACATGGTTAGGTCGATGATGAATCATGCAACTCTTCCAAAATCCTTTTGGGGCTATGCACTTAAGACAGCTGTTTAATTGCTAAACAGAGTCCCGACCAAGGTAGTCTCTACTACTCCATATGAGACATGGAATAGTAAGAAACCCCACTTAACTCACCTTAAGATATGGGGTTGTCCTGCTTATGTGAAGAGGATTGTATCAGACAAATTGGATGCTAAGTCTGATAAATGTCTATTTATTGGATACCCTAAGGAAACGAAGGGTTACCAATTCTATCATCCCTTGGAACAAAAGGTGTTTGTTTCAAGGCATGTTGTATTTCTGGAAAAAGAATTTCTTTTACAAGAAAACAGTGGGAGTGAGATTGAACTTGATGAAGTTCAAGAAACTCCAATAGACATTACAGAGACACCTAGTCTAGACCCACAACCAATACCTCATAATGATGAGCTATCAGTTGAACCTAAAACTACACCACCTCTTCGTAGATCTGATAGGACACGCAATATTCCAGAGAGATACGGATTTCTCATAAGTGAATCGAACGACGTGTTACTCATAAGCGATGATGAACCTATCAGTTATGAAGATGTTCTGAAAAGTTCAGAAAGGGACAAATGGCTTGAGGCCATGAAGTCGAAAATGGATTCCATGTACGAAAACCAAGTATGGGACTTGGTTAACCCACCTGAAGGGATTAAGCCCATAGGGTGCAAGTGGGTTTTCAAGAAGAAAACCGACATGGAAGGTAATGTTGTTACCTTTAAGGCTAGATTAGTGGCAAAAGGATATCGTCAGAAGCAAGGAATTGATTATGACGAAACCTATTCGCCAGTAGCTATGCTTAAATCCATTCGGATGCTCCTAGCCATAGCAGCTCATTATGATTATGAGATATGGCAAATGGATGTGAAAACAGCTTTCCTTAACGGAAACCTGCTTGAGGATGTATACATGATACAACCTGAAGGTTTCACATCGGTTGATAAAACCAAAGTATGCAAGCTTCGACGATCCATATATGGACTGAAGCAAGCATCTAGGAGCTGGAACATCCGTTTTGATGAGACAATCAAAAAGTTTGATTTCTCACAAAATCCAGACGAACCTTGTGTGTACAAGAAGGTTAGTGGGAGTGCAGTCGTATTCCTAGTATTATATGTCGATGACATCTTACTTATAGGAAACGATATATCAGTCTTACAGACAGTTAAAATTTGGTTGTCCAAAACTTTCTCCATGAAAGACCTGGGAGAAGCAACCTATATCCTTGGGATTAGAATCTATAGAGATAGATCAAAACGGTTGCTTGGTCTTTCGCAGTCTACATATATAGACCGAGTGCTAAAAAGGTTTAGCATGTCGGAATCCAAGAAAGGTTACCTTCCCATCAGGCATGGGATCAACCTTTCAAAGTCTATGTGTCCGCGCACAGAAGACGAGAGGATTTGCATGAACAAGATTCCCTATGCATCCGCGATAGGATCTATCATGTATGCTATGTTATGTACAAGGCCCGATGTATCGTATGCTTTGAGCGTCACAAGCAGATACCAGTCGGATCCAGGAATGGATCATTGGGCGGCTGTTAAGACAATCCTTAAGTACTTAAGAAGAACTAAGGATGTGTTCCTAATATATGGAGAAGGAGATATGGTAATACGTGGGTATACAGATGCCAGTTTCCAGACAGATAAGGATGACTCCAAATCTCAGTCTGGATACGTATTTATTTTGAATGGAGGCGCAGTAAGTTGGAAAAGTTCCAAACAAGACACCGTAGCGGATTCCACCACGGAAGCGGAATATATCGCAGCTTCGGAAGCAGCAAAGGAAGCAGTCTGGATCAAGAAGTTCGTCTCCGAACTTGGCGTGGTTCCAACCATTGATGATGCAGTGCCGGTTTACTGCGACAACAATGGAGCTATTGCACAAGCAAAGGAACCAAGGTCTCATCAGCGATCCAAACACGTGCTTCGCCGCTATCATCTGATCAGAGAGATTATAAGTAGGAATGATATACAAATTGAGAAAATTCCCACTGAAAGGAATTTAGCGGATCCTTTAACAAAGGCCTTGCCTCAGAGCAAGTTTGAGGGTCATGTTAGAGCTTGTGGTATTGGATACCGTAGCGATTGGCATTAGGCCAAGTGGGAGTTTGTTAGTGATATGAGAGAAGTGTCCTAAGGCAATCGCCTTATGATTGTAAACATTTATTTTAATAAATGATAATTCACTATTTGAGTATACATGTTTATGTATTTGATTGGGATCTTAAACTCATCTACTGAATGTCTGCAATACAACTCACAGCATAAGAGAATTTGTGATGGGATCACAACTAGTGATTATCTCTAAATGTGCAAATGTGAAGTATTGAAAATATCCCTAGTCGATGAATTGATAAATACGGACACTATCAATTCTGTTGAGACTAGCATGGGTTATTCTCTAATCAGCTGATTCTCACTGGCTGGTGACTTTGGGATGTCCGAAGATAAACATGGATGCTAGTTAAGGGAACTAGTTCATTGGAGTGACTAGCTGTAAGACTTCATAGGGTTATCTATATAGATATGTCAATGAAGTTCTTACTGCGGCTTAAGTGCGATGTTCCTTTGACTTGCGGTGTTCAAGTCATCTTGGTCATGAAGACTTATACTTTAACATCTTAAGCAAGCATCTCCAAGGAGGTGTGGACCCAGGATGATTGGGTATAAGCCGAAGTGCCCGAAGATGTTTGAACAGCCTACAAAGGATTCACCACTCTTTGCGAGGAGATGTATACCCAGGCCTATCGTCGGATTGTTACTCAAAACCTCTGGCCAGAGTATATCATGTTTAGAGTGCGAGTCTCTAAAATACATGAGAGTAACTAGAAATCCAAAGGACGAGAAAGACACTACTTGGGCTAGGTGTGACGTAGTCAGCCTAGTGGGGACTGACACAAATAGACCGTGTCCTGAACCAAGTGGGTATAAGATGGTGAAGGGAATGAGGCACGATTCATTAGAGCTGCTGAAGGATTTCAGAATAATTTCTTCTGGGGTCAAACCGTTGATCTTTCGATTAATTGGGGATCATGATGTACTACTAGGTGTCACTCATGATCGTTCTATAATTGGTTAATTATAGACGGCCAACATAAATCGAAAGCCTATTTAGTCACACGCACTACGAGTAATCCGAGGGATTTAAAATGAGTTGAAAATTAGATTTTCCGATCAAGAGAAATAAGTCGAATCTGAGTTAATCAGAGGCGCAATGGAAGCTAAAAATGGCTAAGTCTTTTGAAGGCTTTTTGGGCGAATTAAATGAGTTTAATTCGCGTTGGTTCGGCTCGATTTGGGCCGGCCAAAGAGGGTGCCAACCCTCCTTGGTTGGCCGGCCACCTATTGGGGAGATAACCAATTAATTTTGGTTTAATTAATAAAGTAAATCTAGCGCGATTTATTTTATAAATTATGCATAAATAAATTTGTATAAAGAAATTTATATAAATAAATTTATAGAAATTTATTCTTTTTATGGAAGTTAAAATAATCCATGAATTGGTTTATTTTAATAAAATCAATTATGAATTGATTTTTCCATAATAAGAAAGTTTATAAATTTCTTATAAAATTTATTCCATAATAAAAGGAGAGATTAATTAGTTTTATTATAAAGTTAGTTATAATAAAACTTGGTTTAAACGGAATAATTCATAAGAGAATTTATAGGATAAATTTCTTATGATAATTAATTAGTTTTATTATAAAGTTAGTTATAATAAAATTCATAAGAGAATTTATAGGATAAATTTCTTATGATAACTAATTAGTTTTATTATAAAGTTAGTTATAATAAAACTTGGTTTAAACGGAATAATTCATAAGAGAATTTATAGGATAAATTTCTTATGATAATTAATTAGTTTTATTATAAAGTTAGTTATAATAAAATTCATAAGAGAATTTATAGGATAAATTTCTTATGGTAACTAATTAGTTTTATTATAAAGTTAGTTATAATAAAACTTGGTTTAAACGGAATAATTCATAAGAGAATTTATAGGATAAATTTCTTATGATAACTAATTCTGTTAATTCTGTTAATTCGGTTAAGAGGAGACTTGGCATGGGAGAAGCAACTATATAAGGAACCATAGGCAAGCCTTGGATAAAAAAAAAAGATTTTGATAATCGAAATAGAGCTCTCCCTCTCTCTCTTCTCTTCTCTCCTCCTTCCCCCTCCCTTCCATTAGGGCCGGCGGCCACCCTAGCTCCATTAGGGCCGGCGCACAACCTACACCAAGGCAAGGTGTTGCCGTGAGCTTCAAGGAGAAGAAGAAACCAACCAAGAAGAAGAAGAAGCGGATCACATCTCCCTCTCTCTCGGAATTCGATTCCGTTACTTCGTTGGTTAGTTTCCTTTTCTTCTCTTGATCTTCTTTGTTGTGCCTATAGAGAATCTAGTAGTTCTCGTCGGCACAAAACTCATGACTTTGCGAAGTCATCCCGAAGAGAACTCGGCGTGGACGCGAATAGAGGCGGAGCTTCCAAGGGACGCTACGGTTGGATCTCGTCCCTTACTTCGAGTTACGAGAGGTATAATGTAAATTAGTTTACTTTTCCGCAAAGTTTTATTTTATGATTATGTCAACACACCATAAGATTGCATGCTAGATACAAAGTTAAAATAATTTAGGAAATTATTTTATGCAAATTCTTCCGTTGCACGTAAAAATTTAAAATTTTACGAACTCGTATCCTTGTCGACATGCACCTGGTCCCAACAAATTCAACATGTGGTAAACAATCTTCCCAACCTTTTAAATTCTTTTGAATGATAGATCTTAATAAAGTAGCTAAGGTTCGATTTACTACCTCAGTTTGTCCATCTGTTTGTGGATGACACGTTGTAGAAAACAACAACTTTGTTCCCAACTTACCCCATAGTGTCTTCCAAAAGAAGCATAGAAACTTTGCATCACGATCTGAAACTATACTTTTTGGCACTCCATGAAGTTGTACAATGTCCCTAAAAAAGAGATCAGCAATATGGTTAACATCATCTGTTTCCTACAAGGAATAAAATGAGCCATTTTGGAAAATCTATCTACGACCACAAAAATAGAATCCATACCTCGTTTTGACCTTGGTAATCCTACAATAAAATCCATAGAAATATCAACCCAATGTTCACTAGGAATTGGTAGAGGTGTATACAACCCATGAGGTAAAGATTTAGATTTTACTTGCCTACATGTGATACACTTCTCACAAAATTTTACAACATCTCCTTTCATATGTGGCCAAAAGAAATGCTCCAACAAAACATCTAGTGTTTTTCTCACTCCAAAATGTCCCATTAGTCCTCCGCCATGGGCTTCTTGGACTAATAATTCCCTCAATGAACAGTTAGGCACACATAACCTATTAACTCTAAATAGAAATCTCTCATGCCTATAAAAATTCCCAAATGCAGCATGCTCACAAACTTCAAATACATTTCCAAAGTCAGCATCTTTAGAATATAGATCTTTAATGTATTTAAATCCTAACAATTTAGTGTTCAAAGTAGAGAGCAATGTATACCTTCGAGATAAAGCATCTACAACAGTATTTTCCATACCTCGTTTATACTTGATCACATAAGGAAATAATTCAATGAACTCCACCCATTTCGCATGATGTCTATTCAACTTACTTTGACTCTTCAAGTGCTTCAATGATTCATGATCAATGTGAATGACAAACTCTTTAGGCCACAAGTAATGCTACCAAGTCTCTAAAGCCCTCACCAATGCGTACATCTCTTTGTCATAAGTGGGATAGTTCAAAGCTGCCCCACTCAATTTCTCACTAAAACAAGCAAGGAGTTGACCTTCTTGTATTAGCACAGCTCCAATACCTATTCCTGATGCATCACACTCAATTTCAAAAGTTTTAGCAAAGTTAGGTAATGCAAGCAATGGTGCAGAACTTAATTTCTCCTTAAGTGAGTTGAAGGCTGAATCATGTTCACTATCCCAATGAAATCCAACATTCTTTTTAACAATTTCGGTCAAGGGTGCAGCTAAAGTGCTAAAATTCTTAACAAACCTTCTGTAGAAACTTGCCAAACCATGGAAGCTACGTACCTCAGTTATTGTTTTTGGTGTTGGCCATTCACGAATAGCCTTAACCTTCTTCTCATCAGCTGTTATTCCCTTAGCACTAACAATATAACCAAGAATCTGATTAGTGCAAAAAAAACATTTTTGAAGGTTAGCATACAACTTTTCATTTTGTAAAACAATTAGAACATTTTGTAAATGTTGTAGATGCTCCTCTAAATTTTTGCTATAAATTAAGATGTCATCAAAATATACTACGACAAAATTTCCAATAAAAGCTCGCAAAATATGGTTCATTAACCTCATGAAAGTATTAGGTGCATTAGTAAGCCCAAATGGCATGACTAATCATTTGTACAAACCATACCTAGTCTTAAATGCAGTTTTCCATTCGTCTCCCTCACGCATGCGAATTTGATGATAGCCCGACTTCAAATCAATTTTAGAGAAAATGCAAGAGTCATGTAGTTCATCTAGCATATCATCTAATCTAGGAATAGGATGACGATACTTTACCGTAATCTTGTTGATAGCTCTACAATCAACGCACATTCTCCAAGTTCCATCCTTCTTAGGTACTAGCAAAATGAGGACGGCACATGGACTCAAACTTTCTCGGGCATACCCTTTTTTCATCAACTCTTCAACTTGCCTTTGAAGTTCTTTTATCTCAGCAGGGTTACACCTATAGGCTGACCGATTAGGAATTGTGGCTCCAGGGATGAAATCAATTTGGTGCTCTATTCCTCTAAGTGGTGGCAAACCATTAGGAACCTCATCAGGAAATACATCATCAAATTCCTGCAAAAGAGATTTAACAACACTAGGCAAAGTAGGGTTAAGATCGTTAGTGTTAAAATTGGCCTCCTTCTACAAAAGTACAATCATTGGCTGTGAAGCATAAAACGCTCTCTTAACCTCTCTTTCTTTTACATAAAAGCTCCCTTTTTTACTTTCTTGCTCATGAATTTCTTTTCCCCTTTCATTCTTTTTTCCACTCATCTCATCCTCACCTTTTCTTTTCTCACACTCTTTTTCTTTTCCATTCTTTTTCCTTTTCTCATTTTCTTTTTTCTCACACTCTTTTCTTTTTTCACTCTCATTTTTTATCCTCAATTGATCTTCACATACTTGCAGTTACATGTTTACCATGCATCATAAAAGAATACTTATTTTTAAACCCATCATGCATGACCTTCCTATCAAATTGTCATGGTCTACCTAAAAGTAAATGACTTGCATGCATTGGCATGACATCACAAAGTATTTCATCATGATATCTACCAATGGAAAATGAAACTAACACTTACTTGTTGACCTTGACTTCCCCACAATCATTCAACCATTGTAGTTTATAAGGTCTAGGATGCTTAGTGGTAGGCAAGCATAATTTCTCAACCAAAATAGTACTAGCTACATTAGTGCAACTTCCCCCATCTATAATCATACTACATACCTTGTCTTTGATGTGGCAACGGGTATGAAATATGTTGTCTTGCTATTCTTCATTATCTTCTTTCACTTGCACATTAGAGCACGCCTAGTGACAAGGGCTTCACCTTCAACGGGATACTCTTCTGCATCACTTTCCAATAATGGGGGTAAGACACTATCATCTTCGGACTCACTCTCAGTCTCGATGTCACTATTTTCTTTCAAAATCATAATTCTTTTGTTTCGACATTGTGATGCGATATGTCCCCTTCCTAAGCACTTAAAGCATTTAATATCTCTATTTCTTAAAGGTTGGAGGGGTCTTTGCCTTTGACCAATGGAGAGCTTGCATCTTTATTCTTTGAAAAATCGGGCTATTTCTTTGATTCAACGTTATCATCTTTTTTGTTCCAGCTAGATTTTCAAGTTGACGAATGAGAACTTTGCCCCCCATGCTTGTTTGATCCCTTCCTTTTGAGTTGTCTTTGAACTTTCATGGACATATGCTCCATGTCTTCAAGCTCCACATAATGTTGCAACTCCACTACATTTGCAATTTCAAACCTTGTAAAAATCGTGTCATGGTTGCTTCTCGGTCCTCCTCCACATTGGCTCGAATCATCGCAATTTCCATCTCTTTGTGGTATTCCTCCACATTGGCTCGTTCCATGCGTTCTGATTACAACACCACGTTGATCAAGGGATTCTCTAGGTCTTGCTTCTTCTCCACTTGTCGCCATTGAACAACCTATTTCACTCAAACACTCTAACTCATGAATGTTAGGATATAAGATGAAAATTCCTATGAAAATTCCTATTTCACTCTAACTCCCTGTAAGCGTTCGTGGACTATGAAAATTCCCAAGGGTGTTAGGATATAAGATAGGAATTCAAGACAAAAAAGTGCAGAATTGAAAACTTGAAGTGCTGGAAGGAAATTTGCCAAAATTGAATCTAGGCAAAATTGAGGATAATGCGGAAATGAAAGATAGCAAAACAGAATTAAAGAGCTGAAAGGAAAGTTGTCAGAACTTAATCTAGGCTGCCAGAATTGAATCTAGGCAAGCTTTAAAAGAAATGAACGTACTTGAAATAAGAGCTGAAAAGAAAGTTGCCAGAACTTAATCTAGGCTGCCAGAATTGAATCTAGGCAAGCTTTAAAGGAAATACGAGTACTTGAAATAAGAGCTAAAATGAAAGTCGCCAGAACTTAATCTAGGCTGCCATAATTGAATCTAGGCAAGCTTTAAAGGAAATGAGAAATATAAATTTGCAAACAAAGTCTCTACTTCCTTTTTTTTCCCAGCCTCATTTGCTGTTTTTTTTTGTTTCGGCTTTTCTCTTTTTTTCTTCTTTCTTTCTTCCTTTCTTCACCTTTTTTTTGCTGAAATTTTTTTTTCCTCCTCGTTTTTTTTTTTGAGCAACAAAGCAAGTAAGGCTTGCTAAGCAAAAGAAAAGAAACAAAAATAAGATAGAGACTCAAAACACAAAGAAAATGATAACCAAATCGATTTAGAGAAACTAAGGCTCTGATACCAAATGATGCGAACCCAATGAAAAGAAGTCTCAAGAACACACAACAAATAGAAGAAAGATAGAAAGATAGTAGAAATCGAATAGATAGAGAATGAAAGGAAGAAACCTCGACCCAATGCTTAAGGAAGCACGAACCTTGGTATAGAAGAAGAAGAAGATGGACGCCACAACCTTGGGATAGAGGTTGATAAGTCTTGAACGCCACAAGGGGATGACTTGATAAGTTCTAGTTCAATGAAGAACCAACAAGTGAGAGTCTCACCATGTAGTAGATTGAATAAGCCAAAAGTTACATGTTGTGGCCGCCACCCCCTTAATTTATAGCTATAGGGTGACCTAAAAACCCTAAAAGGTCAAAAGGAAGCTCATTTAGTAGAGGCCTATGTAGACTACATAGGCCTATTGAGCTCTTGGCACCATTACAACCCAAATAAAGCTAGAAATTGAGCCTAAATTGAACCCACAAAATTAACATATCATTCTTACATAGACAAGAGACTAAGGAGACTAGTTAAGCTCATCTATGGCTTGAATTAGGTTGACTAAGCCGTATGACTTGCTCTTGGTCAAACCTTTTTCAATGGTCGCTTTGGCTTTCACATCTTCAATTAGCACATTAAGTGCTTCTTTCATCGTTTTAGCCTTAGCCCTTGTAATTGGGCCATCTTTGATGCATAATGGATCATCAACATCTTCTAGAGTGGGTTGAGCATGATCCATATCGTTAGTTTGTTGGGCAACTTGTTCACTTCCTTTGACTCCATCAGTGGAGACCCTAGCTTTGGGTTGAGAAAACTCTCTTACACCAGCTCCTGGTATGAGTATGTATGAACAACTGATTCAACAACATCAACGTCCACAAAGTCATTCAAAAGGTATCCCTTGCAGTATTTCTTTTTATATATTTTTTCATTTGTTTTTTGAATGAGACTTTGCTGGTGAACTTCCA
The DNA here is from genome assembly GCA_024364735.1 of Boesenbergia rotunda. NCBI lineage: Eukaryota > Viridiplantae > Streptophyta > Magnoliopsida > Zingiberales > Zingiberaceae > Boesenbergia > Boesenbergia rotunda. The sequence continues at coordinate 11,908 of JAGFNQ010006676.1, forward strand.
AAGAGAATTTGAATATTACCTAAGGGTATAGTTTTATATTAGTGCTCATATCATTTTATAGATGAATTTAGTATTTTTATTTTGTTAAACATACAATGCTGGAATTTATTAATGTTGGGTTGAAATCCATTTTCTTTTGACTTATTACTACAATTTTCACATTCTAGCCGCAAAGGATTTTGCTCTTACTTTAGGGATGCCTGGCAGGGATGCTTGGCAATGGAAAAACATCCACGACAGTGCATGGTGCATGTTGTGAAAGCACTTCTGATGACACATTTAAGCTCTTATTCTAGTATGTTGGGGTTTTTATTTTATATTGATTTGACATGAATCTAAAGTTTGTGGATTATGTCTCTATATTTTTTATTTTTATTGTATGATATATTTATGATTCAATAGTAAGAAGATTGATTAGTTGTACTTTTATAGTATTTTAATTGATGTTATTTATAAGAGTTTAATTAAGTAATTCGTGGTCTAAAAATAATAGATAATATTTTGTAAATAGAAAAAATAATGATTTTTATCTTTGGTTAAAATAATATATTTTAAAAAAGATAATGTTTTTTTTATCTATTAAAAAAATGTTGGCTTTGATAAAAAATGATAACACTTTTTAAGTGTTGCATAAGCATTGTCTATGCAAAAAATTGACAATGTTTTTTAAGCATTGCAAAAATGGTGTCTTTGCAAAAAAACAACAACACTTTTTAAGCATTGTTTTATCCTGGACATTTAATAAAAAGCATTGTCTTTTATATAAGTTGAAAGATAAAATCTTAATTTTTAGGATTATCTTATCAGATAAGATATGTTCGTGGTCCTGTCGCGAAGCGAGTTGGACGCCCCTACAATTGGATGGGCCTCCGAGGAGCACGAGATCGCTGAGATGGCCTACTGAGTTGTCTCGCCTCTAACCTACAAGACAAAGACCATTAGAACCCGCCGGGAAAAGTCCCCGGCCAGGCACTCCGACGGTTAAGTCAGTGCTCAACGGTGGCAATGGAAAGCAATAGAACAGTATGGAATGCACTATTGCGCGTACTTGAGAGATGCGGAGTGAGGAGGCTTATATAGCCGGGGAAACTGAAAGCTCTGTTAGTGCAAGTTGCATCAATGATGTTCCTCTTGAAGTGTTTTAATGTTTGACAATACACTTAAGTCAGTGATACACTAAATAGACAAAGGGGAGTAAGAGAGAAGTAACCTTAGTTGAAAAGTCCTAGTTAATCTAGGCATCGTAACCTTAAGTCCCAGCGAAGGGATGCTGGGCACCTAGCAAAGGGTTGCTAGGTATCGAAACCTTAAGACCTAGCGAAGGGCTGCTAGGCACCTAGCGAAGGGCTGCTAGGTATCGTAACCCTAAGACCTAGCGAAGGGTTGCTAGGCACCTAGTGAAGGACTACTAGGCATAGAAGACCTAGCAAAGGATTGCTAGGCACCAGGCGAAGGACCGCTTGGTAATAAAGACCTAGCGAAGGGCTGCTAGGCACCTGGCGAAGGACTGCTAGGAAATGAAGACTTGGTCCAAGGGACTAAGCAACTTAGCTGAGCGATGACTAAGGGCAGGAGTAGAGACGGGTCAGGGTTTGGGCGTCTCGAGATCCGGAGTAATCGGAAGCTAAGTAAAAGTCCACTCGAAGGGCTGGGTGGCAACCGTCTCCTGAAAGGAGTAGGTGAAGGGCGAGTTCTCAGGGATGGGAACTTGTGCTGGTTCGACCTAGGGTTTCGTGCAAATCCGAAGTCCGAACCAAGTCTTTAAGCTTAATATTATATGCATGTATGCTTTGTGTTTTTGTATCTTGCAGGTAACAAGAACCGGAGACAAAGCGCAGGGTGCTGCCCCAGTCTTGGGGGCGCCCCTAGTGTTGGGGGCGCCCCATGCAACCAGGGCGCCCCCAGGTAACACTAAATAGGCATGTACGGTGATGTATGCAGAACAGGTGTCAACCGGGGCGCCCGGAGTGTCCGGGGCGCCCGGAGCGTCCGGGGCGCCCTGATTAGTAGCTGTTTTGCTGTTTCGAAGCCAGAACACAGGATAAGCCTCCACGGGGGCACCCGGAGAATCCGGGGCGCCCTGGTCAACCATCTTATCACCAGCGACGAGGTAGGCGCAAGGATAAGAGTTGACCGAGTCTTCCGGGGCGCCCCCAGCGACCGGGGCGCCCCCAGGAGGCCTATATAAGGGGTCTCGACCCCTCAGCTTAAGACACAACTTCCAAGAGCGATTCTGATCATTCCGACCGATGACAACGCGCTAGAAACAAGGCTCTACGACCGGGAGGCTCCAGGAGGAAGTGCGCGGCACTTCGGAGGTCCAGATCGGCCGTGTTTCAAGTTTTTGTTCGGTTCGCTTTCATTTATTCTGCACTTAACTTTTATATTATTGCTTGTGATTGTAAACTGTAAGACGGGTTTTCTCCGCCTCCGGAAATTCCGGAAAGGAGAACATTAGTGGACTCACGCCGAGTACATAGGCCTTGGACATACTGACCCAGGGGGGTCGGGAACCAAGTAAATAAATCCCGCGTGTCCTTGTATTATTGTTTTCTTCGTTTTGTTTGTTTTCCGCTGCTACTAACTCTGAATCTAGAACGAAGATCCGAAAGATTTTCGAAAGGTTTTTCGCAATCGATATTCACCCCCCCCCCCTCTATCGACGGCACCGGTCCTACAAGCTCCTGCCCCACCTGCCACCTATTGTCATATAGCGAGGACAAGGTGATGCATGCCCAGAGGTACAAGATAAAGTAGTGCATACTGTGTTAAGGAATGGGGCACTGTCAACTTAATGACTGGCATCGTTTGACGTCGCTCGGCCTGACACCAGCATATGTGGTCGTGGTACGGGAGAACAGGGTGTGGCAGGAAGATCAATACCTCAGGGAGATATCCGTCATTTGAGACAGGGATGGCTTCAGTCCTGCACCGACCCCGTACAGCTTCTGGTGGTCTGGTGTCAGGGAGTGGTTGTGTTGTATGCTGAGGCATGCTAAGGGCCTATGAGGGTGTCGACTGAGGCACGGCATGGTGAGGCCGGCTAAGGGCCTATGAGGGTGTCGACTGAGGCACTGCATGGTGAGGCCGGCTGAGGGCCTATGAGGGTGCCGACTGGGGCACTGCTTGGTGAGGCCGGCTGAGGGCCTATGAGGGTGCTTACTGGGGCACTGAATGACGAGGTCGGCTGAGGGCCCATGTATCAAGTAACGCCCCTCCCGGTTCGGGCTTACCCCCGGAGCATGGTCCGCCACGCGTCGGCGGGGAGCCAAACTTGGAGGGGTAAGGGAGCATGAGCGTCTGAGCTTGGGTCAGATTGATTCTGAGGAGCGTGGGCCGCCACGCGTCCGATCAGAGGCCTGGACCCGAGTGACGCCTATTCGACGGGCCTTTCTAGCCCATTAACCATTTTCCTTCTGACTAGGCGTCAGGCTGTCGGGCCAAGCTATACATAAGCTGGCCCGAGATCATAAGCATCCCCCTCAAGTCTAGTCGAAGGAGGCACGCAATCCGACTGACTGGACCCTGACTTTGGCTCAAGCCTGGCGCACCCGAGTGATCAGGTTTTGCAGTCAACCTCGCACAGAGGCATCATCTACTAGGCAATCCGTCTCTTCATGAGCTTTTAAAATGATGGCATATCTTCTCTTTAACTGCCGCCTTAATGACTCAGGACTCGCGTCCCCAGGCCACTTGCATATGCGTAGCGAGGGATATGCCACCCCTCTTCTCGAATGTTCGACCCACACTGGTGACCATCCATCCCAAGAACTATCCGAGTCTGATCCAACAGTTTCAGCATGTCCGCATGCTTCTCCCGATTCCCCACTTCCGATGAGGGTGTTTCTGGCGGCCACTTCCCCCAACATGGTTACTTCACGTAAGGGGAAAGAACTAATGAGGGAGGTGTTAACGTCCAATTTGGAAGCTATGAATACGGACGACCAGCCTTTGGCAGCCAGGCGTCAGATGCTCCGGTCGGCCAATTCTTCATGTTCAGCTGGTACTGCCACTCTGATTTGCCCAATGGAGGAGGCTAAGGTGTTTGCTCCTGCAAAGCACTCTACAGAGCCCGTAGCCTCCGCCCCCTGGTACAAAGATCAGGAGGCAGTTCCTCCTCTGCTATCCCGTGGGACCTCTCTTCCCCTGCCGACTCACAAGACCCTCCCGACCGTGCCTCAGCCGAGGGCTCAGCTAGCTGGTTCATCACCCTTATCCGCATCTGCTGGCCATTCCCCCTTGGCGAAAAGGGTCAGGCTAGTTCTCCCAGCCGTGACCAAGGAAGAGGTGGCAGTTCCCATTCCAGTGATCTCTGATCTGGAGATCACCCATTCTCTGCCAGTTCCCCAGGTATCGCTTCCTCCGCCGACTCGCGATGCCTCCCCTGCTTTGCTTCAGCCGGGAACCTTCCTTCCAGCATCCTCGGCTAAGGCGGCCCATCGACCCCGCTGTCCCGTGGGGCCCCTTTTATTACATTCTCACCAACCTCATCTGGTGAGGTCGCCCCCGCTGGTTTGCCTTACGCAACCTAGGGGGTTCTTGCAGGTGGATCGGTCGGCCGACCCGCCTTAGCTAATGTTGTATGGGCTACTATCAGCGAGCCTCTACACGTGGTCAGGCCGTCCCGAGCCCACCACGGGCTACTACCCTAGCTGCGAGTCCGAGTTCAAGGAATCGGCTTGGGCAGTGCATCTGTATGGCTCCCTAGGCGAGCGTTTTCCGAATGGTCCCCAGAAAACCCACCACCGGAGTCCTGTTTGGCACGCTGACACCTTCATCTCGAGGGCTAGTCAGATTTGCAGTTTCTTTCGTCTATGATTCTTTCTGTTGATTTTAACGTTTGTTGTCTCTCTTGCAGGTCGCACGCCCAGTTTGGGATCTCGAGGAACTAGTCATGCTCATGGCCCAGCTTCAGGAGGCACATCACATTATTTCCGTTCTCCGGGCCGACCTGAAGGCCAAAGAAGAGGAGCAGGCCGCTTGCTCTGCTAAGCATAGCAAACTTAGACAAAAGCATGACGTCCAGGCGTCGGTGCTGAAGGAGACTCAACGGCGACTACAGAACATGAAAGAGTACGCCGAGTCCCTGTGCCAAGACAAGTTCTCAAGAGAGACTCGCCGAGCACCAAGAACCATGAACAATTGTTGCGAGTGACGTTTTCATTGTTTTTCTTTTGCTGAAGAGAGGCTGCGCCTCATTTTTGTATTAGCCTTGCTATTAGAAATGTCAGTTTTTTCCATCTCTTGTGTCTTCGTAATGTTTAAGTGTTGGGAATCCGGGCAGCATAAGCGACCCGAGCGAGGGTACTCCGGCCCAAACCCGCTTTCTCGCGTGAGTACACAAAACATGCGAGTATAGCGATTTCTGCGTATCGGCCACTCGGGAGAGAATAATCCATACTTTGCGAACGACGGATCGAAATGCTTAAGCATGGCAGCTTCTTAGCACCAGCTGCCCGGGTGAAAATGAGTGATCTAGTACTTGGAGAACCCATCTGAATTAATTGAGTGAAGTTGTTAGCTCGGGCCGTTTAAAGCGCCCTTGCCGAGCCATGGACCTCATAAAGGTCTGCAATGGTGCCTCCACTCGGGTTCTGCTCAGAGGGTGCGGGCCGCCCTGGACCCGCCTGGAGATGTCTGGGAGATGTTCCCGTTTTGTAACTCGTGACGACGAGAGTTTGAATACTGGTTCAGGCCGATTCTCAGGAGCGTGGGTCGCCATGCGTCCGATCGGAGACACTGGACCGAGTGGGCCGCAAAAGCTGGTTCGCTTATAACTTGCTAGCGAGGCAAGAGTTTTGCACACTCGGTTGGGCAAGACTCAGGGAGCGTGGGCCGCCACGCGTCCGACTGAGAGCCGATCCGAGGGATAGATGGGAGCGTGGATCCCGATTATAGCTTGTGCGGAGACAAGAGTCTGGACACTAGTTCAGGTCGATTCTCAGGAGCGTGGGCCACCACGCGTCCGATCAGAGACACTGAACCGAGTGGGACAGGGAAGATGGTCCACTTATAACTTGCTGGCGAGGCAAGAGTTTTGCGCACTCGGTCAGGCAAGACTCAAGGAGCGTGGGCCATCACGCGTCCGACTGAGAGCCGATCCGAGGGATAGATGAGAGGGGATCCCGATTATAACTCGTGCGGAGACGAGAGTTTGGACACTGGTTCAGGCCGATTCTCAGGAGCGTGGGCCGCCACGCGTCCGATCGGAGATACTGAACCGAGTGGGGCATGGAAGCTGGTTCACTTATAACTTGCTGGCAAGGCAAGAGTTTTGCGCACTCGGTCGGGCAAGACTCAGGGAGCATGGGCCGCCACGCTTCCGACTGAGAGCCTATCCGAGGGATATATGGGAGCAGATCCCGATTATAACTCATGCGAAGACGAGAGGCTGGACACTGGTTCAGGCCGATTGTCAGGAGCGTGGGCTGCCACGCGTCCTATCGGAGACACCGAACCGAGTGGGATGTGGAAGCTGGTCCACTTATAACTTGCTGGCGAGGCAAGAGTTTTCCGCACTCGGTCGGGCAAGACTCAGGGAGCGTGGGCCGCCACGCGTCCGACCGAGACCCGATCCGAGGGATAGATGGGAGCGGATCCCGATTATAACGCGTGCGGAGATGAGAGTTTGGAGTACCTGTGAGTGGAGTGAGGACCATGTTTTTCCACTATCATGAGTTTCACATTACAACCTCTCATTCGGCCACTCGGTATGGTTGAAGATGAATCGTACTCCAGGGTCGATCCAACCTTTTTCCTTTCTAATTCTCTAAGTAGTAAGCTCCTGAGGCGAACTTCTGAATAACTTTGAAGGGTCCTCCCCACTGCGGCTCCAGTTTACTTACATCTTCGACGGGCTTGATTCTCTTCCAGACCAGGTCCCCCACTTGGAACGTCCTCGACAGTACCTTCCGATCATACTTCTGTTTCATTTTCTGCCGATATGCGAACATCCGAGCGGCTGCTTTGACTCAGATTTCGTCAACCAAGTCCAGCTCTGATGTAGACCAAGGAGCTATTCATCAAGACCGGGTTAAAATCGCAAGAGATCATTTGTCACTTCCTGAAGGGCCAATTACAAGACTTCAAGCAAAGCGTTTCAAGGAAGCCCTAAACCCTAAACCCTAAACCTTTTTCCTTTCTCATTCTCTAAGTAGTAAGCTCCTGAGGCGAGCTTCTGAATAACTTTGAAGGGTCCTCCCCACTGCAGCTCCAGTTTACTTACATCTTCGACGGGCTTGATTCTCTTCCAGACCAGGTCCCCCACTTGGAACGTCCTCGGCAGTACCTTCCGATCATACTTCTGTTTCATTTTCTGCCGATATGCGAACATCCGAGCGGCTACTTTGACTCAGATTTCGTCAACCAAGTCCAACTCTGATGTAGACCAAGGAGCTGTTAATCAAGACCGAGTTAAAACAGCAAGAGATCATTTGTCACTTCCTGAAAGGCCAATTACAAGACTTCAAGCAAAGCGTTTCAAGGAAGCACTAAACGGGCCAATCCAAGAACAATGGCTTGGCTCTGAGAAACGAGAACCCAAGTTAAGCCCAAGTACAAATCAAGGCTTAACCCATGTGATCAATCTTATTCGGCCATGACTCATCCCTAGCATGATGGTTGGAAAAGGGAAGGAAAAAAGAAGTATGGAAACTTGAGATTTTGGGTTTCTAAGTTATTTAATTTCATGCATGCTAAAGTATGGAGACTTGGAGTTTTTTTTGGATTTCTAAGTGTTTAAATGCTTGCATGCACCATCGGTACTTGTATTTGTTTGCATGCACGCATGTAGGTACTTTAGTTGCTTGCTCCCGTTATATAAGGGAGAGAATTCTGAATTTGTATGCACTTTGGTTTTGGTAAAACATCCTAGTGAGGATTTTGTGATCTCTTGGTTCTTGAAGGAACTTCTGAACTTATCGAGCCTATCTCGTGGAGTTCAACAACCAAAACTTATCACCATCCTAGTGTGGCGTTTCCTTCTTTCGTAGTCTTTGTTCGTGCTAGTCTTGGTTGCGGGTAAAGGCTCAAACTCTTGTCATCTTGTTCCTGGGGATCTATCCATCTTTGTCTTGGGTTCCATCACGTCTGTTGGTGGGGTTCGTATCATCTGGTATCAGAGCCCCGTTTCAAAAGACAAGTGTTCAATTTATCTTTTCTTGCTGTTTGATATATTGAAAAAAAAAACAAAACAGAAAAAAATTAAAAAAATCGTGGAAAAAAATATTCAAAAGAAGAAGAAGTTGATGGCCCTTGAAGTAGTTTCACCTTCCATTTCTTTGTATTCGTCATCTTGTGCTCTTTCATTTCTCTTAAAGTTTTTTGCCATTTCTTAAAGTTTCGGTTGGATTCTCTGAAGTTTGATTAAGAACTAAAGAGACACAATTGAGTGAAAAAAAAGAGAGAAGAGAGTGTGTGAGACCACTACTAGTGAGAGTCCCCAAATCTTGAGAACGCTAGAGGGAGTGCTTGTGAGGTTTTTTCTATTTTTTTGCAAAAATGTCCAACATTCCAGAGGATGATAAAACTGAGAACGCTAGACAACTTCCAAATCTTCAATTGCAAGCATTAATGGGAGAAATGCAGCGTATGATGAGGGCAGAATTGGAGTCTATATATGAGAGGCTGGATCGAGTTGAAGCGGAAACACCCAGGAGACATCAGCAAGCGTATCCTAATGTGCAACAACAAAGACGTGCTCCGAGGGCTGAAATAGAAGAAGAAGAAGAGTTGGAAGGATTTGGTGAACAAAACTACAATCGGGGCTGGAATGGTAATAGAGAAGAAAGGAGGGGCTATAGAGATCGGACTGAGCATAGGGAGGATCGGATTGGTGGAAATAGAAGAGTTAATGACTTAGGAAGCGTAAAGCTGAAGATTCCATCCTTCTAAGGTAAAAATGATCCAGAAGTTTATTTGGAGTGGGAAACCAGGATAGAGATGGTGTTTGATTGTCATGAATTTTCAAAACATAAGAAGGTTAAGTTAGCTGCCATTGAATTCACTGATTATACTATTGTGTGATGGGATCAAGTAGTTATGAACCGGCGACGAAATGGAGAGTGGCCTGTGTCCACTTGGGAGAAAATGAAGATGCTCATGAGAAAAAGATTTGTACCCAGCCATTACTATAGGAGTTTATATCAGAAGTTGCAAAGGTTATCCCAAGGCACCAAAAGTGTGGATGAGTATTTTAAGGAAATGGAGGTTTCCATGATACGAGCCAATGTGGATAAAGATCGAGAAGCCACAATGGCTAGGTTCTTGAAGGTTTAAATCTAGAAATTGCTGATATTGTTGAATTGCAACATTATGTTGAGTTGTCTGACATGGTACACCAAGCAGTAAAAGTGGAGGAACAACTAAAGAAGAAGAGGCTTACTAGAAGGGGACAACCAGTGACTAGCAACAATACATGGAGGGCAGCCCCAAAACAAGAGGAACACTTACAAAGCAAGCCAAAATTTGAACTCTTCAAGAAGCCCAAACCAACAACATCCACAACCTCAGGTATTAGCGAGTCCACTACTTACAAAACTCGTGATATCAAGTGTTTCAAATGTCAGGGCCGTGGTCACATTGCTATCCAATGTGTGAACAAAAGGGTGATGGTTATCAATGCCCAAGGGGAGCTTGAATCAGAAGATGAGGATGAAGTTGCTGAAGAAGTACCATAAACGGAGGACAGAGATGATGAGCAACATGCTGTTGTTGGAGACTTATTGGTGGCTAGACAAGTTCCATGTTTACAAGCTAAGGAGGAAGACGGTAATCAACGGGAAAACATATTTCATACACGTTGCTTTGTGAATGATAAGGTTTGCAGTGCTATTATTGATAGAGGAAGTTGCACCAATGTGGCAAGCACTGATTTAGTGGAGAAATTGTCGCTACCGACTCTGAAACATCCATGTCCTTATCAACTATAGTGGTTGAACGATTGCGAGGAAATCAAAGTGACAAATCAAGTCTTGGTATCAATTGCTATTTGCAGATATGAAGACGAGTTGTTATGTGATGTGGTTCCCATGCATGCATGTCATCTTTTGTTGGGAAGACCTTGGCAATTTGATCGGAAGGTAACTCATGACGGGTTCACAAATAGGTATTCTTTTACTCGGAAAGGACAACCTATTTCGCTTGTACCCTTGACTCCACTACAAGTTATGGAGGATCAACTAAAATTACAAAGAGCCAATGAAAAGAAGAAAGAAATAGAAAATGAAAAAAAAAGAGAAAAAGAAAGTGGGAAAAGGAGAGAAAAGGAAGATGAGGGAAAAGAAATTGAGAGGAAAGAATCAAAGGGAGTTGAGAAAACTGCAAAAAAGAAAGAGAAAAACTTTTATGCAAAAAAAAAGTGAGACCAAAAGAGCTTTGTTCTCAAATCAGCCACCTCTTATACTTTTGTATATGGAGGCACTTTTGAGCACTAACGATCTCAACAATTCTTTGCCAAGTGTTGTTGTTTCTCTTTTACAGGATTTCACGGATGTTTTCCCTGAAGAGGTTCCACCTGGATTGCCTCCGATTCGAGGCATTGAACATCAAATCGACTTTATTCCTGGTGCATCAATCCCAAATTGGCCTGCATATAGAAGCAACCTGAAGGAAACAAAGGAACTCTAAAGGCAAATTGCCGAACTATTAGAGAAGGGGCATGTTCGAGAGAGTCTAAGTCCTTGTGTTGTTCCAGTGTTACTAGTTCCTAAGAAGGATGTCACATGGAGGATGTGTGTGGATTGTCGAGCCGTCAACAACATAACGGTAAAATATCGTCACCCAATTCCTAGACTTGATGATATGCTTGACGAATTGCATGGCTCTTGTGTGTTCACAAAGATAGATCTTAGGAGTGGATATGATCAGATTAGGATCAAGGAAGGTGATGAATGGAAGGCTGCTTTTAAGACCAAGCATGGCCTATATGAATGATTAGCAATGCCTTTTGGATTAACTAATGCTCCTAGCACTTTTATGCGTTTAATGAACCATGTTTTACGTGCTTTCTTAGGAAGATTTGTAGTTGTATATTTTAATGATATTTTGATTTATAGCCAAAATCTAGAAGAGCATGTTATACATTTAACATCTGTATTAAGTGTGCTCAAGGAAGAGAAGCTCTTTGCCAACCTCAAGAAGTGCACCTTTTGTACGGAGAGGGTTGTGTTTCTTGGGTTTGTTGTTAGTGCTAAAGGGGTTGAGATGGATGAAGAAAAGGTGAAAGCAATCCAAGTATGGCCAACACCTACAACAATCAGGCAAGTAAGGAGTTTCCATGGATTGGCCAGCTTCTATCGACGATTTGTGCCAGATTTTAGTAACATTGCAGCTCCTCTTACTAACGTCATCAAGAAAAATAAGTCATTCAAGTGGGGAGAGGAGCAAGAGAAAGCATTCGACACCTTGAAAGAAAAGCTAAGTTCGGCTCCTTTATTGATTCTACCTGACTTTTCTAAAACATTTGAAATCGAATGTGATGCTTCTGGTATTGGTATAGGTGTTGTGCTTATGCAAGAACGGAAACCCATTGCTTACTTCAGTGAGAAGTTGAGTGGGACAGCTCTCAACTATCCAACGTATGACAAAGAGTTGTACGCATTGGTAAGGGCATTGGAGACGTGGCAGCATTACCTATGGCCAAAGGAATTCGTGATTCAAACGGATCATCAGTCACTACGACATTTGAAAGGGCAGCACAAGTTGAACCGACGCCACGCAAAATGGGTAGAGTTCATTGAGACATTTCCTTATCTGATCAAATACAAGCAAGGAAAAGAGAATGTGGTAGCTGATGCTTTATCTCGAAGGTATGATTTACTTTCCACGTTAGATGCCAAATTACTTGGATTTGAATACATCAAGGACTTATATGCCAATGATACTGATTTTTCTGATGTGTTCAAAGCATGTGAGCAAGTTGAATTTGGAAAATTCTATAGGCATGATGGATTTTTATTTCGAGGAAATAGATTGTGTGTACCCCTATGTTCATTGCGTGAATTGTTTACTAGGGAAGCCCATAGTGGTGGGTTGATGGGGCATTTTGATGTCACTAAGACTTTAGGGGTTTTGCAAGATCATATTTTTTAGCCTCATATGAAACGTGATGTAGAGAAGATTTGTGAGAAGTGTATCACTTGCAAACAAGCTAAATCTAAGTTGAAACCACATGGCTTATATACTCCTTTGCCTATACCCAATGAACCCTGGACTGATATTTAAATGGACTTTGTATTGGGATTACCCCGGACTAAGAGGGGAAGGGATTCAATTTTTGTTGTGGTAGATAGGTTTTCTAAGATGGCTCATTTCATTCCATGTAATAAAACCAATGATGCATCCCATATAGCTGATTTGTTCTTTAAAGAGGTTGTTAGGATACATGGCATGCTTAGGACCATTGTCTCTGATCGAGATACAAAATTTTTGAGTTACTTTTGGAAGACTCTGTGGGGAAAATTGGGAACTAAATTATTATTCACTACTACTTGTCATCCCCAGACCGATGGGCAAACTGAAGTTGTTAATCGCACTTTATCCTTCTTACTTCGTGTCATCATAAAGAAGAATTTGAAAACATGGGAGGATTGTCTACCGCATGTTGAGTTTGCATACAATAGAAGCATACATTCTGTAACTCAATTTTCTCCATTTGAAGTTGTTTATGGATTCAATCCTTTGTCACCAATAGATTTGATTCCTCTACCTTTAAGTGAGCATGTCAACCTAGATGGAAAGAAGAAGGCTGAATTTGTGAAGCAAATTCATGAACAAGCACGCTTGAATATTGAGAGAAGGACCAAGCAATATATACAGCAAGCTAACAAAGGGCGCAAGAAAGTTGTGCTTGAACTAGGAGAGTGGGTTTGGTTGCACCTACGGAAGGAGCGATTTTCAGAGAAACGACGTTCTAAACTCCTACCTCGAGGCGACGGGCCATTTCAAGTGATAGAACGCATCAATGATAATGCCTACAAACTTGAATTACCAGGTGAGTATGGTGTGCATACTACTTTTAATGTTGCTGATTTGTCCCCATTTGATGTAGGTGATGATTTGAGGGCAAGTCCTTTTCAAGAGGGGGAGAATGATGTAGACCAAGGAGATGTTCATCAAGACCGGGTTAAAACCGCAAGAGATCATTTGTCACTTCCTGAAGGGCCAATTACAAGACTTCAAACAAAGCGTTTCAAGGAAGCACTAAACGGGCTAATCCAAGAACAATGGCTTGGCTATGAGAAACGAGAAACCAAGTTAAGCCCAAGTACAAATCAAGGCTTAACCCATGTGATCGGTCTTATTCATCCATGACTCATCCCTAGCATGATGGTTGGAAAAGGGAAGGAGAAAAGAAGTATGGAAACTTGGGATTTTGGGTTTCTAAGTTATTTAATTTCATGCATGCAAAAGTATGGAGACTTGGAGTTTTTTTTTGGTTTCTAAGTGTTTAAATGCTTGCATGCACCATGGGTACTTGTATTTGTTTGCATGTAGGTACTTTAGTTGCTTGCTCCCGTTATATAAGGGAGAGAATTACGAATTTGTAAGCACTTTGGTTTTGGTAAAACATCCTAGTGAGGATTTTGTGATCTCTTGGTTCTTGAAGAAACTTCTGAACTTATCGAGCCTATCTCGTGGCGTTCAACAATCAAAACTTATCACCATCCTGGTGTGGCGTTTCCTTCTTTCGTAGTCTTTGTTCGTGCCAGTCTTGGTTGCGAGTAAAGGCTCAAACTCTTATCATCTTGTTCCTGGGGTTCTATCCATCTTTGTCTCGGGTTCCATCACGTCTGTTGGTGGGGTTCATATCAAGCTCCAATCGCCTCCTTTCCAAGTTATTCTCATAATAGGCTGCCCGTCAATCCGACTCACGAAGCGAAGCGAGCTGGACGCCCCTACAGCTGGATGGGCCTCCGGGGAGCACGAGATCGCTGAGTTGTCTCGCCTCTAACCTGCAAGACAAAGACCGTTAGAACCCGCCAGGAAAAGTCGCCGGCCAGGCACTCCGACGATCAAGTCAGTGCTCGACGGTGGAAATGGAAAGCAATAGAACAGTATGGAATGCACTATTGCGCGTACCTGAGAGATGCGGAGTGAGGAGGTTTATATAGCCGGGGAAGTTGACAGCTCCTGCCCCACCTGCCACCTGATGCCATATAACGAGGACAAGGTGATGCATGCCCAGAGGTGGCAGGATAAAGTAGTGCATACTGTGTTAAGGAAATGGGCACTGTCAACTTAATGGCTAGCGTCGTTTGACGCCGCTCGGCCTGACACCAGCGTATGTGGTCGTGGTATGGGGGTGTTGGGTTCTCCCGGCACCAAAAACACAAAACTCAACGGAAACAAGAACCCTCGAGCGATCCATGCGAAAGAAAACTCGTACGAAGTTCATCTATCTAATAGATCTATCTATAGTGTACCTTTGGAGCGTGCCTTCGCTTATCCCGCTCGTCCAAGATGCGCCAAATCTCTTGCACGTTCAAGTGTTCGTGCCTCTATTCGTATCCACACGGACACGATCTCTCAACTTCGGGAAGAACTACCTTAGTTGTGCTAGCAACTTGAGGTAGCTCGCAGAACACCAAGAACCCTACAATAGGGTTTCAGCCAAAGTGGAGAAGAGGAAGAAGAGAGGAAGGGAAGAAGGGAAAGACAATCACTTCTCATTCAAAATGACTAGACTAGCTTTTATATTCATCCCATGAATATGAAGAGTTTTTTGTCTCTTTGACTTCCCTTCATTAAAGACAATAAAGAGCACATCTTTCCATGTGACTCTTCACCTTTTCATCCAATGAAAAGAGACCTTTCTCTTTCCTTCATTAAACACTTTAATGAATTTCCCCATGCAATTCCGATCGGGCCCCTCAGGCTTCCGACCAGGTCTCCCGACCAAGTCTGTCGAGCTCCCGACCCAGTCTGCCGAGCTCCCGACTCAGTATGCCGAGCGCCGAGCTCCCGACTCAGTCTGCCGAGCGCCGAGCTCCTGACCCGAGCTCCCGACCCGAGTCTCCAGAGTTCACAACTCGAGCTCCCGATCAAATCTCCCGATTTCCCAACTCGGGCTCTCGATCAGACTTCCCGAGTTCCCAACTCGGACTCCCGATAAGACTTCCCGAGTTCCCAACTCGGGCTCCCACTCATATTTCCCGAAGCATCATGTCCTTAGTGTGTGACCCAATAGGTTCTCGTGACGTTGGCAATGCACCTAAACACCTTAGACACATAAGCAATGAGCGGCATCTAGCAATGCATCATTGCTACCTAAGTAATAAGAAAAGTCGAGATCCGACTAAACCTCCGTGACTATGATAATGCATGACCTTGTCCTTCTATCCTTGATATCTAGATTAACCAATGAGGCATAGACCGTGTCATCCTCAATCAATCTTGTGTTTCTTGATCCCTGAGTAGACTCACTCAAACAAATGAGCTCAATATCTCATATTGACTCATTTGAGCATGGTCATGCGTTTCAGCAGTCCTACTCGATCAAGGGGCCCACAGATATCACTCCCTTCATATGGGAGGGATAGATCTCATCTACATCACTCACATCCCTCCGCATAATTCATTACATACCCAGTGATCGCCTTTATAGTCCACCCTGTTACGGGTGACGTTTGACGATACCAAAGTACATAACTCCTTATGTAGGGAACCGTAGTGACTTCAGGTCTAAGGACTATTCATACCAATAGTCACATGAGAAAGTTTATGACACTCATATGACAATCTATGAAACTTTCTCATGGCTGGTCAATTCAGTACACATTCTCTAATGTATACCCATGTGTCAACTTGATATCATATATCCATGACTTGTGAGCTCAAGTCATCAATTGACCTACATGCTAGTCTCCATGCATTAATATTGTCCCTGAATATTAATGCTTGACTAGGAATAATTTAGTGTAGTGTTCTCTACATTATCTCACTATCGATTCAACCAATCGATATAATTTAGATAAGAACCTACTACACAAGGACATTATTATACTTAGTTATTTGGCACAAATACAGAGTTAGTATAATAACCAAACATGCCTTTTAATGATAGAATATGATACAAAATATCCCTAGTCAATCATCACATAATTGGCCCTAGGGCTCCTACTAACAGGGGGGACAGGGTGTGGCAGGAAGATCAATACTTCAGCGAGATATCCGTCATTTGAGACCAGGATGGCTTCAGTCCTGCGCCGACCCCGTACAGCTTCTGGTGGTTTAGTGTCAGGGAGTGGTTGTGTTGCCTGCTGAGGCCTGCTAAGGGCCGATGAGGGTGCCAACTGAGGCATGGCATGGTGAGGTCGGCTGAGGACCTATGAGGGTGCCGACTGAGGCACTGCATGGTGAGGCCGGCTGAGGGCCTATGAGGGTGCCGACTGGGGCACTGAATGACAAGGCCGGCTGAGGGCCCATATATCAAGTAACGCCCCCTCTGGTTCGTACTTACCCCCGGAGCGTGGTCTGCCACGCGTCGGCGGGGAGCCAAACTTGGAGGGGTAAGGGAGCATGAGTGTCTGAGCTTGGGTCAGATCGATTCTGAGCAGCGTGGGCCGCCACGCGTCCAATCAGAGGCCTGGACCCGAGTGACGCCTATTCGACGGGCCTTTCTAGCCCATTGATCATTTTCCTTCTGACTAGGCGTCAGGCTGCCGGGTCAGACTACACATAAACTAACCCGGGATCAGTTTGCAACCACTAAATCTTATCTAATAAAACTTTATAAAACATAGCAAAGTCTTATCTAATAAAACTTGAATAAAATATATATTGTCAAGTCTTATCTAATAAGACTATCTAATAACAAATCTTATCAACTAAAATATTATCTAACCACGTGGGGTTTATTTAGTTTGGGTTTATTTGAAAATCCCAAATAAATAATAGATTAACCAATAATTCAATAAATTTATGATTCAATTAGGTTAATCCTCTAATCCAATAGAGTCTAATTAGATTAACGTGTAACTTTGATTGTATTCTCAATAGATGCTTCGGTTGAACGATTGGGGAAGATGGACGTGACTGCTTTTTCTTTTCTTCCTTTATATATTTGACATCAACTTCTTTTGCTCGTTTCCACATACGGTGCCACAATAACAAAACAAAAATCTCACCGCGATGATGTAACAATAAAAATCCACCTTGCATCAAAGAGCAATACTGTTGAAACTTTCTCCTCTTGACATAACATTCTCCTCGTGATGTAGCCTTCTATTGGTGGCGTGGTCGACTCTACGAAGAATAACATGCTTTAAAAGACTCCTTGAGAGTTACCTAACAAGGTCCCCCGATGGCTAAATTATTAGGCAACCTCAAAAAAGTATAATAGTAAGAAAGTAGATGAGATTATATCATGGAGAATAATAAAGCATATGAGAAATTAAAGTAGATGCATATCATATTCTCCCTTATTGAGACCTCCCTCTCCTTATCTTATATAGAGAGAGGTTTGAGGGACGCACCTCATTAAATAGTATCATCGTAATCACTATGTCCCTTCGTGTTATGGTAAATATCGTGTCCTTTCATATATTATGAGGTCAGACCAAGTCGGGAGATTAAATCAGCAACAAGTCCAAAGTTCGGGACATCGAATGGTCAAATAAAAAAAAATATTAGATCAAATAACACGAACCTGGAATGACTGACTCAGTCCCACGAAAATTTCCTACCGATCATTAGGATAAATCGAGAAATGCTCGCGGTGGACAGTCTAAAAGCCCAGAGTCCCAAAGTTTGCACCCCATTTGGAGAAAAAATTTCTGTAAAATACATCGTAATTAGGGATCGAATCACGGATACCTGAGATAGCGACTAATCATCCTACTATTGTACCATAGCCTCTGGAGCCATCGAATGGTCGAACAAGCTCGATAGGTTAGATACTATCATCTGCATTGATTGAGTCATGAACCTGTCATATGACCTCTGTATTGATTCGAAGCTTGTCACATATTCCCTACAGTCTCCACCGCATGCACAATTAAAGGTTAATCTCTAAAAAATTCATAATTCAAACTTTGATTTTTTTTTTTTAAGTATTTCCTTAAATATTTTAGCACTACATTGTACTCGTGCAAATAGGATCATTGTACTTTTGGATCTACTTATATATATTCAGGTTTATTTTACATAATTTCAGATGTTATTAAGTTGTCGAATATTTTTAAGAGAAAATATTTAATTATTATCAATCAATATTTTAGTTAACTAATGTGCTTGTTAGATTAGATGTAATTCTTGTAAGCTTGTTTAGTTAAATATTTTTAGTTAAGGCTTCATATATATGTTACCCTTTTTGGATTTTCTTAATTTTTCTATGAATGTTTTCGAAAAACTACACAAAATGTCCAATTGCAAACTTCCCTTTGGGTTCACTCCCCACATGGGATTTTATTTTTTTATTTTTTCACTCCCTAATATTTTAGTATTAGGGAGTAAAAAGGGTATTAGGAAGTTAAAAAAAAATCCCGGGGGGGTGTGGACTGAAAGGGAAGTTTATGGTTGAGGATTTTTTATATATTTGTCATTTTAAGATGGTGAAACACTTTCTAAATATATAAAATATATTTATTAGAGTTATAATAATATATATATAATAATTTATGATATTTTTTAATAATAACTAGCGATCGCACGCATTAGTAATATATGTATACGTGTAA
Organism: Boesenbergia rotunda; assembly: GCA_024364735.1. Lineage (NCBI taxonomy): Eukaryota > Viridiplantae > Streptophyta > Magnoliopsida > Zingiberales > Zingiberaceae > Boesenbergia > Boesenbergia rotunda. Next base: position 30,585 of record JAGFNQ010006676.1, read on the forward strand.
AGAATTAGTTTTATTTATTCTCTCTTTGAACAATTAGCGAAGAAAAGAAATTATTGATAAAAGGATGGCTTATAAATGGTAGAAAAAGAAATTTATTTTTAAATAAAATAATTTTTTTAAATGCATAAATAAAAGAATTTTACTATTTTTGTTAATTATAATATTCTATTTTATCATACATCAAAAATTTTGTAAAATAAATTAACCAAAGTTATAGTTTAATAATAATAATAATAATGAATTAAATAATAATGTTTAGTTGAGAAAAAATAGAAGTTAATTTAAACTTTTATTCACTTTAATTTTGATTTAATGATTCACATTGTCTTTTTCTCTTTTTTTAAAAAAAATCTAAATTTATAGATATTCTATCAGTTCTAGGATATACTTTTTACATAAATTACTTAATTAAGTCATTGGGTTTAGTAAATATATAAAGGAAAATAAATGATCTTTCAGGGATTAAAATAATTTATATTTGGAATAAGTCTTTCAAATTAACATATAAAAATTTGATTTTATAAGGGTGCAACACATAGGAGATATGTAAGAACCCAACTGTAAGCAACTATCATGGCTCTCCACATTTAAAAATTAATTTAATATTATAATGAACTAATAGATCACATATCAAATATTAAACTTATGAAAATATACATGACACTTGATCTTAGTTAAAAGGTCTAGAAAAATATGAATTGTGAATTGTTACATTGTACTTTGCCTTATTTTATAATTGCTCTTTATCCAATTTAATTTAAGTGGGATTATTAAAAATAAAATTTAATTTAATTTAAGGAAAATAAGAGTCAATCAATCGGATAAGTAGAAATGGCATAAATAAGTACGCGTACCATCGATGGTACCAAAAGGCGTACCACGCTCTTTATTAATAATATTTAATAAATATATTAATATTTCATCCCACGCTCTTATTAATAAATATATATTAATATATTAATAAATATATTAATATATAAAAAATTTTGAAAAAAACGTTGGCTGAAAATTAAAAAAAAACGTGTATTGGTTTCAGGCTCACGCTGAGCCTGAAATCAAACCTTTCAGGCCCAGCGTGGGCCTGAAATATTTTTATTTCAGGGCCAGCGTGGGGCTGAAATTTTTTATTTCAGGCCCACGTTGGGCCTGAAATATTTTGATTCAGGCTCGACGTGAACTCAAATTTTTTTTCAATTTTAAAAATATATTAATATATAAAAAAACCTATCAAAACACTTAATTTCAGATTCAAACACAGGGCCTGAAATCATCCCAGGAGGGTCTGAAGTCAAATAACTTCAGATCCTATAAATAATTAATTTAATAAATAATAATTAAATATAAAAAATATTTTTAAAATTAAAAATTTTTTTGTGCCTGAACCACTCCTATAGCATTGGTGATATATCACCAATGCTATAGGAGTGGTTCAGGCACAAAAAAAATTTTAATTTTAAAAATATTTTTTATATTTAATTATTATTTATTAAATTAATTATTTATAGGATCTGAAGTTATTTGACTTCAAACCCTCCTGGGATGATTTCAGGCCCTGTGTTTGAATCTGAAATTAAGTGTTTTGATAGGTTTTTTTATATATTAATATATTTTTAAAATAGAAAAAAAATTTGAGTCCACGTCGGGCCTGAATCAAAAGATTTCAGGCCCAACGTGGGTCTGAAATAAAAAATTTCAGGCTCACGCTGGGCCTGAAATAAAAATATTTCAGGCCCACGCTGGGCCTGAAAGGTTTGATTTCAAGCCCAGCATGGGCCTGAAATCAATACACGCTTTTTTTTTAATTTTCAGCCAACGTTTTTTTTCAAATTTTTTTATATATTAATATATTTATTAATATATTAATATATTTATATATATTTATATATATTTATATATATTTATTAATATATTTATTAATAAAGAGCGTGGGATGAAATATTAATATATTTATTAAATATTATTAATATTTTTATTAATATTTTTTTTATATATTAATATATATTAAATATTATTTAATATATTAATTTCTATTAATCAAATATAAAAATTATTTATTTATATTTTTAAATCGTTGGATGAGATATTTGTTAACTGAAATATTTTTTTGATGTTTACCTTACAACGTTTTCAGCGTCGATTTCATATTATATTATTTTAAAATAAAAGTCTGAAAAAGTATCTGCAGTCGTCTCGAAATTTGTTACTGAGAGAGAGAAGGAGAAAGACAGTAGATAACAGGAGGGGTATAAGAGGAAGTTCACTATTATTAAGTGCGCCCTTTGGTGAAAATGAAACCATGGTACGATGTTTGGTAAATACCTATTCTTGGGTACGCCTTTTGGTAAATTGCCCAAATATAAATGATAACATAAAGTTTATTATTGTATAAGTTTTTCTTAATATAACTTATTGAATATGTTTTTTTTATTTACAAGGGGTATCCATGGTTGCGTCCGACTAATCCACTTGGCTAACCGACCCTGTCCCACAGCCTTCAACGAGAATCCCCACCGGTCAACGAGAGTAAATCACGGGACGAAGACACGTGGCAACTTCACCACTGATGATATCGGTACCCGATGGCCCGACCACGCAGCAACCTATGGCGATTTTTTCCATCAGCATACTACGTGCTCTGCCAGGGAGGAATTGATTCCGGGAAGTGAGGGATCACCCAAGTGAGTAATTACCAATCGCGTCATGCCCGCAGGGGGAACTTTGATTGAATAATTGCTTCAGCACCTTGTTGTTCGAAGACATTATAAATTATTGTAATATGTTTAATAATATTGATGGGGTTGAATAGCCCGTAGCGGGCACATGGGATAAAGAAGCTGCGTGGCAAGATGTGACGAGTCTGAGCGACTCCCCTTTTTAGAGCTCTTGGGACACTCTCGGGAAGAGTGCAGGGCCCAACTCGCGGTAAACATGCCCTGGAAGATCAGATAAGCAAAATCCCTCCTGGGATCACCATGGGAAGTCGGGTCCCGAGACCACCTCGGGGAAGCGGAGCCCAAGCAACATTCGACCTCAAGTAACGATCCCCCTTTTTTCTCGGATCTATGGATAAGTATCACCACTAGCACGATATTATCATAACCCTTAAATATCGCAACGGGTCTCACTTAATGGCGGCGTGGACCATTTCAAAGACTATCCTATAATCGACGAAGGGGGGCGTGGCATAGATCATGGGGCACGCCAAGGCGGCCGCCACAGGTATAAAAGGTAGTCCAACCCCTCCGGTAAGGGGAGTTATGCATTCTCTGCTACTCATACATCTTTTCTTCTTAATGCTTCTCCTCTCCATCAAGGCACTGACTTGAACATCGGAGTGGGTTCCACCGGACAACCTCCAGCGTGTTCCCCTAACACTCGTATTGATCTCGCAGGGTGCGAAATTCCTCCCCTCCCGTCAAAATTCACATGGGTTGAATCTCGGTGGCTGGCCATCGACGTTGATTCCCTCCGGAACAAGTTGTTGGATCGTAAAAACCGATAGAGGGGGGTGAATATCGGAAATCGTTCTTTTTCGGAAAACTAAGAGTAAGTGCACAGCGGAAATAAAAATAAGAGACACAGCACAAAGACATAGTGGTTTTTACTTGGTTCGGAGCCTGTGTCGACTCCTACTCCAAGGCCCACGGTCGTTGACCGTTTACTTTGGGCAATTCTATATTCGCGCAAATAGGTTACACAATTTAATTACAAAATGAGTGCAATAAAATATAATAAATTAAGTACGCTCTTCTTTACCGACGTCCGGAGTAGGTCGACTCTTTCGGGGCAGCGGGACGTCGTCGGCTCGAGGTGAAGCGTTTCTGGAGCAAGGCACGAGCGTAGAAGAGCTTTGAGACGTTGAGAGAATTGTTTTTGGAAGCCTGGGGTCGAGGGCCCTTTATATAGGGCTAGGAGGCGCCCGGGACGTCGGGGGCGCCCCCCACGTGGCCATTGATCCGCACAGATCTCGGTCAGCGTCTATCCTCTGGATCCGCTTTGACCGGGGCGCCCGAAGCGCTCGGGGCGCCCGCTTGACCAGGTCAAAGTTCTATCTTCTTGGCTTCGATGACTTCTTAGTTCGAAGTAAGCGCATGGGGGCGCCCGCAGCGCAAGGGGCGCCCGGGAGCAGCGGGGGCGCCCGGGAGCACGGGGGCGCCCCGCCCAGCAGCTTTTCGAACCCTTCTTCTTTTGATGTGTTTTGTATGTACCTTGGGGGCGCCCTACTCAGCCTTTGCCTCTCTCCTTTGAGGCTTTCTGAGCTGCAGACACACGTTCCTTCGGTCCTGCATCCAGGGTTAGTCCAAAACACAATGCAATAAAATATTTATTTGTTCATACAGCCTTAGCTGTCTTGGTTCTGACTTTGGTCTCCAAAATGGAGCCCTAGGTCGAACCGACGCCTACTGTTCCCTCGACGGGGAACGCGTCCTCACCTACTCCTCTCGGGAGAATTTACCTGATGCCAACCGTTCCTCTGGTTGGACTTTTGGGCTTGGATACTGGCAGTCCTTCGCCAGTTGCCTAGCAGTCCTTCGCTAGGGCTTTGTATCCTGGCAGTCCTTCGCCTGGTGCCTAGCAGTCCTTCTCTAGGACTTTTCCTGCACACTCAGTGAATATTGTTAGATCACAAACAAACTTAACTTTGAATCCTTTGCCAATATCAAAACAAGGTTCGATATGGTGCTTCCTGCACCAACACAAGTTTGGCGTCGTCTGTAGGATACCAGTAAAGTACCAAAAGGAGCACTGATGGCAGAGCTAGAGGGACAATCCATTGTCCTGACGAGAGAAGAACTAGATTGCTTGGTGGCCAATGCCATCAAAGAAGCGCTTGAGCAGCACCAAGTTGAACAAGCTACCTCGCAGCAAGGGGCTCCTGCGCAGGAGGAGATCCCTAGAGTCTCCATCTCGCACTCATGGAGATCCGTCACACCAGTGGGACGACGGGACGAAGCAGCCCCAGGTCCCCGAAGAGACTCTCCTGGAGATATCGAGAAGGCCCACCTGGTAGCCTCCAGCGCGCAGAGGCACGAAGAAGGACAAGGGAAAAGAGAGGAACCTAAGGCCTCCCATAAGGTTCCCTCTACTCCCTTCTTATCTGAGATTGTGGAAGACCCCATGCCAAAGCAGTTCCGTGACCCTAGGATCGCCAATTATGACGGGAAGACGGATTCGGAGGATCACTTCTGCAAGTTTGAGAACACGGCACTCCTGCACCAGTATACTGACGGTGTAAAGTGTCGGGTGTTCCTAAGCACCCTGTCCGGAGCAGCCCAACGATGGTTCCAGAGGCTGCCACAAGGTTCTATCAACTCCTTCGCAGAGTTTAGAACCGTCGTCCTCCACCACTTTGTTGGGACCGGGTGCATGTTGACATGGATACGGGTTCGTAATTTTAAAAATTAATTACGTGCAGCGGAAGAATTAGCATAAATAATTTCTCAAATTATTTTAACCACGTATCTAGTATGCAACCTTATGATGTGTGGACATGATCATAAATTAAAATTTTACAGAAAGTAAACTAATTTACTCAATACCTCGCGTAATTCGAAGTAAGGGACGAGATCCAACCGTAGCGTCCCTTGGAAGCTCCGCCTCTATTCGCGTCCACGCCGAGTTCTCTTCGGGATGACTTCGCAAAGCCACGAGTTTCGTGCCGACAAGAACTACTAGATTCTCCAAAGGCATAACTAGAATATCAAAAGAGAGAGATGGAAACTAACCACCAAGTAACGGAATCAAGATTCCGTGAAGGTAGGAAGGAGTCGCGACCCGCTTCGTCTTGGTGGTGGCTCACGGCAAGGGAAGGTGGCGCCGGCCCTAGAGGGATGGAGTGGGCGCCGGCCCTAGAGGGAGAGGGAGAGAAGGAGAGGAAGAGAGGCTAGGCAAGAATCCTTGATCACTTGAATTGATTTCCAAGCCTTGCCTATGTACCTTTATATAGTAGCCTCTTTATCGCCAAGTCTCCTCTTAACGGAATTTTTCATAAGAAATTTATCTTTATAAATTTTTCTATGAATTATTCCGTTATACCAAGTTTTTATTATAACTCTATTTATAATAAAAACAACCATGTCTCCCCTTTTATTATGGAATAAAATTTACAAGAAATTTATTATATAAATTTTTCTTATCATGGAAAAATCAATTCATAATTAATTTTATAGAATAAAATAAACTAATTCATGGTTCATTTTAATTCCCATAAAAAGAATAAATTTCTATAAATTTCTTTATATAAATTTCTTTACATAAATTTTTTTATATAAATTTCTTTATCCATAATTTTATAAAATAAATCGCGCTAGATTTATTTTATAATTTAAACCAAATAAATTGGTTTCCCTCTTTTATTGTGGCCGGCCAAACCAAAGAGGGTGGGCACCCTCTTTGGCCGGCCACACAAAGCCAAAGCCCTTGCGAATTAAACTCAGTTAATTCGTCCAATAAGACTTCAAAAGACTTAGCCATTTTAAGCTTCCGATTCGCCTCTGATAAATTCAGATTCGACTTATTTCTCTTGATTGAAAAATCTAATTTTCAACTCGTTTTAAATCCCTCGGATTACTCGTAGTGCGTGTGACTAAATAGGCTTTCGATTTATGTTGGCCGTCTATAATTCATCAATTATAGAACGATCATGAGTGGCACCTAGTAGTACATCATGATTCCCAATTAATCGAAAGATCAACGGTTGACCTCAGAAATTATTCTGAAACCCTTCAGCAGCTCTAATGATTCGTGCCTCATTCCCTTCACCATCTTATACCCACTTGGTTCAGGACATGGTCTATATGTGTCAGTCCCCACTAGGCTGACTACGTCACACCTAGCCCAAGTAATGTCTTTCTCGTCCAACGGATTCTAATTACTCTCATGTATTTAAGAGACTCATACTCTGAACATGTCATGCTCTGGCCAGAGGCTTTGAGTAACAATCCGACGATAGGCCTTGGGTATACACCCCCTCGCAAGGAGTGGTGAATCCTTTGTAGGTTGTTCAAACATCTTCGGGCACTTCGGCTTATACCCAACCACCCTGGGTCCACACCTCCTTGGAGATGCTTGCTTAAGATGTTAAAGTATAAGTCTCCATGACCAAGATGACTTGAACACCGCAAGTCAAAGGAACATCGCACTTAAGCTGCAGTAAGAACTTCACTGACATGTCTATATGTAGACTACCATGTGAAGTTTTACAGCCAGTCACTCCAATGAACTAGTTCCCTTAACTAGCATTCATGTTTATCTCCGGACATCCCAATGTCACCAGCCAGTGAGAATCAGCTGATTAGAGAATAACCCATACTAGTCTCAACAGAATTGATAGTGTCCTTATTTATCAATTCATCGACTAGGGATAATTTCAATACTTCACAATTGCACATGTAGAGATAATCACTAGTTGTGAATTCATCACAAATTCTCTCATGCTGTGAATTGTATTGTGGACATTCAGTAAATGAGTTTAAAATCCCAATCAAATACACAGACATGTATACTCAAATAGTGAATATTTATTTATTAAAATAAATATTTACAATCATAAGGCGATTGCCTTAGGACACATCTCTCATATTACTAACAAACTCCCACTTGGCCTAATGCCAATCGCTACGGTATCCAATACCACAGGCTCTAACATGACCCTCAAACTTACTTTGAGGCAAGGTCTTAGTTAAAGGATCCGCTAAATTCCTTTCAGTGGGAATTTTCTCAATTTGTATATCATTCCTACTTATAATCTCTCTGATCAGATGATAGCGGCGAAGCACGTGTTTGGATCGCTGATGAGACCTTGGTTCCTTTGCTTGTGCAATAGCTCCATTGTTGTCGCAGTAAACCGGCACTGCTTCATCAATGTTTGGAACCACACCAAGTTCGGAGACAAACTTCTTGATCCAGACTGCTTCCTTTGCTGCTTCTGAAGCTGCGATATATTCCGCTTCCATGGTAGAATCCGCTACGGTGTCTTGTTTGGAACTCTTCCAACTTATTGCGCCTCCATTCAAAGTAAATACGTATCCAGATTGAGATTTGGAGTCATCCTTATCTATCTGGAAACTGGCATCAGTATACCCACGTATTACCATATCTCCTTCTCCATATATTAGGAACACATCCTTAGTTCTTCTTAAGTACTTAAGGATTGTCTTGACAGCCGCCCAATGATCCATTCCTGGATCAGACTGGTATCTGCTTGCGACGCTCAGAGCATACGATACATCGGGCCTAGTACATAACATAGCATACATGATAGATCCTATCGCGGATGCATAAGGAATCTTATTCATGCAAATCCTCTCGTCTTCTGTGCGCGGACACATAGACTTCGAAAGGTTGATTCCATGCCTGATGGGAAGGTAACCTTTCTTGGATTCCGACATGCTAAACCTTTCTAGCACTCGGTCTATATATGTAGACTGCGAAAGACTAAGCAACTGTTTTGATCTATCTCTATAGATTCTAATCCCAAGGATATAGGTTGTTTCTCCCAGGTCTTTCATGGAGAAAGTTTTGGACAACCAAATTTTAACTGTCTGTAAGACTGATATATCGTTTCCTATAAGTAATATGTCATCGATATATAATACTAGGAATACGACTGCACTCCCACTAACCTTCTTATACACACAAGGTTCGTCAGGATATTGTGAGAAATCAAACTCTTTGATTGTCTCATCAAAACGGATGTTCCAGCTCCTGGATGCTTGCTTCAGTCCATATATGGATCGTCGAAGCTTGCATACTTTGGTTTTATCAACCGATGTGAAACCTTCAGGTTGTATCATGTATACATCCTCAAGCAGGTTTCCATTAAGGAAAGCTGTTTTCACATCCATTTGCCATATCTCATAATCATAATGAGCTGCTATGGCTAGGAGCATCCTGTTGGTGCAGTAGGCACTAAAGTCAAACCTATGTTTTGATAATGCAACAGGGTTCAAAAGTTAAGTCTTAATTGTTATCTAACAATGTTACTTGAGTGTGCAGGAAAAGTCCTAGCGAAGGGCTGCTAGGCACCTGGCGAAGGGCTGCCAGGATAAAAAGCCCTAGCGAAGGACTGCTAGGCACTTGGCGAAGGAATGCCAAGATAAAAAGACCTAGCGAAGGACTGCTAGGCGCCAGGCGAAGGACAGCTTGGGACAGAAGCCCTAGCGAAGGAATGCTAGGCTCCGGGCGAAGGACAGCTCGGCATCTAAGACCTGGCAAAGGACCGTCAGGCAAAAGTCCAACCAGAGGAACGGTTGGCATCAGGTATATTCTCCCGAGAGGAGTAGGTGAGGACGCGTTCCCCGTCGAGGGAACAGTAGGCGTCGGTTCGACCTAGGGCTCCATTTTGGAGATCCAAAGTCAGAACCAAGACAGCTAAGGCTGTATAAACAAATATTTTATTGTTTTATTGTGTTTTGGACTAACCCTGGATGCAGGACCAAAGGAAGGAGTGTCTGCAGCTCAGATAGCCTCAAAGGAGTGAGGCAGTGGCTGAGTAGGGCGCCCGGAGTGTCCCGGGCGCCCCCAAGGTGCATACAAAACAAGTCAAGAGAAAAAGGCTTCGAATAGCTGCTGGGTCGGGCGCCCCCGTGCTCCCGGGCGCCCCCGCTGCTCCCGGGCGCCCCCAGCGCCCCGGGCGCCCCCAAGCGCAAGCTGCCGAAGCGCACCCTCGCGAAGCCAAGGGATAGAGTTTGACCCGGTCAACCCGGGCGCCCCCAGCGCTCCGGGCGCCCCGGTCAAAGCGGATCCCGAAGATAAAGGGATCAGACGCGACCGAGACATTTCCGGATCGGGTGACACGTGGGGGGCGCCCCCGACGTCCCGGGCGCCCCCAGGCCCTATATAAAGGGCCCTCGACCCCAAGCTTCAGCAACAACTTCCAATCAACGCTTCTACGCTCTTCTGCTCTCGCGCTTCGCCTCGGAATCCTTCCAACTCGAGCCGACGACGTCCCGCTGCTCCGAAAAAGTCGATCTACCCCGGACGTCGGTAAAAGAGCGATTTAAGTTTACTGTACTTAATTCTGTAATACCTTTTTGTAAACTATTTGCGCCTAATATAGAATTGCCCAAAGTAAACGGTCAACGACCGTGGGCCTTGGAGTAGGAGTCGCCCCAGGCTCCGAACCAAGTAAAATCGACCGTGTCTTTGTGTTGTTATTTTTAATTTCCGCTGCGTACTTGCTCTAAATTTTCCGAAAAACGATTTCCGATATTCACCCCCCCCCTCTATCGGTTTTCTCGATCCAACAAGTGGTATCAGAGCGGGGAAGTTCAAACCTGGTGCAACCACCAGTTTGAAATTTTTTTTCGGATTTTTATTCTCTTTTTTTTTACGAATTTTCGTTAAATATTTCGTTCGAATTTTTTTTTCGAGGTTGGTGCAACACCCCTCGTTATTTCATTTTATTCATCCAACACTACTAATCCAAGACCTAGTCTTGGGAAATTTGTTTCTTTTTGTTAGTTTCTTATTTACAGATCAAATGGCCATGCAAGAGGGATTTAGCACCGCCAGACCTCCACTTTTCAGTGGAGAAGACTTTTCCTACTGGAAAAGCCGAATGGAGGTCCACCTGAAAACTCAGGTGGACATGTGGATTATCATCCAGTCCGGACTGGAGATTCCCACAAACGCTGAAGGCTTACCTCAAAGCTACTCAGAATGGGACACCACTCTCAAGCGAAAAATAGAAGCCGATGCAAAAGCAACACAAACCCTACAATGCGGACTGACAAAAGAGGAGCTGAACCGAGTGGGGCCCTTCAACAGTGCCAAGGAGCTATGGGCAAAATTGATCGAGCTGCACGAAGGAACATCAGATACCAGGATCAGCAAGAGGGATCTGCTCCTGAACAAATTGTACACCATCAAGATGGCCGACAACGAATCAGCAGCCCAACTCCACGCACGCATACAAGAATTGATGAACGGTCTTCACACTATAGGTCACAAGGTCGAAAACCGTGACCTAATAAGGTATGCCCTAAACGCATTCCCTAGAAATACCTTGTGGGCATCTATGGTAGATGCATACAAGGTTTCAAGGGATCTCTCTAAAATTAAATTAGACGAATTGTTTTCTGAGTTAGAACTTCATGAACAGACTAACTGCAATATGGCCGAGAAGAGTATTGCCTTTTTTGCAGGAAAAACTGGAAGATCGACAAAGAAGAAACCTCAACCTGAACCCGAGTCTACCTCAGACTCAGACGCAGAAGATGAAGCAGGAGATCAATCTGAGCTGGTCCGACTAGCCCGAAGTTATTATAAAAAATTGAAGAACCAAGCCAACACACGGAGGACAAGCCGAAGAAAGGACGAACCAGCCGAACCAGCAAGTGACAAACACAAGCCCAACGTAACCTGCTACGAGTGCAAGAAGAAGGGCCACTACAAGACAGAATGTCCAAATCTAAAGGAGTCCAAGAAGACAAGACGGAAAAAGGCACTCCAAGCAACCTGGGACGAATCTTCCTCAGAAGAAGAAGAAGAAGCACCCCAGTCCAACCTTCTAGCCCTGACCGCCTCAGAAGAAGTCGAGACCGAGTCTGAATCAGAAAAGGACGACGGCAAGTTAACCTTTTCAGAAGACGGCGAAATCAAGGTAAGCGGTTTTAATAAACGTCAATTAAACGAACTTATCTCTTATCTTTCTCGAGATTTGGCGAAAGCCAAGCTCCGAGTCGAATCCCTCCGACAGGAAGTAAAACTCCTGAAAGAGGGAGCTGACTCTAAATCATTAACCGAGAACATTCAAGAAGGAACTCCTACTCAAGTTGAAAGACTTGAGAAAGAAAACTCCTCCCTGAAAACTCAGGTTAAGGATCTTAGAGCGGCCTTAGAACGATTTACTTCTGGTTCCAAAAATCTTGACATGATTCTTGGAAAACAGAAGTCCGTTCTAAATCGATCCGGACTTGGCTACAGAACCAAATCCCGACAAAGATCGTATTTTGCTGTACTGAATCAGTCCAGAGGTAAAGTTCAGGCATGGGTACCTAAACTGTACCTGAACCAACCAACTGGATCAAATCAATATTGGATCCCCAAGGACAAGATTCACATCTTGCCTAATCATTATCGTGGCTATAGTCCAGGGGGAGCCAAATTAAAAACTATTTTTATTGTTAAATAGAATTTAAATTCTTGCAATTTGCCTGATTGTTTGTTTATTTAAATTTATGCAACTTACCATGCTTAGACTTAGGTTAGTTTAAGGACTAAACAAACTTAACTGAAACTTGACAACATAGTATTGGGTGGAGGTGAGATGATAGTACGTTAGGGAAACCAATTCTAATAAGATCAAGTTCACTTGGTCTCTTTAGACTGGTGAAACTAGCCGAAGCTACCGATCCAAAATCCAAACTAGTTAGACCAGAACTTTTTCAAAGATTAATTTTGAAAATGAAACTTCATTAAACGGCTTTGTCAAGGAAAGGGTTGATGATCCAATAAGGCTACGGCCAAAGAAGGCCTAGTGCCTCGCCAAGACCTGGAAGCCAATTTTTGAGTTTCAAATTCAAATTACTTTTTGTAAAATTCAAATCTAACACAATTTTCAGTTAAGTATAGATTCAAACATTCTCTTTCAAAATAAATTGAAATGCTTTCAAAAATTAATTAAGGTTTTCAAAATAAACTAACTTTTTCAAAATAATTCTACTTATCAAAACCTGTCTCACGAAACCTATAAGGCTAACGTGATTGAGAACCATAGATTTGGGTGAGACAGACTAGTCAGTGAAAATCAATTTAAGCTATTCCTAACTCTAATTGGATCCAAATCAATAAAACTCTTTATGTGTAGGAACATAAAGATTTGGACCAATGGATGTTGGATAGCGGTTGCTCCAGACATATGACTGGAGATAAATTGAAGTTCACCAAACTCAAGCTCAAGAACCTAGGCTCAGTAGCATTTGGCAACAATGCTACACTCAAGGTAATTGGGTCAGGTAATATTGAGCTCAAATCTAACTTCATTATTAAGAAAGTTCTTTTGGTTGAAAACTTTAATTTTAACCTGCTTAGCATAAGTCAGTTATGTGATTCTGGTTATATAGTCACTTTCAACAATTCTGACTGCCTGATTAGAAATATACAAGACTCAGAAACCATGCTTAAGGGCACTAGGAAAAATAATGTATACACTATAAACCTTCCCCTAGTACCCAAATGTATGTTAACTCAGTTAGAACAATCGAACCTCTGGCATAGGAGACTAGGTCATACCAATTTGAGAACTATCTCAAAAGTCACCCAACTTGGCCTAATCAAAGGTATTCCAAAAATTAAAAATAATGAAAACCTAATATGTGAATCATGTAATCAAGGCAAACAAACCAAATCTAATCACAAATTAATTCAATCTGATCTAACTCAAACCACACTTGAGCTCCTGCACCTTGACCTATTTGATTCACATGGAGCCAAGTCACTAAGCGGGAACCGATACTGCTTAGTAATAGTTGATGATTACTCTAGGTTTACCTGGGTTAGGTTTCTAAAAACCAAAGATGAAACCTTAAAACTATTTAATGATTTCTGTAAATTGATTGAAAATCAAAACGATACTAAAATTAAAAGACTTAGGAGTGACCACGGGGGAGAATTTGAGAATCAACGGTTTGAGGAATTCTGTAAGATCAATGGGTATTTACATGAATTTTCATGTCCTAGAACCCCCCAACAAAATGGGATAGTCGAAAGAAGGAATAGAACCTTACAAGAAGCCGCTAGGGCTATGCTCAACGAATTTAGCTTAGCAAACCAATATTGGGCAGAAGCGATTAGTACGGCCTGTTACATCCAAAATAGGGTTCTGATTAACAAGAGACACAACAAAACACCCTATGAACTGTACTACCATAGGCTCCCAAATCTACACTACCTAAGGGTCTTTGGATGCAAAGTTCATATCCTAAACACCAAAGACTACTTAGGGAAATTTCAATCCAAATCAACCCTAGGTATCTTCCTAGGATACTCAACCACAAGTAGAGCCTATAGAGTCTACAACAAACAAACTAAGAAAATTGAGGAAACAACTAACTTAATATTTGATGAAGAAGTCAACTCAACATCTAATAATCCAAACCTAACTTCATCAAATTCTGATCTAGAAAATAATGAACAAACTAGTGAACCCTTAATTGAATCCTTAAACGAACTAACTATTGAACCAATTAATGAGTCAACTGAACCAACAAATGAACCAGCCCAAAGAGCCGAATCGAACAATGAACCAAACCGACCAGCCGGACCTGAGGCTGAACCAAGTTCTAGGAGAACCAAGAAACCCAGACTTAGTCACCCAACCGATCAAATTGTGGGTGATCCAACTCTAGGAGTCAGGACTAGATCCTCCTATAGAAACCTTAGTCAAATAGCTATGATATCAAAAATAGAACCCAAAACTATAGATGAAGCCCTACCTGACCCTGATTGGATCATAGCCATGCAAGAAGAATTAGCCCAATTTGAGAGGAACCAAGTCTGGGAACTTGTGCCTAAACCTGAAGGCAAATCCATCATAGACACTAAGTGGGTCTTTAGGAATAAACTAAATGATCAAGGAGAAATAGTTAGAAATAAAGCCCGCTTAGTAGCTAAGGGATTCAGCCAAGTAGAGGGATTAGATTATGATGAAACATATGCCCCAGTAGCTAGACTTGAGTCCATTAGAATGTTGTTAGCCTTTGCATCCCATAAAGGATTTAAGCTATATCAAATGGATGTAAAATCAGCCTTCCTAAATGGGTTCATTAAAGAAGAAGTGTATGTAGGACAACCCCCTGGGTTTGAGGACTTAGACAAACCTGACCACGTTTACAAATTAACTAAAGCACTATATGGGTTAAAACAAGCACCTAGGGCCTGGTATGAACGTTTATCAACTTACTTAACTTCTAAAGAATTTAAACAAGGACAAATTGATTCAACATTATTTATTAAAACCCTAGAAAAAGATATATTCATTGCCCAAATTTACGTAGATGATATAATCTTTGGATCCACCAACACAAACTTCCTAAAAGAATTTGTAAAGATAATGGAAAATGAATTCGAAATGAGCTTGGTTGGTGAGCTTACCTTTTTCCTAGGACTACAAATCAAACAAACTAGAGATGGAAACTACGTCCATCAATCTAAATATGCTAAAGAGTTAATAAAGAAATTTAAAATGGATAACTCTAAAAGCATAAATACCCCCATGGCAACTAATGTAAAAATAGATAGTGACCCTGATGGTAAGCCAGTAGACCTCAAACTATATAGAAGTATGATAGGTAGTCTACTGTACCTTACAGCCAGCCGACCTGACATTCTTTTTGCTGTAGGGATGTGTGCTAGATACCAAACCTGTGCTAAGGAAACACACTTAGCAGCCCTAAAACGAATACTAAGATATGTAAAGGGCACCCTAAATGTAGGGATTTGGTATCCTAGAACCTCAACCTTCAATTTGTCAGGATACTCGGATTCTGACTATGCTGGTTGTAAATTAGATAGAAAGAGCACAAGTGGAAGCTGCCAACTGTTAGGAAATAGTCTAGTAAGTTGGTGCAGCAGAAAACAACACTGTGTGGCTCTGTCCACAACTGAAGCTGAATATGTAGCCTTAGGAGAATGTGTAGCACAACTTTTATGGATGATGCACACTCTTAAGGACTTCCAGCTCAACTACACCCAAACTCAGGTATTTATTGACAATATAAGTTCAATCAATCTAACTAAGAACCCAATCCAACATTCCAGAACAAAACATATAGAAGTTAAACATCACTTCGTAAGAGACCATGTAGCCAGGGGTGAGATAGTACTCAACCATATAGACTCAAAATCCAACTTAGCTGATATATTCACAAAACCATTACCTGAGTCTGAGTTCAGCTCACTAAGAAGGCAGTTAGGATTGTGCTCTGTAGAATAGGTTAACTCTACTGTTGATTTTCTTTCTCCTTACTTGATTTAAAAATCAGTTTCTAAAATTAGAATTTTGAAAAACTGTTTTAGTTAATTTCAAAATCAGTTTATTTTAAATTTTTTTAACTTAGTTTTATTTCAAAACTACCCCCTTTCAAAACTAGGGCTTTTTCGCAAATGGACTTAGCTTAGGCCCTAACCCTAGAACTGCATGCACCTATAGACTTAGAAGCCAGCATCTCACAAGCACCTTAGGGTACTTTGATTGATAACCTAGAAAGGGTTGAGATGCTTAGGTCTTTGCCTTAATTCAAGATGCTTTAAGTCAGTGCATCTGCAGTAATTGGGGCACTAAATACAACTTATACAGCAATCCAGTTAAGTGTCAAGTTTAGAAAATCTAACTTGAACAGAAACACTTAACTTGACTAACCCTAGCGAAAACTACTGCTTATAACAGTTAGTCAGTAGCTAAATGGGTTAGACAGGTCCCTACAAGGAAAAATTAACTGATTTGGTCTAAGTCTTGGTTCAGTACAGCAAAATCATATGAATATTTTTTTGCAAATTAATTTCTGCAATTTCTATCTGTTTTTGATATATGGCAAAGGGGGAGAGATAGGAAAAGAGAGAATTCAGGAAAAGAGAGAATTCAAATTTTCTCAAAAGTTCAAATTTTGAAAATTTTTTACTCTCAAATATTTTCTTCAAAAAGTTAGCTACTTAAGTCTTTTCAAAAAGCTTTTCAAAACCTTTCTAGGAATACTTAAGTCTTTTGTTTTTAAGAAAAATCTATTAAGTACTTAAGCTTATTAAGTACTAAATTTTTCAAAGTACAAACTTTATAAGTACTTTAAGCTTAAGCCTTTCAAAAATCTACTAAGCACTTAAATTATTTAAATTATTTCAAAAGTTTACTAAGTGCTTAAGTTTTTGAAATCCTACTAAGTACTTAACTTAAAATTTTCAAACTTAAGAGTACGTTAAACTTAAGACTTCAAATTTTTGGTAAGTACTCTAAACTCATGCTATATACTTTTAAAACTTAAGTTATCAAAAGATTTCCAAAATATCCAACTTAAGTTTTCAAAGTACAAAATCTAAGTAAATTTTTTTTACCCCACGAAATTTTGAAAAATCTAGGGGGAGATTCTCTCCAGGGGGAGGGAACAAATTTTTATGCTTTTGATTAAACTTAACTTTTTGAACTAGGGTTGCCATAAATCAAAAAGGGGGAGATTGTTGGTGCAGTAGGCACTAAAGTCAAACCTATGTTTTGATAATGGCAACAGGGTTCAAAAGTTAAGTCTTAATTGTTATCTAACAATGTTACTTGAGTGTGCAGGAAAAGTCCTAGCGAAGGGCTGCTAGGCACCTGGCGAAGGGCTGCCAGGATAAAAGCCCTAGCGAAGGACTGCTAGGCACTTGGCGAAGGAATGTCAAGATAAAAAGACCTACCGAAGGACTGCTAGGCGCCAGGCGAAGGACAGCTTGGAACAGAAGCCCTAGCGAAGGAATGCTAGGCTCCGGGCGAAGGACAGCTCGGCATCTAAGACCTGGCAAAGAACCGTCAGGCAAAAGTACAACCAGAGGAACGGTTGGCATCAGGTATATTCTCCCGAGAGGAGTAGGTGAGGACGCGTTCCCCGTCGAGGGAACAGTAGGCATCGGTTCGACCTAGGGCTCCATTTTGGAGATCCAAAGTCAGAACCAAGACAGCTAAGGCTGTACAAACAAATATTTTATTGTTTTATTGTGTTTTGGACTAACCCTGGATGCAGGACCAAAGGAAGGAGTGTCTGCAGCTCAGATAGCCTCAAAGGAGTGAGGCAGTGGCTGAGTAGGGCGCCCGAAGTGTCCCGGGCGCCCCCAAGGTGCATACAAAACAAGTCAAGAGAAAAAGCTTCGAATAGCTGCTGGGCTGGGCTACCCCGCTGCTCCAGGGCGCCCCCAGCGCCCCGGGCACCCCCAAGCGCAAGTTGCCGAAGCGCACCCTCGCGAAGCCAAGGGATAGAGTTTGACCCGGTCAACCCGGGCGCCCCCAGCGCTCTGGGCGCCCCGGTCAAAGCAGATCCCGAAGATAAAGGGATCAAATGCGACCGAGACATTTCCGGATCGGGTGACACGTGGGGGGGCACCCCCGACGTCCCGGGCGCCCCCAGGCCCTATATAAAGGGCCCTCAACACCAAGCTTCAGCAACGACTTCCAATCAACGCTTCTACGCTCTTCTGCTCTCGCGCTTCGCCTTGGAATCCTTCCAACTCGAGCCGACGACGTCCCGCTGCTCCAAAAAAGTCGATTTACCCCGGACGTCGGTAAAAGAGCGATTTAAGTTTACTGTACTTAATTCTGTAATACCTTTTTGTAAACTATTTGCGCCTAATATAGAATTGCCCAAAGTAAACGGCCAACGACCGTGGGCCTTGGAGTAGGAGTCGCCCCAGGCTCCGAACCAAGTAAAATCGACCGTGTCTTTGTGTTGTTATTTTTAATTTCCGCTGCGTACTTGCTCTAAATTTTCCGAAAAACGATTTCCGATATTCACCCCCCCTCTATCGGTTTTCTCGATCCAACACATCCGAATGGATTTAAGCATAGCTACTGGCGAATAGGTTTCGTCATAATCAATTCCTTGTTTCTGACGATATCCTTTTGCCACTAATCTAGCCTTAAAGGTAACAACATTACCTTCCATGTCGGTTTTCTTCTTGAAAACCCACTTGCACCCTATGGGCTTAATCCCTTCAGGTGGGTTAACCAAGTCCCATACTTGATTTTCGTACATGGAATCCATTTCCGACTTCATGGCTTCAAGCCATTTGTCCCTTTCTGAACTTTTCAGAACATCTTCATAACTGATAGGTTCGTCGTCGTTCGATTCACTTATGAGAAATCCGTATCTCTCTGGAAAATTGCGTGTCCTATCAGACCTACGAAGAGGTGGTGTTGTTTTAGGTTCAACTGATAGCTCATCATCATGAGTTATTGGTTGTGGGTCTAGACTAGGTGTCTCTATAATGTCTATTGGAGTTTCTTGAACTTCATCAAGTTCAATGCCACTCCCACTGTTTTCTTGTAAAAGAAATTCTTTTTCCAGAAATACAGCATGCCTTGAAACAAACACCTTTTGTTCCAAGGGATGATAGAATTGGTAACCCTTTGTTTCCTTAGGGTATCCAATAAATAGACATTTATCAGACTTAGCATCCAATTTGTCTGATACAGTCCGCTTCACATAAGCAGGACAACCCCATATCTTAAGGTGAGTTAAGTGGGGTTGCTTACTATTCCATGTCTCATATGGAGTAGTAGAGACTACCTTGGTCGGGACTCTATTTAGCAAGTAAATAGCTGTCTTAAGTGCATAGCCCCAAAAGGTTTTTGGAAGAGTTGCATGATTCATCATAGATCTAACCATGTCCATCATGGTTGGATTGCGCCTCTCAGATACACCATGATGCTATGGTGTATATGGCGGAGTCCTTTAAGACAATATCCCATTGTCCCTAAGATAATCTAGAAACTCTTGACTTAAGTATTCACCACCCCGATCGGATCGAAGTATCTTAATGCTTTTGCCAAGCTGTTTCTCTACTTCATTTCTGAACTCTTTGAATTTCTCAAAAGCTTCAGATTTGTGTTTCATCAAGAACACATACCCGAATCGTGAGTGATCATCGATAAAGGTTATGAAGTAGCTATAGCCTCCTTGTGCTAGAGTTGACATTGGTCCACATACATCAGTATGTATTAGACCAAGCAATTCTCCCACTGGATTACCTTTTCCGGAAAAGGGTAATTTGGTCATCTTGCCTTTTAAGCATGATTCGCATGTATCAAATGAATCGGGTTCAAATGATTCCAAAATTCCACATCGGTGTAATTTGGTCATGCGTTTCTTACTTTCATGGCCAAGACGACAATGCCACGTGCAGGAGTCTATTCGATTATCTATTCGAGCACGTTTGTTGCTAACTTCGATATTGAAAACGTCACCGGATAAATCTAACGTGTAGATACCATTTCACAAAGTTCCATTCCCATAAAGAACGTCATTTAAAGTTATGTAACAATAATTGTTACTAAAAGTTAAATGATAACCCTTTTCATTTAAACATGAAATAGATACAATGTTCTTTATTAATGAAGGAACAAAATAACAATTATCCAATTCTAAGACACGTCCAGTATGGAGCTTTAGCAAATATGTTCCGATGGCAACAGCAGCAATCATTGCTCCATTTCCAACTCGCAAATTCGCTTCTCCCTTGATGAGTCTTCTTCTATTCCTTAGCCCCTGTATGTCATTACATATATGTGAGCTACACCCAGTATCAAGTACCCAGGTATTTGAGGAAATAGAGTGACATTCAATAACGAAGATACCTGAAGAGGATGGGGCATCGGATGCCTTCTTCTACAAGGACTCAAGATAAACCTTGCAGTTTCTTCGCCAATGACCCTCCTTGCCACAGTGATGGCAAGTGCCTTTTGGTGTCTTTTCAATCTTTTTGGCCTTTTTCTTCTTTGCTTTATTCTGTTCTTTGGCCTTCCTCTTAGAACCTTTCTTCGAGGAACCAACTAACAGTACCGTCTTCTGATCCTGCTTCACAGAAGGCTCTATAGTCTTCAGCAGGTTGAGCAACTCAGGAATGGTAGTCTCCAGCTTGTTCATCCGATAGTTCATCACAAATTGTGAATAACTTTTGGGCAAACAATGCAGAATTAAGCCAATACTTAGTTCATGATCCATTGCGAAACCAAGTGTGCTCAGTCGCTCAATGTACCCCAACATCTTTAACACAAACTGTGAGGCAGAAGTGCCTTCCTGCATCCTAGAGGTGAAGAGGAGTCTGGAGACATCGAACCTTTCGGATCTCGCCTGCTCTTCAAATAACTCATGAATATGGAAGATGATGGTATAAGCATCCATATGCTCATGCTGCTTTTGCAGCTCAGGTACCATAGAGGCTAGCATGATGCAACTCGCAAGTTCAGAATCGGTCACATGATTCTGATAGGCCACTAACTAGTCTTGAGTTGCATCTTCTGGAGGACGGTTGAGAAGTTGTTCTTCAAGGACATAAGCAAGCTTCTCTGCCTTGAGGACTATCCTCAGGTTTCGAAGCCAGTCCATGAAGTTTGGCCCAGTCAGTTTATTGGTGTCCAAAATGGAACGTAAATTTAGAGAAGACATGATCGAGTGATTATCCTGGAAATACAAATTGAGCTTATGTGAGAAGAATGATAAAGAATGCATCAATATACATTAATTAAATCCTATTTATTTTTCGAATTGAATAACCCTTTTTATCAATTCGGGAGATCGTAGGAGCATCTCCAAATAGGTTAATATCCAACCATAGATAAGAACAACCATGGTTGTGGCCATCAAGTTATTCTTAGCTATGAAGGTAGGTAATTATACTGATTACATATCACATATATGTAACTATCACTTTATGCTATCAACTAATTGAATGTTTGCATAAATCATTGGGTTGTTAACTCATTTAACAAGTATGCAACAATATACATAGCACCCAACTGCACCTCTCTTTACATCGACCTTGGCTGTGGCACAACAAATCGATGCTCCAAGCTTAAGGCTGACCCATTAATCAAGAAATAGTTTTAATATGGTTGGAGCTCATTCAACCGTTTAGTCAGGCTTGGATGTGTCCAACAACCAAAACTAAGGATTGACCTCTAACTCCAACTATATTATTCATAAACTAATTCCATGGTTTGAACATGTTGAGGTTCAAGCCGGGCATGGATGTGTCCATCAACCCAAACGAGAAACAAAACTCCGGTTCTAACCATATTAATGGAATGTGTTAGCCTTAATATTTTGTAAGGGGTTTTGGGTCTCATCCTTTCCTTTTAAAGCACATTCATGACATTTAATTATGTCATGACTAACGATTTCCTTAATAAAGTATGTATGTGACTTAATTTATCAAGTCTCATTAATTAGATTAGGAACCGGATTTCCTAATCCCGATTTCATACTTTATTCAAGGAATTGTTTTGGGAAATAATTTCTAAATTGTCATAATCAATTTCGGAAATAATATGTTTTAAGACTTTGATTTCTCTAAATCAAATCTTATTAAATTAAGAGAGAGATTCCCTTAATTCAACCACATATTATTTTCATGAAAATCTCATTTAAGAAAACTCTATAGGAAACCATTTTCCTAATTAATTTTAGAGACAACAATATGTAAGAGCATCACCTCTTAAATCAAATAAGGAAATTATCATTTGAAAATCACCTCAAAATTTCAAGATTTGATTACATATTTTATTTACGGATTTATCAATTACAACAAATTATTTTCTAAGGGTGGCTCCCCGAGGCTCAGATACCCAAAGAAAAGAAATTTGTCGTAAATCTAATTTGGTCCGCTCCCTGAGGCGTAACCAAATTAAACATGACAATTTTTATTCAAAAAGGAAATTAAATTACAACAACTAACTTTAAATTGGACGGCTCCCCGAGGCTCAATCCAAGATAAAGAATTTTGTTAATAATTTAAAACCAATTCAAATTTAATTGTCAATTAATGATCCATAAATTTGTCTAGACTTTCTTGAAAGAAAGTGCCCAAAATTGCGAGATTTCATAATAGGTTTTCAGAATAATTGTAAGTTTCTGGTATAAAGAAAACTAACATATTTCCAAAGTTGGAAAATTTCCAAAATTGGAAAGTTTCCAAAAATGAGAAGTTTTCACAATTATCATAAAATTTTAGAAACTAGGATATTTCAAAAGTTTGCGAAATTTCATGAGGATTTTCAAACTTTGAAATTCCTAAATCTAAAATTTATCATAATTGGAAAGTTTCCATAATTGGAAAATTTTCCAAAATTGAGATCATGACAAAGTATTCCGCAAAACAATTATATGATTATGTCGAACACTAACCGGCTCTGATACCACTGTTGGGACCGGGTGCATGTTGACATGGATACGGGTTCGTAATTTTAAAAATTAATTACGTGCAGCGGAAAAATTAGCATAAATAATTCCTCAAATTATTTTAACCACGTATCTAGCATGCAACCTTATGATGTGTGGACATGATCATAAATTAAAATTTTGCAGAAAGTAAACTAATTTACTCAATACCTCGCGTAATTCGAAGTAAGGGACGAGATCCAACCGTAGCGTCCCTTGGAAGCTCCGCCTCTATTCGCGTCCACGCCGAGTTCTCTTCGGGATGACTTCGCAAAGCCACGAGTTTCGTGCCGACAAGAACTACTAGATTCTCCAAAGGCACAACTAGAATATCAAGAGAGAGAGATGGAAACTAACCACCAAGTAACGGAATTAAGATTCCGTGACGGAAGGAAGGAGTCGCGACCCGCTTCGTCTTGGTGGTGGCTCACGGCAAGAGAAGGTGGCGCCGGCCCTAGAGGGATGGAGTGGGCGCCGGCCCTAGAGGGAGAGGGAGAGAAGGAGAGGAAGAGAGGCTAGGCAAGAATCCTTGATCACTTGAATTGATTTCCAAGCCATGCCTATGTACCTTTATATAGTAGCCTCTTTATCGCCAAGTCTCCTCTTAACGGAATTTTTCATAAGAAATTTATCTTTATAAATTTTTCTATGAATTATTCCGTTATACCAAGTTTTTATTATAACTCTATTTATAATAAAAACAACCATGTCTCCCCTTTTATTATGGAATAAAATTTACAAGAAATTTATTATATAAATTTTTCTTATCATGGAAAAATCAATTCATAATTGATTTTATAGAATAAAATAAACCAATTCATGGTTCATTTTAATTCCCATAAAAAGAATAAATTTCTATAAATTTCTTTATATAAATTTCTTTACATAAATTTCTTTATATAAATTTCTTTATCCATAATTTTATAAAACAAATCGCGCTAGATTTATTTTATAATTTAAACCAAATAAATTGGTTTTCCTCTTTTATTGTGGCCGGCCAAACCAAAGAGGGTGGGCACCCTCTTTGGCCGGCCACACCAAGCCAAAGCCCTTGCAAATTAAACTCATTTAATTCGTCCAATAAGCCTTCAAAAGACTTAGCCATTTTAAGCTTCTGATGCGCCTCTGATAAATTCAGATTCGACTTATTTCTCTTGATTGGAAAATCCAATTTTCAACTCGTTTTAAATCCCTCGGATTACTCGTAGTGCGTGTGACTAAATAGACTTTCGATTTATGTTGGCTGTCTATAATTCATCAATTATATAACGATCATGAGTGGCACCTAGTAGTACATCATGATCCCCAATTAATCGAAAGATCAACGGTTGACCTCAGAAATTATTCTGAAACCCTTCAGTAGCTCTAATGATTCGTGTCTCATTCCCTTCACCATCTTATACCCACTTAGTTCAGGACATGGTCTATATGTGTCAGTCCCCACTAGGCTGACTACGTCACACCTAGCCCAAGTAATGTCTTTCTCGTCCAACGGATTCTAATTACTCTCATGTATTTCAGAGACTCATACTCTGAACATGTCATGCTCTGGCCAGAGGCTTTGAGTAACAATCCGACGATAGGCCTTGGGTATACACCCCCTCGCAAGGAGTGGTGAATCCTTTGTAGGTTGTTCAAACATCTTCGGGCACTTCGGCTTATACCCAACCATCCTGGGTCCACACCTCCTTGGAGATGCTTGCTTAAGATGTTAAAGTATAAGTCTCCATGACCAAGATGACTTGAACACCGCAAGTCAAAGGAACATCGCACTTAAGCTGCAATAAGAACTTCACTGACATGTCTATATGTAGACTACCATGTGAAGTTTTACAGCCAGTCACTCCAATGAACTAGTTCCCTTAACTAGCATTCATGTTTATCTCCGGACATCCCAATGTCACCAGCCAGTGAGAATCAGCTGATTAGAGAATAACCCATGCTAGTCTCAACAGAATTGATAGTGTCCTTATTTATCAATTCATCGACTAGGGATAATTTCAATACTTCACAATTGCACATGTAGAGATAATCACTAGTTGTGAATTCATCACAAATTCTCTCATGCTATGAATTGTATTGTGGACATTCAGTAAATGAGTTTAAGATCTCAATCAAATACACAGACATGTATACTCAAATAGTGAATATTCATTTATTAAAATAAATGTTTACAATCATAAGGCGATTGCCTTAGGACACTTCTCTCATATTACTAACACACTTCGCCAGTAGCCGTCGCTATCAAAAGACAACACTCAATCTGTTCGCCCTTAATCAGAAGCCGAAAGAGCCGCTCAAGGAGTACATCCAGTGGTTCGACAGGGTGGCACAAGACGTGCCCAGTGCAACGTCTGAAATCCTTGTCAGTGCCTGCACCCAAGGGCTCGCGGAAGGGGATTTCTTCTGATCCCTGGTGAAGAAGCCCCCGTCAGCTTCGATGACCTGCTTGGGCGTTCTATCAAGCACGTTAACATGGAGGAGGTACAGTACGTCTGTCGCAAGGAACCAGTTGGAGTCCTCCCTCTAGCTGTTCCCCGGTCCGAAAGGAGGGAGCCCCCAGCTCCAACTCGAGGAAAAGACCTTCACCTCGGGAAGGACCGGTGGGCGGGTAGGCGAAGGTTGGTTGAGATGGTGGATACCGAGCAGCCGGAGCCATTGCTGAAGTACTGCGGTTTTCATGATAACACAACACACTCCACCGAGGAGTGTCACGCCTTAAAGAAGAAATTCGGTGAGGAGGCAGACACCAAACCTCGGAGAAAGTGGAATAAAGCGGGGTATCGCCAAAGGTCTCTACGTCGAAGCTTTTCTCCTCGGAGGCAGCAGGCCAGGGAGAACGAGACCCGACATCGGTCTCGTTCATGGTCGCGAGGAAGGAGTCAGGGGCATGCACCCCAAAGATCTCTCTCCTTAGAAAGTGATCCCCAGAAAGGCAAGACCCCTATGCGTGGCCTGCCCTCTGGGCATGTTGGAGTAATCTCCGGGGGACCCACCGGAGGAGATTCCCACCGGGCAAGGAAGTCTCATACCCCTCTGTTGGAAAACTACTCCATTAGGACGAACCGGAGCCAGGAGTACGACCCTACAATTTCTTTCGATCTAGGAAACCTGAAAGAGGAAGTTCCGTGAACATCCTGTACAAGGCGGCTCTGGACCAGATGCAGATCGACAAGGATGAGCTACTCCCAGTCTCGACCCCACTATTCGGCTTTATGGGGTATCGAGTACAGCCGATAGGGCAAATCTCCCTATCGCTCTCTTTGGGTAGCGATGTGCTGGAGAGGACCTGGAGGACGTCTTTCTTGATTGTGAACACTCCCTCCTCCTACAACGCCATCCTGGGCCGACCGACGCTCAGTGTCTTCCATGCAGTGGTCTCTGTCTACCATCAAAAGAAAAAATTTCTCGTAGGTGACCGAGTGGTTGAAGTCAAAGGGGACCAACTGGTGTCTTAGCGATGCTACAGCGGGGAAGCCAGGTCAGAGTCTCGAAAGAACCCAAGGAATTCAAAAGACTAGCTGGAGGAGGCGGCCATGCACAGGGGAGAGGGACAAAAGGCTCGAGAAGCCCCGGCAGGCCAACCATCTCTGACCCTTCAGGTCCCGGTAAGATTTACCTTGCATATTGTGTACCCACCTATGTATTTTTGCTACCTTACAGCGAATTCAAGTAATAAAGGAAGACGCCCTCTCTAAAATACTAATGTCCCACCAAAGTAGCAAAAACCCTAATGTCTCGTGGTGTTACGGATGCCTGAGGTACTTAGGCTTGGACTGGGTGCTACGGACTCTCAACCAAGAATAAAAACCCTAATGCCTCGTGGTGCTGTGGATGCCCGAGGTACTTCAGCTTGGTCTGAGTGCTACGGACTCCCAACCAAGAATAAAAATCCTAATGTCTCGTGGTACTGCGGATGCCCGAGGTACTTAGGCTTGGTCTGGGTGCTACGGACACCCAACCAAGAATAAAAATCCTAATGCCTCGTGGTGTGCCTCCGGGGCTATGGTGCAGTGGTAGGGTGACTAGTCGCTATCTCAAGCATTTGCGGTTCGATCCCTAACTACGACGTATTTGTAGGAATTTTTCCTCCAAATGGGACGTGAACCCTGGGACACTGGGCTTCTAGACCGCCCACTGCGAGTGTTTCCCGATTTACCCTGGCGACCGATGGGAATCTTCCGTGAGGTCGGGCCGGTCGCCCGAGGTTGGAAAAATCTCGTTAATCATGAGTGCCTCCGGGGCTATGGTGCAGCGGTAGAGCGACTAGTTGCTATCTCAGACATCCACGGTTCAATCCCCAGTGACGACATATTTGCAAGAATTTTTCCTCTAAATGGGGCACGAAACCTGGGACGCTGGATTTCTAGACCACCCACTGCGAGCACTTCCCGATTTACCCTGGCGGCCGGTGGGAAACTTCCGTGGAGCTGGGTCGGTCGCCCGAGGTTGAAAAAACCTCGTTAATCTTTTTTTTTCCCTAATGTCGCGTGATGCTGCGGATGCCCGAGGTACTTAGACTTGGTCTAGGTGCTACGGACTCCCAACCAAGAATAAAACCCTAATGCCTCATGGTGCTGCGGATGCCCGAGGTACTTAGGCTTGGTCTGGGTGCTATGGACCCCCAACCAAGAATAAAAACCCTAATACCTCACGGTGCTACGAACGCCCGGGTACTTAGGCTTGGTCTAGGTGCTATGGATGCCCGACCAAGTAACCAAAACCCTGATACCTTACAGTGCTACGGATGCCCGGGGTACTTAGGCTTGGTCTGGGTGCTACAGACGCCCAGCCAAGTAGCCAAAACCTTAATACCTTGCGGTGCTACGAATGCCCAGGGTACTTAGGCTTGGTCTGGGTGATATGGACTCCCAACCAAGAACAAAAACCCTAATACCTCGTGGTGCTGCGGATGCCCGAGGTACCTAGGCTTGGTCTGGGTGCTACGGACTCCCAACCAAGAATAAAAACCCTAATACCTCGTGGTGCTGCGAACGCCCGAGGTACTTGGGCTTGGTCTGGGTGCTACGGACGCCCGGCCAAGTAACCAAAACCCTAATACCTCGGGGTGCTACGGATGCCCGGGGTACTTAGGCTTGGTCTGAGTGCTACGGACTCTCAACCAAGAACAAAAAACCTAATGCCTCGTGGTGCTGTGAATGTCCGAGGTACTTTGGCTTGATCTGGGTGCTACGAACACCCAACCAAGAATAAAAACCCTAATACCTCGCAGTGCTGCGGAGGCTCGGGGTACTTGGGCTTGGTCTGGGTGCTATGGATTCCCGACCAAGTAACCAAAACCCTGATATCTCACGGTGCTACAAATGTCCGGGGTACTTAGGCTTGGTCTAGGTGCTACGGGCTCCCAACCAAGAATAAAAACCCTAATGTCTCGCGGTGCTGCGGACGCTCGAGGTACTTAGGCTTGGTTTGGGTGCTATGGACGCCCGACCAAGTAACGAAAACCCTAATACCTCGCGGTGCGGTGAATGCTCGAAGTACTTAGGCTTGATCGGGGTGCTACGGGCTCTCGACCAAGGGGCCGAGACCCTGATGACTTGCAGTGTTTAAGGTGCCCAAAATACTTAGGCGCTACGGAAAAGAGGTTAACATAATCTACGAGATAAAAGGGAGCAAGCGAGACATCAGAACATTCATACAAGCATGCACACACCAAAGGTAACAAATATTTTCCTTCATTTATATGGGAATTACATTGATGCCAACATCTCAAAGAAATACCAAGATACAATCTGAAGATCCGGTAAAGGGAATCACTCCTCTACTCGGCCTTTTCTTCGCCACTGTATCATTCCCGCAGAGTTGCTTGGCTCAAAACCGTCTTCCAATAGCCGGTGAGCGAGGATCCACGCGCGTTATGGTCGAAATCCTTGAATCGTCGACCCTAGTGGAGACCCCTCGGTCCTTCATCCGCATAACCATTAACAGATGAGGACGCCTGAGGTAACACATTGGTGTAACAATTTCGTCTGAAGACCCCGACTACCTCTTCCCGCAAAGATGCATCCACCAACAAGGATGACTACAACATTGAAAAGGAAGAGGAGGAGGGCAGCAGATACAACTCCCCTCCGGGTGATGGTACTACTGTTGGGATCGGGTGCATGTCGACAAGGATACGAGTTCGTAAAATTTAAAATTTTTACGTGCAGCGGAAGAGTTTGCATAAAATAATTTCCTAAATTATTTTAACTTCGTATCTAGCATGCAACCTTATAGTGTATCGACATAATCATACAATAAAAACTTTGCGGAAAGTAAACTAATTTACATTGTACCTCTCGTAACTCGAAGTAAGGGACGAGATCCAACCGTAGCGTCCCTTGGAAGCTTCGCCTCTATTCGCGTCCACACCGAGTTCTCTTCGGGATGACTTCGCAAAGTCACGAGTTTTGTGCCGACGAGAATTACTAGATTCTCGGAAGGCACAACTAGAAGAATAAGAGAAAATAATGAAAAACTAACCAACGAAGTAACGGAATCGAATTCCGGGAAGAGAGGAATCGCTATCCGCTTCTTCTTCTTCGTGTTCGGGTTCTCCTTCTTCTTCTTGAAGCTCACGGCCTCCACCACCTTGGATGTAGGTTGGGCGCCGGCCCTAGGGGAGCTAGGGTGGGCGCCGGCCCTAAGGGAAGAGAAGGAGGAGGAGGAGAGGAGGGATTAAGAGAGAGAGGGAGAGAATAATTAATCTCTTAATTATTTTCGTTAGGAATAAGGGCTAGCCTTTGGTTCCTTTATATAGTAGCAACTCCTTTGCTAAGTCTCCCTCTAAACCGAATTAACGGAATTAGTTATAAGAAATTTATCTTATAAATTTTCTTATTGCTTATTCCTTTTAAGCCTAGTCTTATTATAAACAATTTATAATAAAACAAATTAGTTATCATAAGAGATTTATCCTATAAATTCTCTTATGAATTTTATTATAACTAACTTTATAATAAAACTAATTATTTATCATAAGAAATTTATCCTATAAATTCTTATGAATTAATTCTGTTTAAACCAAGTCTTTATTATAAACTAATTTATAATAAAAACTAATTCTTCTTCTCTTTAAATTATGGAATAAATTTTATAAGAAATTTATAAACTTTCTTATTATGGATAAATCAATTCATAAATAATTTTATAAAATTAAAATGAACCAACTCATGGATTATTTTAATCTTCCATAAAAGAATAAATTTCTATAAATTTTATTTATATAAATTTCTTTATACAAATTTATTTATCCATAATTTATAAAATAAATCGCGCTATATTTATTTTATTAATTAAACCAATTAAATTGGTTTTCTCCTTTTATTTGGCCGGCCACCAAAGAGGGGTTAACACCCTCTTTGGTCGGCCAAACCCAACCCGAACCGCCCGAATCAAACTCATTTAATTCGCCCGAAAAGCCTTCAAAAGACTTAGCCATTTTTAGCTTCCATTGCGCCTCTGACTAACTCAGATTCGACTTATTTCTCTTGATCGAAAAATCCAATTTTCAACTCGTTTTAAATCCCTCGGATTACTCGTAGTGCGTGTGACTAAATAGGCTTTCGATTTATGTTGGTCGTCTATAATTAACTAATTATAGAACGATCATGAGTGGCACCTAGTGGTACATCATGATCCCCAATTAATCGAAAGATCAACGGTTTGACCTCAGAAGAAATTATTCTGAAACCCTTCAGCAGCTCTGATGAATCGTGCCCCATTCCCTTCACCACCTTATACCCACTTGGTTCAGGACACGGTCAATGGTGTCAGTCCCCACTAGGCTGACTACGTCACACCTAGCCCAAGTAATGTCTTACTCGTCCTTTGGATTTCTAATTACTCTCATGTATTTTAGAGACTCTCACTCTAAACATGATATGCTCTGGCCAGAGGCTTTGAGTAACAATCCGACGATAGGCCTGGGTATACATCTCCTCGCAAGGAGTGGTGAATCCTTTGTAGGCTGTTCAAACATCTTCGGGCACTTCGGCTTATACCCGATCATCCTGGGTCCACACCTCCTTGGAGATGCTTGCTTAAGATGTCAAAGTATAAGTCTCCATGACCAAGATGACTTGAACACCGCAAGTCAAAGGAACATCGCACTTAAGCCGCAGTAAGATCTTCATTGACATATCTACATGTAGATTCCCATATGAAGTCTTACAGCTAGTCACTCCAATGAACTAGTTCCCTTAACTAGCATCCATGTTTATCTCCGGACATCCCAATGTCACCAGCCAGTGAGAATCAGCTGATTAGAGAATAACCCATGCTAGTCTCAACAGAATTGATAGTGTCCGTTTTTATCAATTCATCGACTAGGGATATTTTCAATACTTCACATTTGCGCATTTAGAGATAATCACTAGTTGTGATCTCATCACAAATTCTCTTATGCTGTGAGTTGTATTGCGGACATTCAGTAGATGAGTTTAAGATCCCAATCAAATACACAAGCATGTATACTCAAATAGTGAATTATCATTTATTAATATAAATGTTTTACAATCATAAGGCGATTGCCTTAGGACACTTCTCTCATATCACTAACAAACTCCCACTTGGCCTAATGTCAATCGCTACGGTATCCAATACCACAGGCTCTAACATGACCCTCAAACTTGCTTTGAGGCAAGGCCTTAGTTAAAGGATCCGCTATATTCCTTTCAGTGGGAACTCTCTCAATTTGTATGTCATTCCTACTTATAATCTCTCTGATCAGATGATAGCGGCGAAGCACGTGTTTGGATCGCTGATGAGACCTTGGTTCCTTTGCTTGTGCAATAGCTCCATTGTTGTCGCAGTAAACCGACACTGCTTCATCAATGGTTGGAACCACACCAAGTTCTGAGACAAACTTCTTGATCCAAACTGCTTCCTTTGCTGCTTCCGCAGCTGCGATATATTCCGCTTCCGTGGTAGAATCTGCTACGGTGTCTTGTTTGGAACTTTTCCAACTTACTGCACCTCCATTCAAAGTAAATACGTATCCAGACTGTGATTTGGAGTCATCCTTATCTGTCTGGAAACTGGCATCTGTATACCCACGTATTACCATATCTCCTTCTCCATATATTAGGAACACATCCTTAGTTCTTCTTAAGTACTTAAGGATTGTCTTGACAGCCGCCCAGTGATTCATTCCTGGATCCGACTGGTATCTGCTTGTGACGCTCAAAGCATACGATACATCAGGCCTAGTACATAACATAGCATACATGATAGATCCTATCGCGGATGCATAGGGAATCTTATTCATGCAAATCCTCTCGTCTTC
The DNA here is from genome assembly GCA_024364735.1 of Boesenbergia rotunda. Taxonomy (NCBI): domain Eukaryota; kingdom Viridiplantae; phylum Streptophyta; class Magnoliopsida; order Zingiberales; family Zingiberaceae; genus Boesenbergia; species Boesenbergia rotunda. Next base: position 62,772 of record JAGFNQ010006676.1, read on the forward strand.
TGTGCGCGGACACATAGACTTTGAAAGGTTGATCCCATGCCTAATGGGAAGGTAACCTTTCTTGGATTCCGACATGCTAAACCTTTTTAGCACTCGGTCTATATATGTAGACTGCGAAAGACCAAGCAACCGTTTTGATCTATCTCTATAGATTCTAATCCCAAGGATATAGGTTGCTTCTCCCAGGTCTTTCATGGAGAAAGTTTTTGATAACCAAATTTTAACTGTCTGTAAGACTGAAATATCGTTTCCTATAAGTAAGATGTCGTCGACATATAATACTAGGAATACGACTGCACTCCCACTAACCTTCTTGTACACACAGGGTTCGTCAGGATTTTGTGAGAAATCAAACTTTTTGATTGTCTCATCAAAACGGATATTCCAGCTCCTAGATGCTTGCTTCAGTCCATATATGGATCGTCGAAGCTTGCATACCTTGGTTTTATCAACCGATGTGAAATCTTCAGGCTGTATCATGTATACGTCCTCAAGCAAGTTTCTGTTAAGGAAAGCTGTTTTCACATTCATTTGCCATATCTCATAATCATAATGAGCTGCTATGGCTAGGAGCATCCGAATGGATTTAAGCATAGCTACTGGCGAATAGGTTTCGTCATAATCAATTCCTTGTTTCTGACGATATCCTTTTGCCACTAATCTAGCCTTAAAGGTAACAACATTACCTTCCATGTCGGTTTTCTTCTTGAAAACCCACTTGCACCCTATGGGCTTAATCCCTTCAGGTGGGTTAACCAAGTCCCATACTTGATTTTCGTACATGGAATCCATTTCCGACTTCATGGCTTCAAGTCATTTGTCCCTTTCTGAACTTTTTAGAACATCTTCATAACTGATAGGTTCGTCATCGCCAATGAGCAACACGTCATTCGATTCACTTACGAGAAATCCGTATCTCTCTGGAATGTTGCGTGTCCTATCAGACCTACGAAGAGGTGGTGTAGTTTTAGGTTCAACTGATAGCTCATCATTATGAATTATCGGTTGTGGGCCTAGACTCGGTGTCTCTGTAATGTCTATTGGAGTTTCTTGAACTTCATCAAGTTCAATGCCACTCCCACTGTTTTCTTGTAAAAGAAATTCTTTTTTCTAGAAATACAGCATGCCTTGAAACAAACACCTTTTGTTCCAAGGGATGATAGAATTGGCAACCCTTCATTTCCTTAGGGGATCCAATAAATAGACATTTATCAGACTTAGCAACCCCATATCTTAAGGTGAGTTAAGTGAGGTTTCTTACTATTCCAAATCTCATATGGAGTAGTAGAGACTACCTTGGTCGGGACTCTGTTTAATAAATAAACAGCTGTCTTAAGTGCATAACCCCAAAAGGATTTTGGAAGAGTTGCATGATTCATCATCGACCTAACCATGTCCATCAAGGTTCGGTTTCGCCTCTCAGATACACCATTATGCTGTGGTGTATATGGCGGAGTCCATTGGGATAATATCCCATTGTCCCTTAGATAATCTTGAAACTCTTGACTTAGGTATTCACCACCCCGATTGGATCGAAGTATTTTAATACTTTTGCCAAGCTGTTTCTCTACTTCATTTCTGAACTCTTTGAATTTCTCAAAGGCTTCAGATTTGTGTTTCATCAAGAACACGTACCCGAATCGTGAGTGATCATCGATAAAGGTGATGAAGTAGCTATAGCCTCCTTGTGCAAGAGTTGACATTGGTCCACATACATCAGTATGTATTAGACCAAGCAATTCTCCCACTAGATTACCTTTTCCGGTAAAGGGTAATTTGGTCATCTTGCCTTTTAAGCACGATTCGCATGTATCAAATGAATCGGGTTCAAATGATTCCAAAATTCCACATCGGTGCAATTCGGTCATGCGTTTCTTACTTACATGGCCAAGACGGCAATGCCAAGTGTAGGAGTCTATTCGATTATCTATTCAAGCACGTTTGTTGCTAACTTCGATATTGAAAACATCGCTGGATAAATCTAACGTGTAGATGCCATTGCACAAAGTTCCATTCCCATAAAGAACGCCATTTAAAGTTATGTAACAACAATTGTTACTAAAAGTTAAATGATAACCCTTTTCATTCAGACATGAAATAGATACTATGTTCTTTATCAACGAAGGAACGAAATAACAATTATCCAATTCTAAGACACCTCCAGTGGGGAGCTTTAGCAAATATGTTCCGATGGCAATAGCAGCAATCTTTGCTCCGTTTCCAACTCGCAAATTCGTTTCTCCTTTGACAAGTCTTCTTCTATTCCTTAGCCCCAGTATGTCATTACATATATGTGAGCTACACCAGTATCAAGTACCCAAGTGTTTGAGGAAATAGAGTGACATTCAATAACGAAGATACTTGAAGTGGATGGGGCATCGGATACCTTCTCTTTCAAGGACTCAAGATAAATCTTGCAGTTTCTTCGCAAGTGACCCTCCTTGCCACAGTGATGGCAAGTGCCTTTTAGGGTACTTTCAGTCTTTTTGGCCTTTTTCTTCTTTCCCTTATTCTGTTCTTTGGCCTCCCTCTTAGAACCTTTCATCGAGGAACCAACTAACAGCACCGTCTTCTGTTCCTGCTTCACAGAAGGCTCTACAGTCTTCAGCAGGTTAAGCAACTCAGGAAACTGGTCTGGAGTTGCATCTTCAGGAGGACGGTTGGGAAGCAGATCTTCAAGGACATTAGCAAGCTTCTCTGCCTTGAGGACTATCCTCAGGTTTCGAAGCCAGTCCATGAAGTTTGGCCTAGTCAGTTTATTGGTATCCAAAATGGAACGCAAATTTAGGGAAGACATGATCGAGTGATTATCCTAGAAATACAAATTGAGATTATGTGAGAAGATTTATTAAAGAATGTATCAACATACATAAATTAAATCTTATTTATTTTACGAATTGATTCACCCTTATTATCAATTCGGGAGATCGTAGGAACATCTCCAAATAGGTTGATATCCAACCATAGATAAGAACAACCATGGCTGTGGCCATCAAGTTCTTCTTAGCTATGAAGGTAGGTAATTATACCGATTACACATCACATATATGTAACTATCACATTATGCTATCAACTAATTGAATGTTTGCATAAATCATTGGGTTGTTAACTCATTAACAAGTATGTATCATTATACATAGCACCCAACTGCACCTCTCTTTACATCGACCTTGGCTGTGGCACAACAAATCGATGCTCCAAGCTTAAGGCTGACCCATTAATCAAGAAATAGTTTTAACATGGTTGGAGCTCATTCAACCGCTTAGTCAGGCTTGGATGTGTCCAACAACCAAAACTAATGATTGACCTCTGACTCGAACTATATTATTCATAAACTAATTTCATGGTTTGAACATGTTGAGGTTCAAGTCGGGCATGGATGTGTCCATCAACCCAAGCGAGAAACAAAACTCCGATTCTAACCATATTAATGGAAGGTGTTGGCCTTAATATTTTGTAAGGGGTTTTGGGTCTCATTCCTTTTAAGCACATTCATGACATAAAATTATGTCATGACTAACGATTTCCTTAACAAAGTATGTATGTGACTTAATTTATCAAGTCTCATGAATTAAATTAGGAACCGGATTTCCTAATTATAATTTCGTACTTTATTAAAGGAATTGTTTTGGGAAACAATTTCCTAAATTGTCATAATTAATTTCGGAAATAATATGTTCAAGACTTTGATTTCTCTAAATCAAATCTTATTAAATTAAGAGACAAATCCCTTAATTCAACCACATATTATTTTCATGAAAATCTCATTTAAGAAACTCTATAGGAAACCATTTTCCTAATTAATTTTGGAGACAACAATATGTAAGAGCATCACCTCTTAAACATATTTTATTCATGGATTTAATTAAATACAACAAATTGTTTTCTAAGGGTGGCTCCCCGAGGCTCAGATACCCAAAGAAAAGTAATGTGTTGTAAATCCAATTGGACGGCTCCCCGAGGCTCAATACAATCAAACATGACAATTTCAATTAAAAAATTGGGAAATTAAATTACAACAACTAACTTTAAATTGGACGGCTCCCCGAGGCTCAATCCAAAATAAAGAATTTTGTTGTCAATTTAAAAACCAATTCAAATTTAATTGTCAATTAACTGTCCATGAATTTGTCTAGACTTTCTTGAAATAAAGTGCCCAAAATTGCGAGATTTCGAAAATTGATTTACAGAATAATTGCAAGTTTCCGGTACAAAGAAAACTTACATATTTCCAAAATTGAAAAATTTCAAAAAAAGAAAAATTTCCAAAATTGGAAAGTTTCCAAAGATGGGAAGATTTCGAAATTATTATAAAATTTCAGAAAATAGAAAATTTCAAACGTTTGCGAAATTTCATGAGGATTTCCAAACTTTGAAATTCCTAAATCTAAAATTTATTATAATTTGAAAGTTTCCATAATTGAAAATTTTTTTCCGAAATTGAGATCATGACAAAGTTTTCCACAAAACAATTATTTGATTAAGTCGAACACTAACCGGCTCTTATACCACTGTTGGGACCGGGTGCATGTCGACAAGGATACGAGTTCGTAAAATTTAAAATTTTTACGTGCAGCGGAAGAGTTTGTATAAAATAATTTCCTAAATTATTTTAACTTCGTATCTAGCATGCAACCTTATAGTGTATCGACATAATCATGAAATAAAAGTTTGCGAAAAGTAAACTAATTTACCAAGTACCTCGCGTAACTCGAAGTAAGGGACGAGATCCAACCGTAGCGTCCCTTGGAAGCTTCGCCTCTATTCGCGTCCACGCCGAGTTCTCTTCGGGATGACTTCACAAAGTCACGAGTTTTGTGCCGACGAGAACTACTAGATTCTCGGAAGGCACAACTAGAAGGACAAGAGAAATAATGGAAAAACTAACCGATGAAATAACGGAATCAAATTCCGAGAAGAGAGGAGTCGCTATCCGCTTCTTCTTCTTCGTCTTCGGGTTCTTCTCCTTCTTGAAACCTCACGGCAAACACCCTTGTTGGTGTTGTGGTTGGGCGCCGGCCCTAGAGAGGCTAGGGTGCGCCGGCCCTAAGGGAGGAAGAAGAGGTGGAGGAGAGGAGATTAAGAGAAAGAGAGAGGGAGTAATTAATCTCTTAATTGTGTGTAATAAGGGCTAGCCTTTGGTTCCTTTATATAGTAGCAACTCCTTTGCTAAGTCTCCCTCTAAACCGAATTAACGGAATTAACGGAATTAGTTATAAGAAATTTATCTTATAAATTTTCTTATTGCTTATTCCGTTTAAGCCTAGTCTTATTATAAACAATTTATAATAAAACAAATTAGTTATCATAAGAGATTTATCCTATAAATTCTCTTATGAATTTTATTATAACTAACTTTATAATAAAACTAATTATTTATCATAAGAAATTTATCCTATAAATTCTTATGAATTAATTCCGTTTAAACCAAGTCTTTATTATAAACTAATTTATAATAAAAACTAATTCTTCTACTCTTTAAATTATAGAATAAATTTTATAAGAAATTTATAAACTTTCTTATTATGGAAAAATCAATTCATAATTGATTTTATAAAATTAAAATAAACCCAATTCATGGATTATTTTAATCTTCCATAAAAGAATAAATTTCTATAAATTTTATTTATATAAATTTCTTTATACAAATTTATTTATCCATAATTTATAAAATAAATCGTACTAGATTTATTTAATTAATTAAACCAATTAAATTGGTTTATTCTCCTCTATTTGGCCGGCCACCAAAGAAGGGTTTGGCACCCTCTTTGGCCGGCCAAACCAACCCGGACCGCCGCGAATTAAACTCATTTAATTCGCCCAAAAAGACTTCAAAAGACTTAGCCATTTTTAGCTTCCATCGCGCCTCTGACTAACTCAGATTCGACTTATTTCTCTTGATCGGAAAATCCAATTTTCAACTCGTTTTAAATCCCTCGGATTACTCGTAGTGCGTGTGACTAAATAGGCTTTCGATTTATGTTGGCCGTCTATAATTAACTGATTATAGAACGATCATGAGTGGCACCTAGTAGTACATCATGATCCCCAATTAATCGAAAGATCAATGGTTTGACCTCAGAAGAAATTATTCTGAAACCCTTCAGCAGCTCTAATGAATCGTGCCCCATTCCCTTCACCACCTTATACCCACTTGGTTCAGGACACGGTCAATGGTGTCAGTCCCCACTAGGCTGACTACGTCACACCTAGCCCAAGTAATGTCTTACTCGTCCTTTGGATTTCTAATTACTCTCATGTATTTTAGAGACTCTCACTCTAAACATGATATGCTCTGGCCAGAGGCTTTGAGTAACAATCCGACGATAGGCCTGGGTATACATCTCCTCGCAAGGAGTGGTGAATTCTTTGTAGGCTGTTCAAACATCTTCGGGCACTTCGGCTTACACCCGATCATCCTGGGTCCACACCTCCTTGGAGATGCTTGCTTAAGATGTCAAAGTATAAGTCTCCATGACCAAGATGACTTGAACACCGCAAGTCAAAGGAACATCGCACTTAAGCCGCAGTAAGATCTTCATTGACATATCTACATGTAGATTCCCATATGAAGTCTTACAGCTAGTCACTCCAATGAACTAGTTCCCTTAACTAGCATCCATGTTTATCTCCGGACATCCCAATGTCACCAGCTAGTGAGAATCAACTGATTAGAGAATAACCCATGCTAGTCTCAACAGAATTGATAGTGTCCGTTTTATCAATTCATCGACTAGGGATATTTTCAATACTTCACATTTGCGCATTTAGAGATAATCACTAGTTGTGATCTCATCACAAATTCTCTTATGCTGTGAGTTGTATTGCGGACATTCAGTAGATGAGTTTAAGATCCCAATCAAATACACAAGCATGTATACTCAAATAGTGAATTATCATTTATTAATATAAATGTTTTACAATCATAAGGCGATTGCCTTAGGACACTTCTCTCATATCACTAACACTAACCATGTCCATCAAGGTTCGGTTGCGCCTCTCAGATACACCATTATGCTGTGGTGTATACGGCGGAGTCCATTGGGACAATATCCCATTGTCCCTTAGATAATCTTGAAACTCTTGACTTAAGTATTCACCACCTCGATCGGATCGAAGTATCTTAATACTTTTGCCAAGCTGTTTCTCTACTTCATTTCTGAACTCTTTGAATTTCTCAAAGGCTTCAGATTTGTGTTTCATCAAGAACACATACCCGAATCGTGAGTGATCATCGATGAAGGTGATGAAGTAGCTATAGCCTCCTTGTGAAAGAGTTGACATTGGTCCACATACATCGGTATGTATTAGACCAAGCAATTCTCCCACTGGATTACCTTTTCCTGGAAAGGGTAATTTGGTCATCTTGCCTTTTAAGCACGATTCACATGTATCAAATGAACCGGGTTCAAATGATTCCAAAATTCCACATCGGTGTAATTCGGTCATGCGTTTCTTACTTATATGGCCAAGACGACAGTGCCACGTGTAGGAGTCTATTTGATTATCTATTCGAGCACGTTTGTTGCTTACTTCGATATTGAAAACGTCATTGGATAAATCTAACGTGTAGATGTCATTGCACAAAGTTCCATTCCCATAAAGAACGCCATTTAAAGTTATGTAACAACAGTTGTTACTAAAAGTTAAATGATAACCTTTTTCATTCAAACATGAAATAGATACAATGTTCTTTATTAATGAAGGAACGAAATAACAATTATCAAATTCTAAGACACGTCCAGTTGGGAGCTTTAGCAAATATATTCCGATGGCAATAGCAGCAATCCTTGCTCCATTTCCAACCCGCAAATTCGCTTCTCCCTTGACGAGTCTTCTTCTATTCCTTAGCCCCTGTATGTCATTACATATATGTGAGCTACACCCAGTATCAAGTACCCAGGTATCTGAGGAAATAGAGTGACATTCAATAATGAAGATACCTGAAGAGGATGGGGCATCGGATGCCTTCTTCTTCACGGACTCAAGATAAATCTTGCAGTTTCTTCGCCAGTGACCTTCCTTGCCACAGTGATGGCAAGTTCCTTTTGGTTTCTTTTCAGTTTTCTTGGCCTTTTTCTTCTTCACTTTGTTCTGTTCTTTGGCCTTCCTCTTAGAACCTTTCTTCGAGGAACCAACTAACAGTACCGCTTTTTGATCTGGCTTTACAGAAGGCTCCACAGTCTTCAGCATGTTGGTCAACTCAGGAATTGATGTCTCCAGTTTGTTCATCCGATAGTTCATCACAAATTGTGAACAACTCTTGGACAAACAACTCAGAATTAAGTCAATACTTAGTTCATGATCCATTGCAAAACCGAGTGCGCTCAGTCGCTCAATGTACCCCAACATCTTTAACACAAACTGCGAGGCAGAAGTGCCTTCCTGCATCTTAGTGGTGAAGAGGAGTCTGGAGACCTCGAACCTTTCGGATCTCGCCTGCTCTTCAAACAACTCATGAAGATGGAAGATGATGGTATTAGCATCCATATGCTCATGTTGCTTTTGCAACTCAGGTACCATAGAGGCTAGCATGATGCAACTCGCAAGTTCAGAATCGGTCACATGTTTCTGATAGGCCAACAATTGGTCTGGAGTTGCATTTTCTGGAGGATGGGTGGGAAGTTGTTCTTCAAGGACATAAGCAAGCTTCTCTGCCTTGAGGACTATTCTCAGGTTTCGAAGCCAGTCCATGTAGTTCGGCCCAGTCAGTTTATTTGTGTCCAAAATGGAACGCAAGTTTAGAGAAGACATGATCGAGTGATTATCCTAGAAATACAAATTGAGATTATGTGAGAAGATTTATTAAAGAATGTATCAACATACATAAATGAAATCCTATTTATTTTTCAAATTGAATAACCCTTATTATCAATTCGGGAGATCGTAGGAACATCTCCAAATAGGTTGATATCCAACCATAGGTAAGAATCACCATGGCTGTGGCCATCAAGTTTTTCTTAGCTATGAAGGTAGGTAATTATACCGATTACATATCACATATATGTAACTATCACGTTATGCTATCAACTAATTGAATGTTTGCATAAATCATTGGGTTGTTAACTCATTAACAAGTATGCATCATATACATAGCACCCAACTGCACCTCTCTTCACATCGACCTTGGCTGTGGCACAACAAATCGATGCTCCAAGCTTAAGGCTGACCCATTAATCAAGAAATAGTTTTAATATGGTTGGAGCTCATTCAACCGTTTAGTCAGGCTTGGATGTGTCCAACAACCAAAACTAAGGATTGACCTCTGACTCCAACTATATTATTCATAAACTAATTCCATGGTTTGAACATGTTAAGGTTCAAGTCGGGCATGGATGTGTCCATCAACCCAAACGAGAAACAAAACTCCGATTCTAACCATATTAATGGAAGGTGTTGGCCTTAATATTTTGTAAGGGGTTTTGGTCTCATCTTTTCTAAGCACATTCATGACTTGTGTCATGACTAACGATTTCCTTAATAAAGTATGTATGTGACTTAATTTATCAAGTCTCATGAATTGAATTAGGAACCGGATTTCCTTAATTCTAATTTCACACTTTATTAAAGGAATTGCTTTGGGAAACAATTTCCTAAATTGTCATAATTAATTTCGGAAATAATATGTTCAAGACTTTGATTTCTCTAAATCAAATCTTATTAAATTAAGAGACAAATCCCTTAATTCAACTACATATTATTTTCATGAAAATCTCATTTAAGAAAACTCTATAGGAAACCATTTTCCTAATTAATTTTGGAGACAACAATATGTAAGAGCATCACCTCTTAAAACATATTTTATTCATGGATTGATTAATTACAACAAATCGTTTTCTAAGGGTGGCTCCCCGAGGCTCAGATACCCAAAGAAAAGTAAAGTGTTGTAAATCCAATTGGACGGCTCCCCGAGGCTCAATCCAAATCAAACATGACAATTTCAATTAAAATTGGGAAATTAAATTACAACATCTAACTTTAAATTGGACGGCTCCCCGAGGCTCAATCCAAAATAAAGAATTTGTTGTCAATTTAAAAACCAATTCAAATTTAATTGTCAATTAACTGTCCATGAATTTGTCTAGACTTTCTTAAAAGAAAGTGCCCAAAATTGCGAGATTTCGAAAATAGGTTTTCAGAATAATTGTAAGTTTCTGGTACAAAGAAAACTTACATATTTCCAAAGTTGGAAAATTTCTAAAATAGAAAAATTTCCAAAATTGGAAAGTTTCCAAAGATGGGAAATTTTCACAATTATTATAAAAATTTAGAAACTAGAAAATTTCAAACGTTTGCGAAATTTCATGACGATTTCCAAACTTTGAAATTCCTAATTCTAAAATTTATTATAATTTGAAAGTTTCCATAATTGGAAAAATTTTCCGAAATTGAGATCATGACAAAGTTTTCCACAAAACAATTATATGATTAAGTCGAACACTAACCGGCTCTGATACCACTGTTGGTTCCGGGTGCATGTCGACAAGGATACGAGTTCGTAAAATTTAAAATTTTTACGTGCAGCGGAAGAGTTTGCATAAAATAATTTCTTAAATTATTTTAACTTCGTATCTAGCATGCATTCTTATGGTGTGTTGACATAATCATAAAATAAAACATTGCGGAATAGTAAACAAATTTACCAAGTACCTCTCGTAACTCGAAGTAAGGGACGAGATCCAACCGTAGCGTCCCTTGGAAGCTTCGCCTCTATTCGCGTCCACGCCGAGTTCTCTTCGGGATGACTTCACAAAGTCACGAGTTTTGTGCCGACGAGAACTACTAGATTCTCGGAAGGCACAACTAGAAGAATAAGAGAAACAATGGAAAAACTGACCAATGAAGAAACGGAATCGAATTCCGAGAAGAGAGGAGTCGCTATCCGCTTCTTCTTCTTCGTCTTCGGGTTCTCCTCCTTCTTGGAAGCTCACGGCAACCACTTGGGGTTGCTAGGGTTGCGCCGGCCCTAGCTTGGTTGGAGGGAGCCGGCCCTAATTCTCAAAGGGGCGCCGGCCCTAAGGGAAGAAGAGGAGAGAAGAGAATAAGAGGAGAGAGAGGGAGAGCTCTAATTAATCTCTTGATTAATTGATTGATTGTTGTGTATAAAGGGCTAGCCTTTGGGTCCTTTATATAGTAGCAACTCTTTGCTAAGTCTCCCTCTAAACGGAATTAGTTATAAGAAATTTATCCTATAAATTTTCTTAACTAATTATTCCGTTTAAACCAAGTTTTATTATAAACTAATTTATAATAAAACTAATTCTTCTTCTCTTTAAATTATGGAATAAATTTTATAAGAAATTTATAAACTTTCTTATTATGAAAAAATCAATCCATAATTGATTTTATAAAATTAAAATAAACTAATTCATGGATTATTTTAATCTTCCATAAAAGAATAAATTTCTATAAATTTTATTTATATAAATTTCTTTATACAAATTTATTTATCCATAATTTATAAAACAAATCATACTAGATTTATTTTATTAATTAAACCAAAATAAACTTGGTTTAATTTCCTTCATTGGCCGGCCACCCAAAGAGGGGTTAACACCCTCTTTGGTCGGCCAAATCCAACCCGAATCGCCGCGAATTAAACTCATTTAATTCGCCCAAAAAGCCTTCAAAAGACTTAGCCATTTTTAGCTTCCATTGCGCCTCTGACTAACTCAGATTCGACTTGTTTCTCTTGATCGGAAAATCCAATTTTCAACTCGTTTTAAATCCCTCGGATTACTCGTATTGCGTGTGACTAAATAGGCTTTCGATTTATGTTGGCCGTCTATAATTAACCCATTAATTATAGAACGATCATGAGTGGCACCTAGTAGTACATCATGATCCCCAATTAATCGAAAGATCAACGGTTTGACCCCAGAAAAAATTATTCTGAAACCCTTCAGCAGCTCTAATGAATCGTGCCTCATTCCCTTCACCACCTTATACCCACTTGGTTCAGGACACGGTCTATGGTGTCAGTCCCCACTAGGCTGACTACGTCACACCTAGCCCAAGCAGTGTCTTCCTCGTCCTTTGGATTTCTAATTACTCTCATGTATTTAAGAGACTCGCACTCTTAACATGATATGCTCTGGCCAGAGGCTTTGAGTAACAATCCGACGATAGGCCTGGGTATACATCTCCTCGCAAGGAGTGGTGAATCCTTTATAGGCTGTTCAAACATCTTCGGGCACTTCGGCTTATACCCGATCATCCTGGGTCCACACCTCCTTGGAGATGCTTGCTTAAGATGTCAAAGTATAAGTCTCCATGACCAAGATGACTTGAACACCGCAAGTCAAAGGAACATCGCACTTAAGCCGCAGTAAGATCTTCATTGACATATCTACATGTAGATTCCCATATGAAGTCTTACAGCTAGTCACTCCAATGAACTAGTTCCCTTAACTAGCATCCATGTTTATCTCCGGACATCCCAATGTCACCAGCTAGTGAGAATCAGCTGATTAGAGAATAACCCATGCTAGTCTCAACAGAATTGATAGTGTCCGTTTTTATCAATTCATCGACTAGGGATAATTTCAATACTTCACAATTGCACATTAGAGATAATCACTAGTTGTGATCCCATCACAAATTCTCTTATGCTGTGAGTTGTATTGCGGACATTCAGTAGATGAGTTTAAGATCCCAATCAAATACACAAAACATGTATACTCAAATAGTGAATTATCATTTATTAAAATAAATATTTACATCATAAGGCGATTGCCTTAGGACACTTCTCTCATATCACTAACATAATGAATCCTTATGTGCAGAGTTCTACAACAACATAATTCGACAAGATAATCTAATGTTTCACACTATTGTCCAAGGGATACCTCTGACTATCACCCCTACTTTGTTGAACCGATTCCTAGGACTACGACCCTCTCAGTTCACATTTTGCTGCTATCCACCTAGGAACCCCCCATTTGATCCTCCCTACTCACACATTACCCTAGACACCATCCACTCCTATTTCTATAGGGCAAACCTCACCGCAAATAGACGTTTCCAAGCCGTTGAACTTCAGGCACAGGACTATGCCTTGTATAGAGTCCTGGTCCGCTGTATCTTACCACTCTCCACTAGAGATCTCGGGACTATGCGACCCTTTCATGCTTTCCTTCTATATGCCCTAGTCCATCACCTTGATATAGACATTGGACTACATATGTTTCATACTATTCTGTATGCGTCCAGTGTCACGACCCAGGGACGAGTGCGCACACCATTCTGCCACATCATCACTTCCCTTCTTCATCACCACGGTCGTGACATTACCTTGGGTGAAATAACCGCTATGACTGACTTTGACGAAATAAGATTTAGGAAATTCTCGTTAGCGGGTCTAGAGGTATCGGCCACCGGGGTTCTTAGTTGGAGACGACAGCAGGCCGGAGCTCCAATCGACTCAGATGAGGAGGTTGACGTCAACGTTGGAGACATCGCTGCAGCAGCCCGAGCACACATCGACGAGCCCGCTCCACCGACACTCTACCAGAGAGTGACACATTTAGAGACACAGGTTCAGAGTCTCCGAGAGGAGGTCGAAGCCTATCATATAGAGCATATGGACGCTCGTCGAGCCGATCGAGAAGTGGCTGATGCACGATTCATTGAAATGATGGCACGATTCGATTCATGGCAGCTTGGCCCATCTGATCATCCCGGTCCCTCGTCCTAGATTTGATTAATATTGTACCAGTACCTATTTGACTGCCCCTACTCAGTAGGGTTGACTTATGTTTGACTGTATGACTGTGTTGAACCTTGAGTACCTGCTTTATTCTATGTTGACTAACTTATGATTACTGGTTTCTTGTTAATTCGGCAGTTAGGATTGTGCTCTGTAGAATAGATTAACTCTACTGTTGATTTTCTTTCTCCTTTACTTGATTTAAAAATCAGTTTCTAAAAATTTTGAAAAACTATTTTAGTTAATTTCAAAATCAGTTTATTTTAAATTTTTTCCGACTTAGTTTTATTTCAAAACTACCCCCTTTCAAAACTAGGGCTTTTTCGCAAATGGACTTAGCTTAGGCCCTAACCCTAGAACTTCATGCACCTATAGACTTAGAAACCAGCATCTCACAAGCACTTTAGGATACTTGTTGATTGATAACCTAGAAAGGGTTGAGATGCTTAGGTCTTTGCCTTAATTCAAGATGCTTTAAGTCAGTGCATCTGCAGTAATTGGGGCACTAAATACAACTTTTACAGCAATCCAGTTAAGTGTCAAGTTTAGAAAATCTAACTTGAACAGAAACACTTAACTTGACTAACCCTAGCAAAAACTACTGCTTATAATAGTTAGTAAGTAGCTAAATGGGTTAGATAGGTCCCTACAAGAGAAAATTAACTAATTTGGTCTAAGTTTTGGTTGAGTACAGCAAAATCTTTTTTTTAAGTCATTTCTTTTATGCAATTTAATTTCTGCAATATTTATCTATTTTTGATATATGGCAAAGGGGGAGAGATAGGAAAAGAGAGAGTTCAAAGAGTTCAAAATTGTCAAATTTTTTTCAAACTCTCAAAATGTTTTTTTTAAAAAAAAGGGTTAGCTGTAACGACTCGGCCCTGTCTGACTGTTGGCCGTGTCGTTACTCTACTACTGGTGGTCTTCCCGCCCCTGGCCAGCGGGTTTTTGCCTTCCCCAGGATTCGAACTCTAGACCTCCAGGCTAAAGTACTAGAGTTCCTAACTAATCCAGGTAACCAATTGAGTTGGTTACCAGGATTAGTTAGGAACTCTAGTACTTTAGCTTGGAGGTCTAGAGTTCGAATCCTGGGGAAGGCAAAAACCCGCTGGCCAGGGGCGGGAAGACCACCAGTAGTAGAGTAACGACACGGCCAACAGTCAGACAGGGCCGGGTCGTTACAAAAAAAGGCGCCTTTTTATGTAGCGGCCCCGCCTCTATGGTCCCCGCAGGCAACCCTCTAGGCTGGCAACCCTACGGTCTTCCCACCCTTGGTAGTGGATTTTTGCCTTCCCCAGGATTCGAACTCTAGACCTCCAGGCTAAGTACTAAAGTTTCTGAATCCTGGTACCAAGTGAGTTGCAGCTCACTTGGTACCAGGATTCAGAAACTTTAGTACTTAGCCTGGAGGTCTAGAGTTCGAATCCTGGGGAAGGCAAAAATCCACTGCCAAGGGTGGGAAGACCGTAGGATTGCCGGCCTAGAGGGTTGCCTGCGGGGACCATAGAGGCGGGGCCGCTACATTAGCTACTTTTCAAAACCTTTCTAGAAATACTTAAGTTTTTTCAAAACCTTTTAGCTTAAGTTTTTCAAAACTTTTATAAGTACTTTAAGCTTAAGCCTTTCAAAACCTTTATAAAGTACTTAAATTATTTTTTACTAAGTACTTAAATTATTTTAAAGTTTACTAAGTACTTAAATTATTTTAAAGTTTACTAAGTACTTAAATTATTTTAAAGTTTACTAAGTACTTAAATTATTTCAAAAGTTTACTAAGTACTTAAATTATTTCAAAAGTTTACTAAGTACTTAAATTATTTCAAAAAGTTTACTAAGTGCTTAAGTTTTTGAAATCCTACTAAGTACTTAACTTAAAAAATTTTCAAACTTAAGAGTACGTTAAACTTAAGACTTTAAATTTTTGGTAAGTACTCGAAACTCATGGTTTCAAAAATTTCGTCTATGTACTTTTAAAACTTAAGTTATCAAAAGATTTTTAAATCACCGAAACTTAAGTTTTCAAAGTGCAAAATCATTCTAAGTAAAGTTTTAATAAAAACTTAGATCCCCACGAAGTTTTGAAAAATTTAGGGGTAGATTCTCTCCAGGGGGAGGGAACAAATTTTTATGCTTTTCATTCAACTTAACTTTTTGAACCAGGGTTGCCATAAATCAAAACGGGGGAGATTGTTGGTGCAGTGAGCACTAAAGTCAAACCTATGTTTTGATAATGGCAACAGGTTTCAAAAGTTAAGTCTTAATTGTTATCTAACAATGTTACTTGAGTGTGCAGGAAAAGTCCTAGCGAAGGGCTGCTAGGCACCTGGCGAAGGGCTGCCAGGATAAAAAGCCCTAGCAAAGGACTGCTAGGCACTTGGCGAAGGAATGCCAAGATAAAAAGACCTAGCGAAGGACTGCTAGGCGCCAGGCGAAGGACAGCTTGGAACTGAAGCCCTAGCGAAGGAATGCTAGGCACTGGGCGAAGGATAGCTCGGTATCCAAGACCTGGCAAAGGATCGCCAGGCAAAAGTCCAACCAAAGGAGCGGTTGGCATCAGGTATATTCTCCCGAGAGGAGTAGGTGAGGACGCGTTCCCCGTCGAGGGAACAGTAGGCGTCGGTTCGACCTAGGGCTCCATTTTGGAGATCCAAAGTCAGAACCAAGACAGCTAAGGCTGTATAAATAAATAAGTTATTATTTTATTGTGTTTTGGGACTAACCCTGGATGCAGGACCGATGGAACGTGTGTCTGCAGCTCAGAGAGCCTCAAAGGAATGAGGCAATAGCTGACCAGGGCGCCCGGAGTCTCCCGGGCGCCCCCAAGGTGAACACAAAACACAAAACCCAAAGAGCAAGCTTCGCAGCTCATCTCCCGGGCGCCCCGTGCTCCCGGGCGCCCCCGCTACTCCCGGGCGCCCCATGCGCTGCGGGCGCCCCCAGTGACAGCCACCGAAGCAGCTCCTCTCGAAGCCAAGAAGATAGAAGTTTGACCCGGTCAATCCGGGCGCCCCGAGTGCTCCGGGCGCCCCGGTCAAAGCTGATCCCGAGATTGAAGAGATCAGAAGCGACCGAGACATTTCCAGATCAAATGCCACGTGGGGGCGCCCCCGACGTCCCAGGCGCCCCAGGCCCTATATAAAGGGCCCTCGACCCCAAGCTTCAATAACAACTTCCAATCAACGCTTCTACGCTCTTCTGCTCCCGCGCTTCGCCTCGGAATCCTTCCAACTCGAGCCGACGACGTCCCGCTACTCCGAAGAAGTCGATCTACCCCGGACGTCGGTAAAAGAGCAATTTAAGTTTACTGTACTTAATTCTGTAATAATCTTTTGTAAACTATTTGCGCCTTATATAGAATTGCCCAAAGTAAATGGTCAACGATCGTGGGCCTTGGAGTAGGAGTCGACCCAGGCTCCGAACCAAGTAAAATTGACCGTGTCTCTGTGTTGTTATTCTTAATTTCCGCTGCGTACTTGCTCTAAATTTTCCGAAAAATGATTTCCGATATTCACCCCCCCCCCCCCTCTATCGATTTTCTCGATCCAACATCAAGTACCTAGGTGTACGAGGAAATAGAGTGACATTCAATAACGAAGATACCTAAAGAGGATGGGGCATCGGATGCCTTCTTCTTCAAGGACTCAAGATAAACCTTGCAGTTTCTTCGCCAGTGGCCCTCCTTACCGCAGTGATGGCAAGTGCCTTTTGGTGCATTTTCAATCTTTTTGGCCTTTTTCTTCCTTCCCTTATTTTGTTCTTTAGGCTTCCTCTTAGAGTCTTTCTTTGAGGAACCAACTAACAGTACCGTCTTCTGATCCTGCTTTACAGAAGGCTCTACAGTCTTCAGCAGGTTAAGCAACTCAGGAATGGTAGTCTCCAGTTTGTTCATCCTATAGTTCATCACAAACTGTGAGTAACTCTTGGGCAAACAATGCAGAATTAAGTCAATACTTTGTTCGTGATCCATTGCAAATCCGAGTGTGCCTAGTCGCTCAATGTACCCCAACATCTTCAACACAAACTGTAAGACAGAAGTGTCTTCCTGCATCTTAGAGGTGAAGAGGAGTTTGGAGACCTCAAACCTTTCGGATCTCGCCTACTCGTCAAACAGCTCATGAAGATGGAAGGCGATGGTATGAGCATCCATATGCTCATGCTGCTTTTGTAGCTCAGGTACCATAGCGGCCAGCATGATGCAACTCATAAGTTCAGAATCAGCCACATGTTTCTGATAGACCACTAACTGGTCTGGAGTTGCATCTTCAGGAGGATGGTTGGGAAGTTGTTCTTCAAGGACATAAGCAATCTTTTCTGCCTTGAGGACTATCCTCAGGTTTCGAAGCCAGTCCATGAAGTTTGGCCCAGTCAGCTTATTGATGTCCAAAATGGAACGCAAATTCGGAGAAGACATGATCAGGTGATTATCCTAAAAATACAAATTGAGCTTATGTGATAAGAATAATAAAGAATGCATCAATATACATTAATTAAATCCTATTTATTTTTCGAATTGAATAACCCTTTTTATCAATTCGGGAGATCGTAGGAACATCTCTATATAGGTTGATATCCAACCATAGATAAGAACAACCATGGCTAGAGTCCATCAAGTTATTCTTAGCTATGAAAGTAGGTAATTATATCGATTACATATTATACATATGTAACTATCACATTATGCTATCAACTAATTGAATGTTTGCATAAATCATTGGGTTGTTAACTCATTAACAAGTATGCAACAATATACATAGCACCCAACTGCACCTCTCTTTACATCGACCTTGGCTGTGGCACAACAAATCGATGCTCCAAGCTTAAGGCTGACCCATTAATCAAGAAATAATTTTAACATGGTTGGAGCTCATTCAATCATTTAGTCACGCTTGGATGTGTCCAACAACCAAAACTAAGGATTGACCTCTGACTCCAACTATATTAATCATAAACTAATCCCATGGTTTGAACATGTTGAGGTTCAAGCCGGGCATGGATGTGTCCATCAACCCAAACGAGAAACAAAACTCCGGTTCTAACCATATTAATGGAAGGTGTTGGCCTTAATATTTTGTAAGGGGTTTTGGGTCTTATCCTTTTCTTTTATGCACATTCATGACATGTAATTATGTCATGTTCTAACGATTTCCTTAATAAAGTATGTATGTGACTTAATTTATCAAGTCTCATTAATTGAATTAGGAACCAGATTTCCTAATTTTAATTTCATACTTCATTCAAGAAATTGTTTTTGGGAAACAATTTCCTATTATCATAATCAATTTTGGAATTAATATATTTAAGACTTTGATTTTTCTAAATCAAATCTTATTAAATTAAGAGACAGATTCCCTTAATTCAACCACATATTATTTTCATGAAAATCTTATTTAAGGAAATATACTCTATAGGAAATAATTTTTCTAATTAATTTTGAAGACAATAATATGTAAGAGCATCACCTCATAAATCAAATAAGGAAATTATCGTTTGAGAATCACCTCAAAAATTTCCAAGATTTGATCACATATTTTATTTATGCAAAATTAATATCAATAACTTAATTTAGACGGTTCCCCGAGGCTCAATCCAAATTAAACATTTAACAGCTTAAACCCAATTTAGGAAATTTAATTATAATAACTAACTTTAAATTGGACGGCTCCCCGAGGCTCAATCCAAAATAAAGAATTTTGTAAATAATTTGATTTCCAATTATAAATTTAAATGTCAATTAATATTCCTATAATTTGTCTAGACTTTCTTAAAAGAAAGTGCCCAAAATTACGAGCTTTCCATAAATGGAAAGTTTTCGAAAATAAAAGGTTTTCAGAATAATTGTAAGTTTTTGGTACAAAGAAAACATACGTATTTCCAAAATTGGAAAATTCCAAAAATAGAAATTCCCAAAATTAGAAAGTTTTCAAAAATGGTAAGTTTTCACAATTATCATAAAATTTCAGAAACAGAGATATTTCAAAAGTTTGCGAAATTTCATGAGGATTTCCAAACTTTGAAATTCCTAAATCGAAAATTTACCATAATTGGAAAGTTTCCATAATTGGAAAATTTTCCAAAATTGAGATCATGACAAAGTTTTCCGCAAAAACAATTATATGATTATGTCGAATACAAACCTAGCTCTGATACCACTGTTGGGACTGGATGCATGTTGACATGGATGCGGGTTCGTAATTTTAAAATTAATTACGTGCAGCGGAAGGTTTAACATAAATAATTTCTCAGATTATTTAACCACACATCTAAGCATGCAATTTTATCTTGTGTTGACATGATTATATATTTAAAATTTTACAGAAACGTAAACTAATTTACATATTACCTCGCGTAACTCGAAGGAAGGGACGAGATCCAACCGTAAGCGTCCCTTGGAAGCTCCGCCTCTATTCGCGTCCACGCCGAGTATCTTCGGGATGACTTCGCAAAGCCACGAGTTTCATGTTCTCGAGAACTACTAGATTCTCCGAGAACGCGACAAGAAAAACCAAGAGAGAAGTCGAAAGACTAACCACAAAAGGATGGCCGGCAGGGAAAGGGCAGGGGCGGCCGGCTTGGTGCTCCTTCTTGGGGATGGTTGGCGCACAGCAAGAAGGGGAGAAGAGAAGGAGAGAAAGAGAGGGAGAGAGCCTATGCCTTGATCTCTTCAATTCACACACCCAAGCCTTGCCTTAGGTCCTTTATATAGTGGCCTCTCAACCATCAAGCCTCTCAAATATGGAATAACTTATTCCAACATGCCAAGTTTGATTTTATATCATGGTTAAAATCATATTTTAATTCATGATAAAAATCAATCAAGTCTCTTTTCTTCTATGGAATAAATTTCCTTATCATGGTAAATCAATCCATGATTGATTTTATAAAATAAACCAATCCATGGTTCATTTTAATTTCCATGAAAAATAAACCAAACCTTGGTTTATTATATAAAAATTTATATCATCCATAATTTTATAAAACAAACCACATTTGGTTTATTTTATAAATTGAACCAAAAACTTGGTTCTCTCCCTTTGTTGTGGTCGGCCAAGCAAAGAGGATGGAGACCCTCTTTGGCCGGCCCATCCAAGCCAAGTCCCAATGAATTAAACTTATTTAATTCATCTATTAAGTCTTCAAAAGACTTAACCATTTTACGCTTCCGATGCGTCTCTGAAAAATTCAGATTCGACTTATCGTTTGGCTCAACCAAACTTAATCTCTCTTGATTGGAAAATCTAATTTTCAACTCGTTTTAAATCCCTCGGATTACTCGTAGTGCGTGTGACTAAATAGGCTTTCGATTTATGTTGGCCATCTATAATTAATCAATTAATTATAGAACGATCATGAGTGGCACCTAGTAGTACATCATGATCCCCAATTAATCGAAAGATCAACGGTTGACCTCATAAACAATTCTGAAACCCTTCAGCAGCTATAATGAAACCCATTCCCTTCACCATCATATACCCACTTGGTTCAGGACATGGTCTATGTGTGTCAGTCCCCACTAGGCTGACTATGACACACCTAGCCCACGTAACGTTTTCTCGTCCTACGGATTCTAATTACTCTCATGTATTTAAGAGATTCATACTCTGAACATGTCATGCTCTGGTCAGAGGCTTCGAGTAACAATCTGATGATAGGCCTCGGGTATACATCTTCTCGCAAGGAGTGGTGAATCCTTTGTAGGCTCACTATGTGAAAATCAAACATAGACTTCGCCACAAATTACTTCGGCGATTTCTTTTAATGAAGTAATACGTACTAATCAACTTCAGTAATAAATTTGATGAAGTAAATTCAATTTTAGACTTCGTAGTTTAAAAATTGTTAGTCTCGCAATCAATTTTATATATGTTTTACTTCATAGTAAATATTCGATGAAGTAATAAGTTATAAAATAAAATTCATAAATTTGTATACCGAAGTAATAAGTTTGCGTCAATTAAATGGAAAAATGGATTTTCGAAATATATATAAATATATAATATATAATATAAATATATAAAAGAAAAAGTTTTAATTATATATATTGATAATAATCTCTCTCCCGTGCCCTAAACCTCACGCGCCCGATTCCCTTCTCCTCCCCTCTCCGCTCGATGTCGTAGCCTTCTTTGCGATCGCGCTGCGCCGCCTTTCGTCGGCGCCTTCCGATCTCCGGCAGGCGATGGTCACCAGGTTTGAAGTCCCCAGAGCTGCGCTTCATCTCTCCTTGACGTCGAGCCCTTCATCGCGTGCTTTATCGCGCAATCGAAGGAACGACCACCATCTCTCTTTCTCCTTTCCCTCATCGTCGTTGACACTTCTCCACATGCGATCCTCTTCCTCTCGCTCATGTGTCACCGCAAGCGCGAGCGGCGTCACCGATCCGCGGTTGCGCCTCCTTAGGCTGTGGAGCGCTCTTCCCCGAATCCCGAATAGGTGAGTTCTCAGGTATAGGATTGCTAGTTCGTGGATTCCAATTGAAGGTTGATTGTTGGGTTACCGCAGTTTCTCCAGTAGAGTGGTTGGCAACGGATTTGATCGAAGTTTGATCGAAGCATGGGAGCTGAGGTAAGTAGTTCATTGTTTAGGGTTCGTAGTGGAATTGATTGATATGTTGGTGTTAATGTTTAGTAGGCTAATAAATTGATTAATGATGATTAACTGTATAGATTTACTATGGTTCTATGAGTTTTAATGTGGCAAGTTCAAGGATATTGCATTGTGCATCCCAGAGGATTTGGGTTCGTCGTCTTTTCTGATCCCTCAATGTTGATTGTGTCCTCCAGGACAAGCACGTCATTGATGGCCGCACTATGAGTTTTGTTCTCCCGGATTCCTCTATTCTGTTTTTGTTGATTTCTCTACATCTAGGTTTCCAGATTTTAGATTTGACTTGTTCAGAGCCAATGAAAAAAATGAGTTTTTGAAGAGGTGTTTAGGAATGTTTTACCCGTATGTTACATCAATGCGCGAACGATGGCTAACTTAAATAGTCGGAAAAATTAGGCCTTCCATTTTCTAGTCATTCTTGACATGGCTGTCTAGTTGATGTTTAGTTGGTTCTCCTTGTTGGTAGATTTTGTGTATCTTCCTTTGCTTGTGCTCCATTGAAAAATGAAATTGTTTTTTCCCTATCAAGCTTATCTATCTTCCATATCTTTGTTATGTGTATTTGCTTGGTTAAACTAATTTCTTTATGTAGATTGTCTTCCATTGACATTGGATTGTTTATTTTATGAATGACGGATATTAGAAAGAATACTTAGACATTTGTTTCTGTCAATGATAAGCACTTGCTTGTTTATTTGGTAATTTCCCGTAGGTACTTTTTTAGTCCAGATAAATAATTATTCATTTACTTTGTAACGCTCATGATTCATTTATTTCCCTTAGCCTAGGATTTTGTTAGCTTCTTGAATGTTGTTTTCATTAAGAGAAACTGTCCTGATTTGTAATGTTTATTGGAAGTGAACGAACCAATCTTGAGAAATGTAGTGTTAAGATTATTCTTTATGCTTGCTATTCATTGTTCTTACTTTAATGGCATCTGATCTTGTATTTTGTTGGTTTTTTCTACTTGGATCATTTATAAATGTGATATGCGGATATAAGATTGTGTCATGTTTGTTGGAAGTGAACGAACTAATCTTGAGAAATGTAGTGTTTAAATTATTTTTCATGCTTGCTATTCATTGTTCTTACTTTGATGGCATCTGATCTTATATTTGTTGGGTTTTTCTACTTGGATCATTTATAAATGTGATATGAGGAGATAAGACAAATTTTGATTTATATGGGGTATGTTATGTCTAACATACAATGTTTGTTTGTATATTTATATTTTTTTGAAACTTGTCCATATCTTGAAACATTTCTAACCGAGTTATATAATATTTGAGTGCAGTCATCTCTACAAATATTTGAGGGACGAAGACAGAGCTGATTATATTTCATTTATGGATCTCGACTACATACCTACATGTCCACTTGGCAAAGATGGTCGTGACTTATCACAAAATATTACTGATCAGTTAAAAGCAATATGTAGAGATAGCATTTGCCAGATCCGAATATGATGATGTCAGAAGTAAATGGAGTGAATTCGTCTACTCATATGTAGGTGTCTAAATTGGTGGTGTATTTAGGATACATATTTTGTTTTTTCATTATGAATTTTCGATATACTTGTGGATATATATTTTGGTTATATATACTTGTGAATTTATAGATATATACTTGTGCGTTGATGGATTCGTTAATATATATTCATCATTTTGAATGAACAATTGTTTAATCTAATTAATGCATTTAAGTTGTATATATATATATATATATTGGAATATTATTTTATAATAAAATATTATTTAATTTTAATGAAGTAAAAAATATATTTGCTTCGACAATTAATGTAAATTGTGAAGTTACGTATCATCTATTACTTCGTCGCATTAACAAAACTACTAAAGCAACAGATATTTTTTTTACTNGAGAGGTTTCTTAATTCCCAAGCAAACCTCTCCTTGATTATGAAATAATTTCAAAATCAATCCATAATCAAGGCTCTCATGATCAAGCTTCTTCTTCTTGATTATGGAATAATTTCTCAATCAATCCATAATCAAGGCTCTCTTTCTTTGGCATGATTATATAAAAAATTTATAAAACAAACCAACCATTGGTTCATTATAAAAATTTATATATAAAATTTATATAACCTTTTATAAAATAAACCAACCTTTGGTCTATTTTATAAAACAAACCAAAATAGCCTTATCCTCTTATGGTGGTGGCCGGCCATGACAAGAAGAGAGGAGGCCCCCTTCCTTGGCCGACCCATCTAACCCCAATTGGATCAAATCCCTTAATGAATTAAACTTATTTAATTCACCCATTAAGTCTTTAAAAGACTTAGCCATTCTATGCTTCCGATGCGTCTGAAATAAATTCAGTTTTGACTATTGTTTGGACTTACCAAAAATAGTCTATCTCGATTGGAGAATCCAATTCTCAACTCGTTTTAAATCCTTCGAATTACTCGTTATGCGTGTGACCAAATAGGCTTTCAATTTATGTTGGCGTCCATAATTAACTAATTAATTATAGAACGATCATGAGTGGCACCTAGTAGTACATCATGATCCCCAATTAATTGAAAGATCAACGGTTGACCTCAGAAATGATTCTGAAACCCTTCAGCAGCTATAATGAATCGTGCCCCATTCCCTTCACCATCTTATACCCACTTGGTTCAGGACATGGTCTATGTGTGTCAGTCCCACTAGGCTGACTACGTCACACCTAGCCCAAGTAACGTTTCCTCATTCTATTGACTCTAATTACTCTCATGTATTAAGAGATTCATACTCTGAACGTGTCATGCTCTGGCCAGAGGCTTCGAGTAACAATCCGACGATAGGCCTAGGGTATACATCTCCTCGCAAGGAGTGGTAAATCCTTTGTAGGTTGTTTAAACATCTTAGGGCACTTCAGCTTATACCCAATCATCCTGGGTCCACACCTCCTTGGAGATGCTTGCTTAAGATGTCAAAGTATAAGTCTCCATGACCAAGATGACTTGAACATCGTAAGTCAAAGGAACATCGCACTTAAGCTGCAGTAAGAACATCACTGACATATCTATATGTAGACTACCATATGAAGTTTTACAGCCAATCACTCCTATGAACTAGTTCCCTTAACTAGCAATCATGTTTATCTCCGGACATCTCCATGTCACCAGCCAGTGAGAATCAGCTGATTAGTGAATAACCCATGCTAGTCTCAACAGAATTGATAGTGTCCGTATTTATCAATTCATCGACTAGGGACAATTTCAATACTTCACAATTGCACATGTAGAGATAATCACTAGTTGTGAATTCATCACAAATTCTCTCATGCTGTGAATTGTATTGCGAACATTCAATAAATGAGCTTAATATCTTAATCAAATAATCATGTATACTCAAATAGTGAATATTTATTTATTAAAAAAATAAATGATTACAATTATAAGACGATTGCCTTAGGACACTTCTCTCTTGTCACTAACAAACTCCCACTTTACCTAATGCTAATCGCTACGGTACCCAATACCACAGGCTCTAACATGACCCTCAAACTTACTTTGAGGCAAGGCCTTAGTTAAAAGATCCGCTAAATTCCTTTCAGTGGGAATTTTCTCAATTTGTATATCATTCCTACTTATAATCTCTCTGATCAGATGATAGCGGCGAAGCACATGTTTGGATCACTGATGAGACCTTGGTTCCTTTGCTTGTGCAATACCTCCATTGTTGTCGCAGTAAACCGGTATTGCTTCACCAATGGTTGGATCCACACCAAGTTCTGAGACAAACTTCTTGATCCAGACTGCATCCTTTGCTGCTTCCGAAGCTGCAATATATTCTGCTTCCGTGGTAGAATGCACTATGTTGTCTTGCTTGGAACTTTTCCAGCTTACTGCGCCTCCTTTCAAAATAAATACGTATCCGGACTGAGATTTGGAGTCATCCTTATCTGTCTGGAAACTGGCATCTGTATATCCACGTATTATATATCACCTTCTCCATATATTAGGAACGCATCCTTAGTTCTTCTTAAGTACTTGAGGATTGTCTTGACAGCCTCCCAATGATCCATTCCTGGATCAGACTGGTATCTTCTTGTGACGCTCAGAGCATACGATACATCGGGCCTAGTACATAACATAGCATACATGATAGATCCTATCGCGGATGCATAAGGAATCTTATTCATGCAAATCCTCTCGTCTTCTGTGCGCAGACACATAGACTTCGAAAGGTTGATCCCATGCCTGATGGGAAGGTAACCTTTCTTGGATTTCGACATGCTAAACCTTTCAAGCACTCGGTCTATATATGTAGACTGCGAAAGTCCAAGCAACCGTTTTGATCTATCTCTATAGATTCTAATCCCAAGGATATAGGTTGCTTCTCTTAGGTCTTTCATGGAGAAAGTTTTGGACAACCAAATTTTAACTGACTGTAAGACTGATATATCGTTTCCTATAAGTAAAATGTCATAGACATACAACACTAGGAATACGACTGCACTCCCACTAACCTTCTTGTATACACAAGGTTCGTCACGATTTTGTGAGAAATCAAACTCTTTGATTGTCCCATCAAAACGGATGTTCCAGCTCTTGGATGCTTGCTTTAGTGCATATATGGATCGTCGAAACTTGCATACTTTGGTTTTATTAACCGATGTGAAACCTTCAGGTTGTGTCATGTATACATCCTCAAGCAGGTTTCCATTAAGGAAAGCTGTTTTCACATCCATTTCCCATATCTCATAATCATAATGAACTGCTATGGCCACGAGCATCCTAATTGATTTGAGCATAGCTATTGGAGAATAGGTTTCGTCATAATCAATTCCTTATTTCTGACGATATCATTTTGCCACTAATCTAGCCTTAAAGGTAACAACATTACCTTCCATGTCGATTTTCTTCTTGAAAACCCACTTGCACCCTATAGGCTTAATCCCTTCAGGCGGGTTAACCAAGTCCCACACTTGATTTTCGTATATGGAATCCATTTCCGACTTCATGGCTTCAAGCCATTTATCCCTTTCTAAATTTATCAGAACATCTTCATAACTGATAGGTTCGTCATTGTTAACGAGTTACACGTCGTTCGATTCACTTATGAGAAATCCGTATCTCTCTGGAATATTGCGTGTCCTATCAGACCTACGAAGAAGTGGTGTTGTTTTAGGTTCAACTGATAGCTCATCATTATGAGTTATTGGTTATGGGTCTAGACTAGGTGTCTCTGTAATGTCTATTGGAGTTTCTTGAACTTCTTCAAGTTCAATGCTACTCCCACTGTTTTCTTGTAAAAGAAATTCTTTTTCCAGAAATACAGCTTGCCTTGAAACAAACACCTTTTGTTCCAAGGGATGATAGAATTGGTAACCCTTCGTTTCCTTAGGGTATCCAATAAATAGACATTTATCAGACTTAGCATCCAATTTGTCTGATACAGTCCACTTTACATAAGCAGGACAATCCCATATTTTAAGGTGAGTTAAATGAGGTTTCTTACTATTCCACGTTTCATATGGAGTAGTAGAGACTATATTGGTCGGGACTCTGTTTAGTAAGTAAACAGCTGTCTTAAGTGCATAGCCCAAAAGGATTTTGTAAGAGTTGCATGATTCATCATAGATCTAACCATGTCCATCAAGGTTCGATTACGCCTCTCAGATACACCATTGTGCTGTTGTGTATATGGCGGAGTCCATTGAGACAATATCTTATTGTCCCTAAGATAATCTTGAAACTCTTGACTCAAGTATTCACCACCCCGATCGAATCGAAGTATCTTAACACTTTTGCCAAGCTGTTTCTCTACTTCACTTCTGAACTCTTTGAATTTCTCAAAAGCTTCAGATTTATGTTTCATTAAGAACACATACCCGAATCGTGAGTGATCATCGATAAAGGTAATGAAGTAGCTATAACCTCCTTGTGCAAGAGTTGACATTGGTCCACATACATCAGTATGTATTAGACCAAGCAATTCTCCCACTGGTTTACCTTTTTCAGAAAAGGGTAATTTGGTCATCATGCCTTTTAAGCATGATTCGCATGTATCAAATGAACCGGATTCAAATGATTCCAAAATTCCACATCGGTGTAATTTGGTCATGCGTTTCTTACTTATATGGCCAAGACGATAATGCCACGTATAGGAGTCTATTTGATTATCTATTCGAGCACGTTTGTTGCTAACTTCGATATTGAAAATGTCACCGGATAAATCTAACGTGTAGATACCATTGTATAAGGTTCCGGTCCCATAAAGAACACTATTTAAAGTTATGTAACAGCAATTGTTACTAAAAGTTAAATGATAATCGTTTTCATTCAAGCATGAAATAAATACAATGTTCTTTATTAACGAAGGAACAAAATAACAATTATCCAATTCTAAGACAAGTCCAGTAGGGATCTTTAGCAAATATCTTCCGATGGCAACAGCAGCAATCTTTGCTCCATTTCCAACTCGCAAATTCTCTTCTCCCCTGATGAGTCTTCTTCTATTCCTTAGCCCCTATATGTCATTACATATATGTGAGCTACACCCAGTATCAAGTACCCAGGTGGATGAGGAAATAGAGTGACATTCAATAACGAAGATACCTGAAGAGGATGGGCATCGGATGCCTTCTTCTTCAAGGACTCAAGATAAACCTTGCAGTTTCTTCGCCAGTGACCCTCCTTGCCACAGTGATGGCAAGTGCCTTTTGGTGTCTTTTCAGTCTTTTTGGCCTTTTTCTTCTTTCCCTTATTCTGTTCTTTGGGCTTCCTCTTAGAGCCTTTCTTTGAGGAATCAACTAACAGTACCGTCTTCTGATCCTGCTTTACAGAAGGCTCTACAATCTTCAGCAGGTTGAGCAACTCAGGAATGGTAGCCTCCAGCTTGTTCATCCGATAGTTCATCACAAATTGTGAGTAACTCTTGGGCAAACAATGCAAAATTAAGTCAACACTTAGTTCGTGATCCATTGCAAATCTGAGTGTGCCTAGTCGCTCAATGTACCCCAGCAGCATCTTCAACACAAACTGTGAGACAGAAGTGCCTTCCTGCATCTTAGAGGTGAAGAGGAGTTTGGAGACCTCGAACCATTCGGATCTCGCCTGCTCGTCAAACAGCTCATGAAGATGGAAGATGATGGTATGAGCATCCATATGCTCATGCTGCTTTTGTAGCTCAGGTACCATAGCGGCTAGCATGATGCAACTCACAAGTTCAGAATCGGCCACATGTTTTTGATAGACCACTAACTGGTCTGGAGTTGCATCTTCTGGAGGATGGTTGGGAAGTTGTTCTTCAAGGACATAACCAAGCTTTTCTGCCTTGAGGACTATCCTCAGGTTTCGAAGCCAGTCCATGAAGTTTGGCCCAGTCAGCTTATTGGTGTCCAAAATGAAACACAAATTCAGAGAAGACATGATCAAGTGATTATCCTAGAAATACAAATTGAGCTTATGTGAGAAGAATGATAAAGAATGCATCAATATACATTAATTAAATCCTATTTATTTTTCGAATTGAATAACCCTTTTTATCAATTCGGGAGATCGTTGGAACATCTCCAAATAGGTTGATATCCAACCATAGATAAGAACAACCATGGCTAGAGTCCATCAAGTTATTCTTAGCTATGAAGGTAGGTAATTATACCGATTACATATTATACATATGTAACTATCACATAATGCTATCAACTAATTGAATGTTTGCATAAATCATTGGGTTGTTAACTCATTAACAAGTATGCAACAATATACATAGCACCCAACTGCACCTCTCTTTACATCGACCTTGGCTGTGGCACAACAAATCGATGCTCCAAGCTTAAGGCTGACCCATTAATCAAGAAATAGTTTTAATATGGTTGGAGCTCATTCAACCGTTTAGTCAGGCTTGGATGTGTCCAACAACCAAAACTAAGGATTGACCTCTGACTCCAACTATATTAATCATAAACTAATTCCATGGTTTGAACATGTTGAAGTTCAAGCCGGGCATGGATGTGGCCATCAACCCAAACGAGAAACAAAACTCCGGTTCTAACCATATTAATGGAAGGTGTTGGCCTTAAATTTTGTAAGGGGTTTTGGGTCTCATCCTTTTCCTTTTATGCACATTCATGACATATAATTATGTCATGTTCTAACGATTTCCTTAATAAAGTATGTATGTGACTTAATTTATCAAGTCTCATTAATTGAATTAGGAACCGGATTTCCTAATTCTAATTTCACACTTTATTCAAGGAATTGTTTTGGGAAACGATTTCCTAAATTGTCATAATCAATTTCGAAAATAATATGTTTAAGACTTTGATTTCTCTAAATCAAATCTTATTAAATTAAGAGATAAATTCCCTTAATTTAACCATATATTATTTTCATGAAAATCTTATTTAAGCAAATAAGCTCTATACGAAACAATTTTTCCTAATTAATTTTGGAGACAATAATATGTAAGAGCATCACCTCATAAATCAAATAAGGAAATTATCGTTTGAGAATCACCTCAAAATTTCCAAGATTTGATCACATATTTTATTTATGGATAATTAATTACAACAAATTATTTACATTGGGTGGCTCCCTGAGGCACTCCCCAAAGAAAAGAAATTTGTTGTAAATCTAATTTGGCCTGCTCCCCGAGGCATAAACAAATTAAACTTGACAATTAAAGAACTTGTTAATAATATAATTTGGATGGCTCCCCGAGGCCTACCCAAATTAATTTTAAAAATTCATATTCAAAATAGGAAATTAAATTATAACAACTAACTTTAATTTGGGTAGCTCCCCGAGGCACTCCCCAAAGTAAAGAATTTTGTTAATAATTTAAAAACTAATTTGAATTTAATTGTCAATTAATGTTTCCATAAAATGTCTAGACTTTCATGAAAAGAAAGTGCCCAAAATTACGAGGTTTTCAGAATTATTGTAAGTTTCTGGTACAAAGAAAACTTACGTATTTCTAAAATTGAAAATTTTTCAAAATTAGAAAATTTCCAAAATTGGAAAGTTTTCAAAAATGGAAAGTTTACACAATTATCACAAAATTTCAGAAACAGAGATATTTCAAAAGTTTGCGAAATTTCATGAGGATTTCCAAACTTTGAAATTCCTAAATCAAAAATATACCATAATTGGAAAGTTTCCATAATTGGAAAATTTTCCAAAATTGAGATCATGACAAAGTTTTACACAAAATAATTATATGATTATGTCGAACACTAACCGGCTCTGATACCACTGTTGGGACCGGGTGCATGCCGACGCGGACACGTATTGTAATTGTTAAATAATTACATGCAGCGGAAACAAAAACATGAATAATTTCCAAAATTATTCTAACACATATCCTAAGCATGCAATGTGTTCACATAATCGTAATATAAAATTTTTGCAAAAAAAGAAATTACTCTACGAATTACCTTGCGTAACATGAAAGAAAGGACGAGATCCAACCGTTAGCGCCCCTTGAAAGCTCCGCCTCTATTCGTATCCACGCCGAGTATCGTCGGGATGACTTCGCTAAGCCACGAGTTTCGTGTTCATGAAAACTACTAGATTCTCCGTGAACACGACGAAAACTGAGAGAGTAATCAAATCGAAAGACTCACTACCAAGATTGGCCGAAGAGGAAGATCGTCGCAAGGAAGAACTTCGTCGCCTTGATGCTTCTTCTTGTGCTCACGACAAGAAGAAAGAAGGAAGGAAGGCCTATGGCCGACCAAGAGAGAGGGAGAGAAGAAGAGGAGAGAGCCCAAGCAATTCTTGGATCGATCCTCTTCCATGGCATCCCTTGGGTCCTTTATATAGGGAGAGGTTTCTTAATACCCATGCAAACCTCTCCTTGATTATGGAATAATTTCTCAATCAATCCATAATCAAGGCTCTCATGATCAAGCTTCTTCTTCTTGATTATGGAATAATTTCTCAATCAATCCATAATCAAGGCTCTCTTTCTTTTGGCATGATTTTATAAAATTTATAAAACAAACCAACCATTGGTTCATTATAAAAATTTATATATATAAAATTTATATAACCTTTTATAAAATAAACCAACCTTTGGTCTATTTTATAAAACAAACCAAAATAGCCTTATCCTCTTATGGTGGTGGCCGGCCATGACAAGAAGAGAGGAGGCCCCCTTCTTGGCAGGCCCATCTAACCCCAATTGGATCAAATCCCTTAATGAATTAAACTTATTTAATTCACCCATTAAGTCTTTAAAAGACTTAGCCATTCTATGCTTCCGATGCGTCTGAAATAAATTCAGTTTTGACTATTGTTTGGACTTACCAACAATAGTCTATCTCGATTGGAGAATCCATTCTCAACTCGTTTTAAATCCTTCGAATTACTTGTTATGTGTGTGACCAAATAGGCTTTCAATATATGTTGGTCGTCCATAATTAACTAATTAATTATAGAACGATCATAAGTGGCACCTAGTAGTACATCATGATCCCCAATTAATTGAAAGATCAACGGTTGATCTCAGAAATGATTCTGAAATCCTTCAGCAACTATAATGAATCGTGCCCCATTCCCTTCACCATCTTATACCCTCTTGGTTCAGGACATGGTCTATGTGTGTCAGTCCCCACTAGGCTGACTACGTCACACCTAACCCAAGTAACGTTTCCTCGCCCTATAGATTCTAATTACTCTCATGTATTTAAGAGATTCATACTCTGAACATGCCATGCTCTGGCCAGAGGCTTCGAGTAACAATCCGACGATAGGCCTCTGGTATACATCTCCTCGCAAGGAGTGGTGAATCCTTTGTAGGCTATTTAATCATCTTCGGCACTTCGGCTTATACCCAATCATCCTGGGTCCACACCTCCTTGGAGATGTTTGCTTAAGATGTCAAAGTATAAGTCTCCATGACCAAGATGACTTGAACACCGCAAGTCAAAGGAACATCACACTTAAGCTGCAGTAAGAACTTCACTGACATATCTATATGTAGACTACCATATGAAGTTTTACAGCTAGTCACTCCAATGAACTAGTTCCCTTAACTAGCATTCATGTTTATCTCCGGACATCTCCATGTCACCAGCCAATGAGAATCAGCTGATTAGAGAATAACCCATGCTAGTCTCAAAAGAATTGA
This sequence comes from Boesenbergia rotunda, assembly GCA_024364735.1. Taxonomy (NCBI): domain Eukaryota; kingdom Viridiplantae; phylum Streptophyta; class Magnoliopsida; order Zingiberales; family Zingiberaceae; genus Boesenbergia; species Boesenbergia rotunda. Next base: position 96,171 of record JAGFNQ010006676.1, read on the forward strand.
TAGTGTCCGTATTTATCAATTCATCGACTAGGGACAATTTTAATACTTCACAATTACACATGTAGAGATAATCACTAGTTGTGAATTCATCACAAATTCTATCATGCTGTGAATTGTATTGCGGACATTCAGTAAATGAGCATAAGATCATAATCAAATAATCATGTATACTCAAATAGTGAATATTCATTTATTAAATAAAATAAATGATTATAATCATAAGGCGATTGCCTTAGGACACTTCTCTCATGTCACTAACAATATGTAAATTAGTTTACGTTTCTGCAAAAATTTTAAATATATGATCATATCTACACAAGATAAAATTGCATGCTTAGATGTGTGGTTAAATGATTTTGAGAAATTATTTATGCTAAACCTTCCGCTGCACGTAATTAATTTTGAAATTACGAACCCGCATCCATGTCAACATGCACCCGGTCCCAACACAACCAATAACTCATAATGATGAGCTATCAGTTGAACCTAAAACAACCCCACTTCTTCCTAGGTCTGATAGGACACGCAATATTCCAGAGAGATACGGATTTCTCATAAGTGAATCGAACGACGTGTTACTCATTAACGATGACGAACCTATCAGTTATGAAGATGTTCTGAAAAATTCAGAAAGGGATAAATGGCTTGAAGCCATGAAGTCAGAAATGGATTCCATGTACAAAAATCAAGTATGGGACTTGGTTAACCCACCTGAAGGGATTAAGCCCATAGGGTGCAAGTGGGTTTTCAAGAAGAAAACCGACATGGAAGGTAATGTTTTTTTCTTTAAGGCTAGATTAGTGACAAAAGGATATCGTCATAAATAAGGAATTGATTATGACGAAACCTATTCGCCAGTAGCAATGCTTAAATCCATTCGGATGCTCCTGGCCATAGCAGCTCATTATGATTATGAGATATGACAAATGGATGTGAAAACAACTTTCCTTAGTGGAAACCTGCTTGAGAATGTATACATGATACAAACTGAAGGTTTCACATCGGTTAATAAAACCAAAGTATGCAAGCTTCAACGATCCATATATGGACTAAAGCAAGCATCCAGGAGCTGGAACATTCGTTTTGATGAGACAATCAAAGAGTTTGATTTCTCATAAAATCTTGATGAACCTTATGTGTACAAGAAGGTTAGTGGGAGTGCAGTCGTATTCCTAGTGTTATATGTCGATGACATATTACTTATAGAAAATGATATATCAGTCTTATAGTCAGTTAAAATTTGGTTGTCCAAAACTTTCTCCATGAAAGACCTGGGAGAAGCAACCTATATCCTTGGGATTAGAATCTATAGAGATAGATCAAAACGGTTGCTTGGTCTTTCGCAGTCTACATATATAAACTGAGTGCTAGAAAGGTTTAGCATGTCAGAATCCAAGAAAGGTTACCTTCCCATCTGGCATAGGATCAACCTTTCGAAGTTTATGTGTCCGCGCACAGAAGACGAGAGGATTTGCATGAGTAAGATTCCTTATGCATCCGCAATAGGATCTATCATGTATACTATGTTATGTACTAGGCCCGATGTATCGTATGCTCTGAGCGACACAAGAAGATACCAGTCTGATCCAAGAATGGATCATTAGGCGGCTGTCAAGACAATCCTCAAGTACTAAAGAAGAACTAAGGATGTGTTCCTAATATATGGAGAAGGTGATATGGTAATACGTGGGTATACAGATGTCAGTTTCCAGATAGATAAGGATGACTCCAAATCTCAGTCCGGATACGTATTTATTTTGAATGGAGGCGCAATATGTTGGAAGAGTTCCAAGCAAGACACCGTAGCGGATTCTACCACGGAAGCGGAATATATTGCAGCTTCGGAAGCAGTCTGGATCAAGAAGTTTGTCTCAGAAGTTGGTGTGGTTCCAACCATTGATGAAGCAATACCGGTTTACTGCGACAACAATGGAGCTATTGCACAAGCGAAGGAACCAATGTCTCATCAGCGATCCAAACATGTGCTTCGCCGCTATCATCTGATCAGAGAGATTATAAGTAGGAATGATATACAAATTAAGAAAATTCCCACTGAAAGGAATTTAGCGGATCCTTTAACTAAGGCCTTGGCTCAAAGCATGTTTGAGGGTCATGTTAGAGTATGTGGTATTGGGTACCGTAGCGATTGGCATTAGGCCAAGTGGGAGTTTGTTAGTGATATGAGAGAAGTGTCCTAAGGCAATCGCCTTATGATTGTAATCATTTATTTTAATAAATGAATATTCACTATTTGAGTATACATGTTTGTGTATTTGATTGAGATCTTAAACTCATTTACTGAATGTCCATAATACAATTCACAACATGAGAGAATTTGTGATGAATTCACAACTAGTGATTATCTCTACATGTGCAATTGTGAAATATTGAAATTGTCCCTAGTCGATGAATTGATAAATACGGATACTTTCAATTCTGTTGAGACTAGCATGGGTAATTCTGTAATCAGCTGATTCTCACTGGCTGGTGACATTGAGATGTCCGGAGATAAACATGAATGCTAGTTAAGGGAACTAGTTCATTGGAGTGACTGGCTATAAAACTTCATATGGTAGTCTACATATAGATATGTTAGTGAAGTTCTTACTGCAGCTTAAGTGCGATGTTCCTTTGACTTGCGGTGTTCAAGTCATCTTGGTCATGGAGACTTATACTTTGACATCTTAAACAAGCATCTCCAAGGAGGTGAGGACCCAGGATGATTGGGTATAAGCCGAAGTGCCCGAAGATGTTTGAACAGCCTACAAAGGATTCACCAATCCTTGCGAGGAGATGTATAACCGAGGCCTATCATCAGATTGCTACTCGAAGCTTCTGGCCAGAGAATGACATGTTCAGAGTATGAATATCTTAAATACATGAGAGTAATTAGAATCCGTAGGACGAGAAAACGTTACTTGGGCTAGGTGTGACGTAGTCAGCCTAGTGGGGACTCACACACATGGACCATGTCCTGAACCAAGTGGGTATAAGATGGTGAAGGGAATGGGGCACGATTCATTATAGCTGCTGAAGGGTTTCAGAATTGTTTCTGAGGTCAACCGTTGATCTTTCGATTAATTGCGGATCATGATGTACTACTAGGTGCAACTCATGTTCGTTCTATAATTAATTGATTAATTATAGACGGCCAACATAAATCGAAAGCCTATTTAGTCACATGCACTACGAGTAATCCGAGGGATTTAAAACGAGTTGAAAATTGGATTTTCCAATCAAGAGAGATTAAGTTTGGTTGAGCTAAACGATAAGTCGAATCTGAATTTTTCAGAGACGCATCGGAAGCGTAAAATGACTAAGTCTTTTGAAGACTTAATAGATGAATTAAATAAGTTTAATTCATTGGGACTTGGCTTGGATGGGTCGGCCAAAGAGGGCCTCCATCCTCTTTGCTTGGCCGGCCACAACAAGGGGAGAGAACCAAGTTTTTGGTTCAATTTATAAAATAAACCAAGTGTGGTTCGTTTTATAAAATTATGGATGATATTAATTTTTATATAATAAACCAAGGTTTGGTTTATTTTTCATGGAAATTAAAATGAACCATGGATTAGTTTATTTTTATAAAATTAATCATGGATTGATTTACCATGATAAGGAAATTTATTCCATAGGAGAAAAGATTTTATCATGAATTAAAATATGATTTTAACCATAATATAAAAATCAAACTTGGCATGATGGAATAAGTTATTCCATATTTGAGAGGCTTGATGGTTTAGAGACCACTATATAAAGGACTCAAGGCAAGGCTTGGGTGTGAATCATAGAGATGAAGGCATAGGCTCTCTCCCTCTCTTTCTCTCCTTCTCTTCTCCCCTTCTTGCCGTGCGCCAACCAGCCCCAAGAAGGAGCACCAGCAGACCATCCTTTTGTGGTTAGTCTTCCGACTTCTCTCTTGGTTTTTCTTGTTGCGTTCTCAGAGAATCTAGTAGTTCTCGAGAACATGAAACTCGTGGCTTTGTGAAGTCATCCCAAAGATACTCGGCGTGGACGCGAATAGAGGCGGAGCTTCCAAGGAACTCTTACGGTTGGATCTCGTCCCTTCCTTCGAGTTACGCGAGGTAATATGTAAATTAGTTTACATTTCTGCAAAAATTTTAAATATATGATCATGTCTACACAAGATAAAATTGCATGCTTAGATGTGTGGTTAAATGATTTAGAGAAATTATTTATGCTAAACCTTCCGCTGCACGTAATTATTTTTGAAATTACGAACCCGCATCCATGTCAACATGCACCCGGTCCTAACAGTAGCAAGGTAAACCTTCAAATCCACAAAGGCTTTCTCGCACTATTCATTCCACTCAAACTTGGCTGCCTTTCATAGAATCTTGAATAATGACAAGGTCCTATCAGCAGATTTAGAGATGAATCTGGACAGCGGCGTGATTCTTTCATTCAGTCGTTGTACCTCCTTGAAGTTGCGAGGGGGCGGCATTTCCAGAATAGCTTTTACCTTTTCCACGTTGGCTTCAATCCCCCTCTCTGCCACCATGTAGCCCAAGAACCGACTGCTCTTTACCCCAAACAAATACTTAGCGGGGTTTAGCTTTAGCCGATTAGACCTTAGGGTGGCGAATGTCTCTTTTAAGTCGGGTATCATGTCACCTCCTTTGTCGGTCTTGACTAGAATATCGTCCACGTAGACCTCGATGTTTCTCCCGATCTGGTGTCTGAAGACTTTGTCCATCATCCACTGGTACGTCACACCAGCATTGCGCAAGCCGAAAGGCATGACGTTGTAGCAATACGTGTCGTCAACCGTCACAAAACTGACTTTCTCCTGGTCCTTGGGAGCGAGTGGGACTTGGTGGTAGCCTTGGTAAGCGTCCAACATTGAGATGAACTCACAATCGGCTGTGCAGTCCACCAACCGATGTATCCAAGGCAGGGGATAACAATCTTTGGGGCAGGCTTTATTCAAGTAACGAAAGTCGATGCAGACCCGCCATTTACCTCCTGGCTTAGGGAGAAGGGCGATATTAGCCAACCAGGCCAGAAATTACACTTCTCTTATGTATAATGGATTCGAGTCATGATTAATCGTTTGATTTGATATGCCAGTATGTATACGTATGTATTAGGTATATAGGAACATCTTTTCTGTAATTTTGATAGACGGATTCCAACTACCAACGAAACGTAGTCAACTTCATTCGTTAGAACAGCTTCCGTTGAGTCTCTGCACCTATCCTTTTTTTATTCTAGTTTGATAAAACTAAGGTTTATCAAACTAAGGATTTGGCTCAGGATTGCCCATTTTAAATTCCAGGGTTTCTCTGAATTTGGAAGTTACCACTTAGCAGGTTTCCTTACTAAGGCTCAATCCAATCAAGTCCGTAGCGTCTACCAATTTCGCCATATCCCCCTTGATACCAAGATCCAGTTGGAATTTTCTTTTACTTATTTTATTTTGTTTGTTTGGACCTGTTTAATTCGTTAGATAATTTTTTCTATATTGAAAAAGTGTATTGTATGCTCCTATCTAGTTTTTTTGTCTATCCCCCATCAGTTCATATATATATTTATTGGATGAACTTTGTTTCAATAGAAAGCTTTTAATAACTTCTGAACTTCATCTCGGATGGATTTATCTTGCTCGAGAGAGAAGTGCCTCCGTTTCTGCTTCACCGACCGGGTTCCCGGCTTAACATGCAGGTGGTGCATGGCCAACGCCAGGGCTTTGATTTCTTCGGAGGCCCAGGTGAAGACATCTGTATGGCTCCGCAGGCAGCCTATGAGACGGCTCCTTAGTTCCGGTGCAAGGTCGAGGGTGATTCGGGTAACTCCCCCTCCATGTTGAGGGTGAATCTGTACTTTCTCGCTCTCGTCCTCCCTTCGTTCTTCCATGGGCCCTTCATCTTCTCGCGAGTCGGCGAGATCTACTCGGAAGACTTCACGGAGATCAAAGTCCTCCTTCGTCAGGGGCATGGGTTCGTCCGTCGGCTCTGCCATCGGTGCTCCTTCAGGTGCTTTGCTTGTTTCCCATAGACGGCGCCAACATTTTTCCGGAAGGAGTTGACGTCAAAAGCCAATCATCGGGGTTCAACCCACGTGGAGGTTGACTTTGAGGGAAGGAACTTTGTGCCCTGAGAGATCAACACGAGCGTTAAGGGAACATGCCGGAGGTTGTCCGACGGAGCCCACTCCGACGCTCAAGTCAGTGCCTCGTGTGAGAAAGGTGTAAGACAGAGAAATGGGTATGAGTCGTAGAGAATGTGTAACCCCCTTTACCAGAGGGGTTGGGGTACCTTATATACCCGAGGAGGCAAACATACGTGTCTCCGTGATCTTCGCCACGTTCCACCTATCTTCGGTTACTGGATAACCCTTGTAACAGCCATCGCAGTTATTAAATCTGGGTCATTACAAGGATGAAGGCACTAATGACCGTGGATGGGTCATGCTCATCCCGTGATTATTGATAATTATAATCTGCAGATAGGAGGACCGCTACATGATGTCTATGGTAGCTCGGGTTCCGCTCCCCTGAGGTGATCTCGGGATCTTCTAGCCTGGGTGAGCGCAGGCGCTCTATTTCCCCGAGGTGGTCTCGAGACCCGACTTCCCAGGCTGATCACAGGAGGGGTTTCATGATCTGCTTTTCCTGTTTGTGTTCACCGCATGGGGACCCTGGGGTGTCCCGGGAACTCTAAAAGGAGAGTTGTTCAAACTCGTCGCATCTTGCCATGCAACTTCTTCATCCAACGTGCCGGCCACAGGCTATTCGACCCCATCACTTTATTTGCCGAAGAAAAATTACAATGTGAGTGTAGCAAATGCACCTTTGATGGAGTAGTTAGAGGATGATTATAACTTTCAATGAAATTAGTGAGAACTCAATTAGGTCTAGCTTGTTCCTTCACTAATGAAATCTTATACTTACATCTAGTTCTAACTTTGCCACGTGTTTTTCTCTATTTTATTTTACCACTTTATGCCTGTATATTCCGTTGATGATCAATATGCCCTTCTTTAAAATATATAAATTTTTTTCAGGTAACTTCATTAGTTTTTTTTATTTTTCGTACTATTACTTATTCATGCACTAAATCCTGCTTCTCGGACATACTGATTATAGAATGCAAATGCCTCCTCTAATAATTCAAATTTCATACCAATTTTTCGCTTTCGATCATCATCAACTTGGGTAATGTATTATTGATCTTCACAGAGATTTTCTTCCTTCAATGTTAAGTCTCTGATTGATATACACTACAGGTGGGTGGAAGCAACAACAGTGTATCAGTTTAAAAAGTAAGTATGAATATATCAAGAAAAACTTTTCTTACTTTTAGGATAAGCTTCACTGGAATTGAATACTCTCATCGAAATTGTGGTATGCTTGTAAATATCTTTATTCAGTCAAAAAAGGGTGCTGATTTACTTAAACCATCAACATGAGTGCTAGGGAAACCACTAACCAAGGTTGGTGTTGGTGTTGCCTCAACATTGGTGCTGGTTATTTGCATGAACCAATCCCAATGTTGGCATGAATAACCAGCGCCAATGTTGGGGATGGTTCGCTCAAACCACTAACCAATGTCGGTGCAAAGTTTTTTGCAAAAACCAACGCCAAAAACCAGTGCCAATGTTGGGGTTGGTTTTGGTTGAACTAACCCCAAAGTGTAAATACCCCTGGTTGATTTTGATGTGATCAACCGATTTAAGTTAGGTCATGGTGTGTTTAATCCCTCTGCTAAGTGTGCAGGAGCTTAGGTACAGAGGAAGTCGAGCGTAAGACGTAGCGGACGAGAAGGATTGTTCGGGGAAGTGAGTTGACGGGCTTGGTACAATCTGAAGGATGCGGAAGCTGCGGAAGAGTACGCCGGTGGAGCGAGAAGGACGTGTGCGGTGTCCAAGGGACGAGAAGCCAGGAGGAAGGACGCTCAAGGGGTGAAAGGTAGGAGTCGGGTTAGGGTAAGCCTAACTCCAGTTAGTCGAAAATCACCTAGAAGACAAAGAACCAAAAGACTGGTCAGTTTGACCAAGTCAAACCAAGCGCCCGAAAAAATGAGATTTATTTGTTGCTGTAAAGATTAGAACCTCGAACCTCACTAGCATATATTTCCATACTTACCGATTGGAATAAGCAGGCGATGTGATTAAAATTGTTGCGAGCAGAAGATAAAGTCATTTAGTTGTTGCGAGCAGAAGACAAAGTTTTAATTAAACTTTATCTCTTAAAGGATAACCTTATCCTTTAATCAGATCCAATGGATGCAGTTTAATCCCATCCAAGATCAACCATCCAGATTACATTCATGGATCAACGGTCAAGAGAAAATTCATCAACAATCAACAATCCAGAATTATTCTCTTAGGCAATAAATAGGCTTAGAGTTTTTGCTTTAGAGATCATTCATTAATTCATTCTTGTAAAACCTCTAAAAGTTTAGTATGTTATTTTTGTAAGATTTCTCTGCCACAAGGAGATTTTTATTGAGCGTCCATTGCCTTGGAAGTAACGTTCTCAGTTACGACCAAGTTTCTTTTTTAAAGACGAGTGTCTCCACTTTTATATTTTTTTAACCGTCTATTCACCCCTCTAGCCGGTCCAACCTGATCCAACACAAAGTTGATGTTATTTTTGTAAAAAACAGTGCCAAAAATCAGTGCCAACATTAGGGTTGATTTTGGTTGAAATAACCACAAGGTTGATGTTGTTTTTGCAAAAACCAATGCAAATGTTACGGTTGGTTTTGATTGAAGTAGTCCCAACGTTGGTGCTTGTTTTTGCAAAATCCAATATGTTCTGTGGTGCGAAACAACACCAACTCACTATTGATGCTCTGAGAGGAGAGGAGGGTGATTTGGGATACATGGAACATATCTTTGCTATACGTTCTTGCGCCATTCTTCAACGATAGTGATTCTTCAGCACAAGCATCAATGGCGCAAGAATGTAAGTTAAGACGAGTTTTTATCATTATCTATATTTGATATGCAACGAATTTTTTTTATTGTTGATTCATGGGCGATCATAATCTAGACGTCTGAATTTAAAAGAGATTTGAATTTAAATCTAAGTGTCTAGATTTATTAGTAATATTTTATTTATTTATTTATTTTTAACTCTAGGATTAAACCAAAATAAAATCTAAAACTAAAAAAAATTAGGTACTCACGGATATATATTTAAGATGTCTAATAATATTTTTTTAATTTTTTAATTTTTTTTTTGCTCCAAGGTGAAAATAATTAGATTTTAACTTTAGAGTTTATGAGTTGACTTATGATATTCAAGTTTAAAAAAAATTAACACTAATAAATTCTAAGTTAAAAAAAATTTAACACTAATAAATTCTAGAAGTTCACTGGATATATTATATATATTTAGGATTTAAAATTTAAAAATAAGTAAATAAATCCAGAAGCGTGGATAAAATTTAGGTACCTAGATCGTTGTAGCATCAATGAATATACAACACACCATCTGCATATATAACTATTATCTACTTTAGGGATAATTTTTTTCGCTATCTTTTTTAGAGAACATCTAAGATTGGAGCTAAAAACAATAAAATAATTTTTCTTGATTTCAATTGAAATATGGGAGACTCATTACTTCAATTAATTTTCGCATATATTATATATATATATATATATATATATATATATATATATATATATATATATATATATAATTAGTGGAGTACTCATCGTATATCAAACTTCAAACAGCAACACTTAGTTATATTATATTGTGAGAATATCTTAAAAAAATAAAAATAGGAACCTTTTTGACTGGAACGGCAGTGCTTTTCTTTCTTTCTTTTTTATTTTTAAATACGAAATAGAATATGTAGGAATTTCTCATCTGATGAGATAATATATGAAGTTTAGTTAGACTTAACATCGTTTATTTTACATTCTTTAGGATCATGCTACGTTACTTAATCATACGTGGTTTCACATTGATTCACACGTTGACTATCTGCGCAGACTTGTCGGAACATGATGCTGCAACTGGTTCGACCATTCCAGGCAGTGGACCATGCGTGCACAGTGACTTTTCAAGTCAACTAGACACGTTCACACGCCGTGCCAAAAAAAAAAAAATCAAACCGGTTCAGTGGTTGGATTCGTTTAGAGAATTGAGGTATTAAACGAGTCAAGTTTTCTGTGATCCGGTCTGATCTAGCATGGCCTATGCTATCCCTGATACGATTCAACCAACTAAACAAGCTGACTAAACTTGTATCGTAGTACCTAGTGAAGCTGTGAATTGCGGTCGTGAGATCGCTGCTTAGGTGCAAATCATAACCACGACAAAAGTGAGCTCTAGCCTTGTTGTGAATCACTCGTTTTCTATCGGGAGCTCAGCTCTAGCTTGTGGCCGTGTCGGGTCATCTGTGTTTTCTATCTTTGTATCATTTTCCTTTTGTTGTTTTCTCTATCTCATTATGCTTTTTCCACATGTGTATCTATATTTATCTCCTTCCATGTCGGTAAGATAGGAGAGTCGCTAAGGCACGTACCTTACTTTTTTTTTCTATTTTTATTTTTATTATTTTTGTTTTTTTTCTCTTATTCAAGGTTATTTTTTTCGCCCTAATTCTTTTTCCCTTCCATTTGCATTTCAAGTTAAATGGATAAAATTGCATTTCGTCAAGTTAATGACTCTTAATTTTGATTGTCAATGGCATACTAATCTTAAAAATGATAATTCAATTTCATGAAAATTTCTACCTTAATATATTCAGAAAATATAGATGAATTCTTACGAAATCAAATATCATGAGCGATTTAAACACCGTTATACATGTAACATGCCCTCTTCGTTGTTTTTAATGAGTAATGGAAAAGGATATCTTATATATAATAAATAATTACTCTATATAAAATTATAGAAAAGATGGTCAGTTTTATCCAATGTTCCTATAATGTTTTCTAATTTTCTTGGCTAAAATTATTCTATTATTTCTTTTGTTAAAAAAAAAAGGAAAATTCTACTGAAGTTCCGTCACAGAAATGGATTCGTTGTTGAAATTCACTCAATTGACATGGGGTCAACTAGAAGCAAATAATGCAGCATTTGTCCCTACGTCGGACATGTCTCCCGTAGAATAGCAAGTGACTTCTGTCTTATATTTTATCAATCGCCTAAAAAATCCCTTTCCATATTAATCGAAATGATATTTTGCAAGTTTTTACAAATAATTTAACCAGTGAGAGAAGTCAGTCGTCAAAAGTTGAACAAATATTAATGTAGAAAAACTCATCAATAATTTTTTTTTTAAAAAATAATCACAGCCATTGGATTGTGAGACGATACTTCTTAAGAACACAGGCTAATCTCCATGAGTATATATGTACTTTGCCGGAGAACTGATTTTAAAAAACCACCAAAATAGTGTTACTTTCTCTTTTGACTAACTCCTTGGAATCTCTTGAAGACTTCCTTACCTCCGAATACTTTTCTCCCAGTCCGCTACTGCGTGCTCCAGTCTTTCTACTTTTCAACGTCGTCTTTTCCCAGTTCAAACTTTCTCTCCCTTTCTTTCTCTGACAGCAAATCAAATCTATCATTGCATTATATAAATCTAATCTCTTAATATCACAATTCAATCCATCGTCAATAATTCCAACGACAATGGGAATTACGTACCTAATCTTTCTTTGACTCCACATGGATTCCTTCTTCCTCCTCAGCGCCGAAGCTCGGCGCCGGTTTCTCCAGATCGCCGGACGTCTCCTCGGCTGCACGTATATCTGCTCATGGTCTCCTCTCCACCAACACGCGACCACGTACGTTGCAGCTTCAGATACTCTAGTCATTGATTTAATTGCATCTTCCGCGCGCGCGTATGATAATCAATTAATTGATCAGCCATTTGGTGTCGACGGAGGGATGGCACTGCGCGGAAGACAGTGGCCAATCGAGCTCGTCCGCTGCTAGCGACTCCTTGAGGCTCTTCGAGGCCTACAGGCGATCGCTTTGTGCCGTTCACAGCAGGTATGCCCGTCACTACTGCAACAAATTAAAATCTACTTTCAAGACGTTTAGTAAATGGAGATTGTAAGCAGTACTTCCAGTTCCATTCCTGGTTTGGCCTACAAGGATGGGCTCGCTTACATTCAGTTAACTGATCCGGATATTGTGAACTTGGCTTCCAATCACTCGCAAAGACAATTCTATCAGGTCAACATGTAGCAATTGCATGAACATTTGCTTCTTAATTATTCTTCTTCTTCTTCTTCTTCTTCTTCTTCTTTTAAGATAATGTCCTAATTGAAGGTTCTATATATGTCATGTTTCAGGAAGCAGGAGTGAAGGTGTTAACAATTTCGATCATATTAATTCCATTGTTAATTTCTTTTCAGTTATGGATCTTTAAATTAAGACTATTTTTTTTACATGTATATATATAACAGACAGCAGTTTTTATGGGTTGCAGACATGGAGAAATCGAACTGGGAATCAAAATGCCTACAAATCCAACCGTACTGATCAGCTTAAACACTTTGATTTGATATCCATATCATTAGCAGTTTTTGAGGTACTGTCGTACAATTTCATTTGCAGGTGAATTTTCAGATGAACATTCAGCAAGTGTTCAGCGAGGAGTTCATTCGACAATCTCTAGGAGACCTTGTGATTCTGCCGGCGTCTGAGCCCGGTCAGATCTCTTCATCTTCCTCCGACACTTCGCCTCGTCTTCTCGCTCAATCAAGTCCTTCCTTCATCATGCAACCCTTCAACTTCCCGGCAGCTCCAAGAACAGCGCATGAGGATGAAGCGATGAGAAGAGCAATGCTCGCCGTCATTATTTCTTCCAAGGACATGCCATCTGATCCGTTGCTCCTCAACCAACAAACAATTAGTAACCCGATCGGAGCATTCAGGCCTTATTACAACATTAATCCATTGACTCCTGAAGTGGAATTGGAGCCCAATTGGCACGGCCAGAGAATGATAAAGATAGGACTTCATATGCTTAGAAGAATAAGCATGATGAAATCGCAACAAGCAGTACAAGAGCGTCAGCAGCCAACGAGAAGCCACTCGCACCATGTCATATCGGAGCGAAAGCGCAGGGAGAAGCTTAACGAACAGTTTAACGCTCTCAAGGCGCTGCTTCCGCTTGAACCCAAGGTACAAATTAACCTCCAACAGCTGTGTGCATGCATGTTTGATCATGTACACGATGTGTAAAATTTTGCCTTGATAAAACTCGTGCGTGCAGATCAAGAAAGACAAGGCGACCCTGCTCGTGAACACCAAGAACTACTTGAACCTTTTAAAGGCTCAGATCAAGGAACTCGAGGAGAGGAACCGTGTGCTAGAAATGCAAGTCCTCAATGTACCGAGAAACGATGAAGTCGATGCGTTGATTGCAGATTCAGACGCAAGAAGGATTCAAATTCAAGTTATTCGGTTGCCTGCGTCCACATCAGAAACACACCAGATTGATCTACAGGTGGTGGTGAAGGAAGAATGCGATATGATTGACTGGGTTATCCGTGTCCTTGAATGCCTCAAAGAGATGACAGGAATAACATTGGTGTCCATGGAAACAAGAACCGTCTCATCTCACAATAATAGATTTGGAAGAGGACGTTTCAGGCTACAAATACGGGTACGAATATAAATTAAAATTGCAACTAATCACCTCATAATATATATATATATATATAAACGTGTGTTGAAGACATCTTTCACTTCTCGATCATATCGTATATATAGTGAAATGAATATTGTGACATAAAAGAGATGAATGCATGACAACAAACTATTACAAATTTGCTTAGTTTTACTAAGAAATATTTAGTCATCAGAATACACTTTGGTTGTTGAACCCCAACTTTCGTACGATGACATGAAAAATAATTAAGCAGAAGCATCTCACAGGAAACTTGCTTAGTTTGATATATAATATGATGAATGATGTTGTAATATTGCAAGTGCAGGCAAGTGATTGGGACGAGGCGACGTTCAAGGAAGCTGTGAGCAACGCCGTCGCTAATGTTTTGGCACGAGCTAGTGATCAACAGGCCCATCAAACTTGAGTATATATAGTCAAAATTTCGTGTATTAAATTTTGAGATCATCAAAGAGGATATATATAGCCATGATATCCTGGCGCCACCCAAATTGGGCGGTCAGCATGGGCGACCGTCGCTAGCTGTTTCAGGCGCCTCGAGTGTTTTTGGATGTGAAGGTCTCCTATGCTGGGTGCTCAAATTGGACGCCTAGGATATCATGGCCGTATATATTAACACAATTTTGTTTTGGTTTTTCTCTGGTTACTGATCTGGTTTAGAAATTAAAGAAAATTCATCACACGTTTGTGTTTTAACTAGATTTTACTACGTGCATTTAAGATGAGATTTTGTCTGCGTTAATGTGTCTAGAATATAATTTAGTTACTGTTTCAACTTTGTTTGTTCATCTGGCTGCATTTCTTCGTCTCTTCTTCTTGCTCCGTTTCTTCACTCCTTCTCTAGTCCACATCACGAAGGGATCGATGTGGAATATCGGCTAAGTAATAGTACAAAAGGTGCTTCTTTAGTTGGTGTATGCCATTTAATTCGCGCGCTGCAGGAAAAAAAAATGAAGGACATCAATTGGATGTAATCGCTTAGTAACTTTTGATGGATCGATAGAGAAGCACGTCAACGATTTGGTTTGACTCGGATCTTTGTTTACAATATTTTTTTTATGTATTTTAAAAGGGTTTTCTTGATTTTGAATAGTAATAATATTTATAGATTATTATAAAATAAAAAAAATGTTTTTGCCTTTATATTTATTTGGAATCTGTTGATTTTTTTTTTAAATATTTGATTTGATGAGATCATTCCGTTTTCTGACGCTTTCATTACATTTTGGGTTTGATAATTTAGTATACAACTTGACATAGTTTACTCGATTCAAATGGAATCAATTTAAGGAAGTAAAATCTAATTAAAAAGGAGCTTTATCTTATTTAATTTAAATTTCAACTTTAAAAGTACCTAAAAACCACCAACTTTTATATTTATCAAAGGTGCTTTAATTTCTAAAATTCATTTTTTAATAAAAATATATAATAAAAAAACTTCTCCGATTGTGGTCTGTGTCCCTAGTAGCCGCAAAAAAATGATCAAACCATGACCAGGCCTCCTGGTCAAGTTATGATAAAGCCTACTAGACAAACATAATCGACTTTTTAGTTACTATCTTGAGGTAAAAATATGTTGATCGATTGTTGTAGCCTCTTATCCTCAACTTGTTGTAGCCTCCTACTCATGAAATTGTGGCAAGGAGGTCCGTCACTATTGAACTATGATTTTACAGTCCAATGTTAATGGAGCGTTGACGCGAATGAATCATTTTTTGCCATCGTGATTTTACAATCAGACGATGACGATTAATGGTTCCAATTTTTTATAACCGCCAATCACATCAATCTCGATCTAAGAGTTATTTTTATTTTTTATATATGACTGGGGATGCACCACATGGCAGTATAATTAGGGTTGTAAATGAATCAAGCCGCTCGTGAACTATTCGGAGCTCGATTCGATAGAAGCTCGTTCGAGCTCGTTTAATAAAGCTCGTTAATATTAACGAACCAAACTTAAAGTCAGTAGTATTCGGCTCGTTAGCTCGTTAATAAGCTCATAAGCTAGTTCGTAAAATATAAAATTAATATTTAACATTAAATATATAATTTTGATATTTTTACATTTAATAAATATAAAATATCCAATAAATCTCATTTGTATGAATAAAATCATAGATTTTAGTAAATATTTTATATTTTTTAGAATATATAATGTATTTTTTCAATAAATTGATGAATAATTTAATTAATAATTTATATTTGGTAAGTTCGTTTAGGGATCGATTAGGCTCGAATATGCTCGCGAGTCATCATTATATTCGATAAATTAAGCTCGAGCTCGGCTCAATAATAAACGAACCAAACTCAAACTCTCAGGTATTCGGCTCGGCTCTAGATATGCTCTAGATACAGTTGCGTATATTCTAAACATGGTACCATGTAAGTCAGTCCCTTCTACTCTTATAGAATTGTGGACTGGGCGAAAGCCTAATCTAGGACATATTCGGATTTGGGATAGTCCAGCACGTGTGCTGAAGGAAGATACTGATAAGTTGGAATCTCGGACGGAAGTACGCTTGTTTGTTGGCTATCCTAAGGGAAGGAAAGGTGGTCTGTTCAATAGTCCTAAGGATTAGAAGGTAATCGTTAGCACGAATGCCAGATTCTTAGAAGAAGACTATGTGATGAACCATAAGCCCAAGAGTCGACTAGTGCTCGAAGAGTTAAGTGGGGACGTTCCGACTTTATGACCAATTGTACAAGAGGGCACACCACAAGTCACTGCACCGCGTGTCACTGAGGATACACAGGTGGTACCTCATCGCAATGGGAGGGTTGTCAGACAGCCTGAAAGGTTCATGTTTTTGGGAGAGTCTTCGGACTTGGTCTCTGGTAAACATGAACCGGATCCCTGGACCTATGACAAGGCCCTCCAAGATAAAGATGCAGATTCTTGGCAAAGGGCAATGAACTCTGAGATAGAATCTATGGATTCTAATCATGTCTGAGAGTTAGTAGAACCACCCAATGGTATAAAAGCCATTGGATGCAAGTGGATCTACAAGAGAAAGAGAGGATTAGACGGGAAGGTTGAGACCTTCAAAGCTAGGCTTGTTGCAAAAGGGAATACTCAGAAAGAGAGTATCAATTATGAGGAGACCTTTTCGCCAGTAGCCATGTTTAAGTCGATCCGGATTCTCTTATCTATTGTAGCTCATATGGACTATGAGGTATGACAGATGGATGTCAAGACGGCTTTCTTTAACGGAAGTCTTGAGGAGACCATCTACATGCAGCAACCAGAAGGGTTCATTGCAAAGGGCAAAAAGCATCTAGTGTGCAAGCTCAATCGATCCATCTATAGATTGAAGCAAGCTTCGCAATCTTAGAACATCCGCTTTGATGAAGTAATCCAGTCATATGGATTTACTCAAATCCCGGATTAGTTGTGTGTGTATAAAAGATGTGACGGAAACGTCATGGTGTTTCTTGTACTTTACGTAGATGTCATTTTGTTAATTGACAACAATGTCAAAGTGTTATCAGACGTAAGGGCCTGGCTATCAAAGCAGTTTGATATGAAGGACTTAGGAGAGGCGGGACACATCCTTGGGATCAAGGTCATAAGGGATCGCCAGAAAAGGATGTTGTGCTTATCCCAAGCTTCATATATTGGCACCGTCTTGTCTCGTTTTTGCATGGAAAACTCCAAGAAGGGTTTCCTACCCTTCATGCATGGAGTTCCTCTATCCAAGGAGATGTGTCCGAAAATATCAAAGGAGATAGAGGAAATGAAGGCGGTTCCTTATGCTTCGGCAGTAGGAAACCTCATGTATGTTATGTTGTGCACGAGACCTGATATCTGTCTTGCCATGGGCATGGTTAGCAGATATCAGAGTAACCCTGGATAGGGACGTTGGACTGCGGTAAATCATATATTGAAATACCTGAGACAGACTAGGGATTATATGCTGGTTTACCGGGCAGACCAATTAGTCCCTGTGGGTTATACGGACTCAGATTTCCAATCAGATAGGGACAAGAGTAAGTCTACCTCAGGGTTTGTGTTTACTTTAGGAGGCAGAGCCATTGTTTGGAGGAGTGTCAAGCAGAAATGCATGGCGGACTCCACCATGGAAGCTGAGTATGTGGCAGCCTCAGAGGCAGCCAAGAAAGCTGTATGGCTCAAGAACTTCATCATGGACTTGGATGTGATTCCTGGTTTGCCCAGATCTATCACAATCTTTTATGATAACAGTGGTGCAATTGCAAACTCGAAGGAATCACGAGCCCATAAGGCGAGTAAACACAAAGAGCGCAAGTACCACCTGATACGAGAAATCGTAAAGTGAGGAAAAGTGGTTGTCGCTAAGATTGCATTAGAAGACAACCTGGCAGATCCTTTCACTAAAGCTCTTCCAGCTAGAGCTTTCGATCGGCATGTGGAGGATATGGGAGTCAGATGTATGACAGTTAGAGAACATCAAGGTCTTTAAGTATAAGTGGGAGATTGTAAGATGTGTATACTGAAAGACATGACTTCTTTATATGAGCATCTTCATTCTGAAAAGAGAATCACAACTACACTAGGTGCCTATTTATATTAGTACAAGCATGATGTCTATTACTATGCATTGTAGATAATATGGTGTGTGGTGTCACATGAAAGATCATGTTATCAGTTCCTTGCCTAGTATAAGTAGAGGCTCACAACCGAGATGGAATTGGACAAACCATCGGAATGGTTGTAGTGTAATTAGGTGTGGTTTGTCTTGACCATAGAATTACACTAGTGTGCTTTGAATACATTGAGCAGGACCAAAACCAGAGGTTATCCGATTTGAATTGACTCGATAATTGGATAGGACCTCAAGATTTTATTATGGAGTACGATCCCCTAATCCCGATATAATAACGGTCATATATTATTAATTATTATTTCTTTGATTTACCAATGGGCGAGATCTATTCTGTTAGATAGATAGACCTGGTAAGTTGGGAGATAATATTAATAGTATGATGTGCTGTTGATTATTGACGGAATCTGTCTCCTGGTGAGTCGGGTTGATGATGCCCCCTTGATTAGCTCAAAAGGTTCATCATGCTAAACCCTGCAGGTGGATTTGATCCGGCATGATGATAAGGTTGAGTGGTACAAGTCAAGGACCCAGAGGTTAATTAATTTGAATTGTCAGTAATTTAAATTAATTAACGAGCATTCGAGATCTTAAACACGGGAGGATGGACGACTCGTAATATATGGAGCCCATATGAAAATATGAGGGTTGGTGAGGAAGTTCAATTAAGATCCTTTAGTGGAATTAATCTTAATTAATGGATCGGGTTTAGATCCATTGGTGGGCCAAGATCCAACTCCTCCTCTTGGTCCCTACCTTAGCCCTATATATTGTTGGTGCCGGAAGCACCAAAGTCGAACCTATGTTTTGATAATGGCAAAGGGTTCACAAGTTAAGATTTGGTTATGATCTAACAAGCTTATTAAGTGTGCAGGAAAGTCCTAGGTACACTAGGCACTAAGTCCTGGTTCTATGAATTGGGCACTAAGTCCTAACCGTGGGTTGGGCATCTAAGTCCTCACGTAAGGTTGGGCACGAAGACCTGGTGAGTAAAGCTAGACATGAAGACCTAATCGTGGATTGGGCATGAAGACCTGGTCGAGGACTGGGCACGAAGACCTGATCGAGGACTGGGCACGAAGACATGGTGAGTGAAGCTGGGCAAAAGTCCAACTGGAGGAGCCGGTTGGCAAAAAGGTAAATTCTCCTGAGAGGAGTAGGTGAGAACGCGTTCCCCGTAGGAGGGAACATTAGGCATCGGTTCGACCTAGGGTTCCATTTGGGAGACCCAAAGTCAAAACTAAGACAGCTTAGGCTATAAATCATGAGTTAATATGTCATTTATATATGCTTCTTGTGTTTTGGAACTAACCCTGGTTGCAGGAATGAAGGGATGAAGTGTTTGCATTCAGGATTGAGGCGCCTCAATGGAGTGAGGTGCCTCACTGGGTTAGGCGCCTGTGATGAGACAGGCGCCCCAGTGCAAGGCTACTCCAAGCATTCGAAGTAAACTGCCTCTGGACCAAGTCATTGAGGCGCCTGTGTTAACACAGGCGCCCCAGTCTGCTCAGGCAACCCAGTTGAAGGGATAAGCGATGGCCGAGTCTGCGGATTGGAGTTCACGTAGGAGAGCCCACGTGTCAGGCGCCCCCTTCAACACAGGCGCCCACTGACTACTATAAAAGGGGGTTCGCCCCCAAGGCATCTACATCAATTTCTTTCAACTCTTACGCTCAAGCGCTCCGCTCCGACAAGTTCCGTACTCGTGATTCAAGCGATGACGACGACCCGCTGCTCCAGAAACTTCCAACTTCTCCGGTCGTCGGTAAAAGCTAATTTTGTTAAGTGCTGTAATTGTTTTTCAATTCTATATTTGTACTCTCGACTTGTAATTTTTTACGATAATATAGAATTGCCCATCGTAAACGGTCAAGGACCATAGGCCTTGGAGTAAGAGCCGACCGCGACTTCAAACCAAGTAAAAATAAATTGTGTTAGCGATTGGTTTTCATTTTCCGCTATGTAATTACTCTTCGCTTCCGAAAAAAGTTTACGATAGATATTCACCCCACTCTATCGATTCAATACGATCCCACAAGTGGTATCAGAGCGGGTGGCTCAAACTTGGTGCAACCACCAGTTTGAGATTTTTTTTTCGAATTTTTGAATTTTTTTTTTAAAAATTATTTTTTTCCGTTCGAATTTTCTCGCTAATCGATGTTGGTGCAACACCACTCGATTTTTTATTATTAATATTTCTTCCCGCACTACTAATCCAAGACTCAGTCTTGAAACAAGTTTTTTAAATTCTTTTTCAGTTAAAACTAATGGCCATGTAAGAAGGATACAGCACCGCCAGACCCCCGCTTTTCAGTGGAGAAGATTTCTCCTACTGGAAAAGCAGGATGGAAGTCCACATGAAAACTCAGGTGGATATGTGGATAATTATCCAGTCTGGGCTGAAAATTCCTAAAAATGAACGAGGCATGGTGCAACATTATACCGAGTGGGACGACCCACTAAAGAAGAACTGCGTAGGACCCTTCAACTGCGCGAAAGAGCTTTGGAACAAGCTGATCGAGCTGCACGAAAGCACTTCCGACACGAGGATCAGCAAAAGAGATATGTTGCTTAACAGACTCTATACAATCAAGATGCACGACGGCGAGACTGCAGCCCAACTCCACACCAGAATCCAGGAGGTAATGAACGGACTGCACACGATAGGTCACAAGGTTGAAAACTGTGACCTGATATGGTATACTTTAAATTCTTTTACTAGAAACTCACTGTGGGTGTCTATGGTGGATGCCTACAAAGTTTCAAGGAATTTATCTGAAATTAAGCTAGATGAGCTATTTTCTGAATTAGAACTGCATGAACAGACTAACACTATCTTGGTCGAGAAAGGTATAGCTTTTGTTGAAGGAAAATCTCAAGGAAAAGCTCCCAAAAAGAAGCCTCAACCAGCACTCAAGTCCGACTCAGACTCGGAATCAGAAGATAGTGAAGGGGATCGACCCAAGTTGGTACGACTAGCTCGAGATTACTACAAAGAACTAAATTACCAAACGAGCAAGAAGAAATCAAGTCGAAGAAAGGAAGATCTAGCAGAACCTTCAACGAGCTCGAAGAGCAAGACCAACGTTACTTGCTACGAATGCAACAAAAAGGGACACTTCAAGTCAGAGTGCCCCAGACTGAAGGAAACCAAGAACGCGCGCAAAAAGAAGGCTCTTCAAGCCACCTGGGATGAATCATCTTCCAAAGAAGAAGAAGAAGTCCCACACGTGAATCTACTCGCCCTTACTGCCTTGGAAGGCATCGACTCCGGATCAGAATCGAAACCAAACGACGAAAGACTCACAATCTCAGAGAACGGGCAAATCACTGTAAGAGGTTACTCAGAGTATGAATTATCGAAATTAATTTCTTACTTGTCTCGTAACTTGGCGAAAGCCAAAATCCGGGTTGTGTCCCTCCGACAGGAAGTAAAACTCCTAAAAGAGGAAGTCAACTCGAGGTCCTTGACCGAGCAAATTCAAGAAGGAAACTCAACTCAAGTCAAAAAACTTGAGGAAGAGAATTCCTCCCTGAAAACTCAAGTCAAGGAACTTAGAGTTGCCTTGGAATGGTTTACTTCAGGTTCTAAGGGTCTTGACATGATCCTTGGAAAGCAGAAGTCCGTACTCAATCGATCTGAACTTGGTTATCGAACCAAGTCAAGACAACGTGCATATTATTCTGTATTGAACCAACCTAGAACCCGAGTCTGGATCGATTGAGTACAGACTTCTGCTTTCCAAGGATCATGTCAAGACCCTTGGAACCAGAAGTAAACCGTTCCAAGGCAACTCTGAGTTCCTTGACTTGAGTTTTCAGGGTCTTGACATGATCCTTGGAAAACAGAAGTCCATACTCAATCGATCCGGACTCGGGTTCTAGGTTGGTTCAATACAGAATAATATGTACGTTGTCTTGACTTGGTTCGATAACCGAGTCCGGATCGATTGAGTACGAACTTCTGCTTTCCAAGAATCATGTCAAGACCCGAGTCCAAGCATGGGTTCCCAAGCTCTGTCTAAATAAACAAGCTGGACCAAACCAATATTGGATCCCCAAGGACAAGATTCACATCTTGCCTAACCCTTATCGAGGCTATAGTCCAGGGGGAGCTTATTGGTATGGCTTGGCGGTTTCCAAGACAACCACGGGATCGTATCTGAAAGACCTCTCTATGGTTACGGATTAAAAATTTAACTCAAATAGAGACTCGTCCTTCTAACGACCGACTCGTCGCCGTGTTAATTAATCCAACTTACAACTTAGCCGAAACCGAGGTTAAGGCATTGTAACTTTTCGGATTAATTAACCGCGAAAAAGACGAGGATATGGATCGCCAATTTTTGTGTTTATCTTCGTGGTCCAGTTAATTAATTATTATCTATGATTTCAAATCAAAATAATACTAACGTACATGAAATGACGAGACAAAGCAACAAGGCACAAATAAAACATAGCAAAACAAAACTGGAGCTCGGGAGAAATATACCTCGCCGTTTACCTCACAGTCTTCTACCTTATGACCCTCCCCTCCTGGACGTCGTGTGGGCGATGATCTACCAAGATGCAGAGTCTCTAAGGCCTTGAATTAATTTATCTTCCTCAAGCCTCTTCCAACCAACACGCAAACCCTAAATGCGTAGGATTACCTTGCGCCAATAGCTTTTCTCCCTTTCCACCTCACCCCACCGACCACCTTTGCATCCAAGGTCCGACCAACTTCAAGGTTACACCAAAAGCAAAGCTTGGAAGATGAAAAAGAGGATGAAGCACCGAGAACAAATCTCCTTCTTCCCTTTTAAACCCTTGCGAACTGCCTCCTTCTTCTCTTTTGTCACCGCTGGCTATCCTAGAGGAACAAGATGAATTTTCCTCACCGCCGGCGATGACCACCTTGGATCCTGGCTGTGCGTGCCTTGGGAAAGAGCTGAGGAAGGAGAGGACAAGAAAGGATGAAAGGAATCTCCTTCTCCTTCTTCCTCACTTCACGTATTCCTCCTTCTCCAATCTGGCGCCGAACCCTCCAAGACTCCTTCACCGTCGCCGGCCACCTCCCTTTTCCCTTGTTCCCGTGCACCACCAAGGAGGAAGAAGCTCCTCCTTCTCTTGTGTCGTCCACCAACAAGAGAGGAAAAAGAATTGATAGATCAACAGGCGTGCTAGAGGGGGGGTGAATAGCACTTTTTCGTTTACGTCTCTACAAGATTGTTAGTTGCGCAGCGGAAATACAAATAAAAATAAACTAACAATAAAAAATAATGCTAACAAACTATGTTTACTTGGTATCCACCCCGGACGGGTGACTAATCCAAGAATCCATCGGTGGATCACTCCCCGGATAACCTCCGGCTAACTCTGTCACTCCTTGTGGGTGGAGAAACCTCGTCACAGCACGTTGACACAACCTAGCACAAAGACTACTATCTTGACTTTAACCAAGACAAGATTCGTCAAGAATCTCAGCCACCACGAAGTCCTCTTTAAATAGGACTCGGGCTGAAACCCTTGCTACCAGTCGACTGCCCTGGGCAGTCGAGTGGTGCCACTGAAATTCGACCGTTGCACCCCAACGTTTGAATTCTCAACCAACTCACCAGCCACCTACCAGTCGATAGCCCCCAGGGCAGTCGACTGGTCCCATGCTGAGACCCTTCTGTGAGTTTCTTCAGTCGACTGCCCTCAGGCTAGTCGACTGGTCTACTCACATACCTAAGGTTACCCTTCCCGAGTACATTCCACTCCGCACTCGAACCCTAGGATTTCCTGAGTACAATCACACAGCACTCGTACTCTCACGACTCGGCTGACTCCTCATCCGCAGCCTCAACTGTTGCCTTCGCTCCCTCTTCATCTTCGGCTCCCGTCCCTCGGATGCACGCAAGCCTCCAGCTTGCCTGCATGCCATCCTTCATGCATGTCTCGAAGTCCGCGCCCATCAGCTCATCGTCCTTGCTCTCCAAGGTCCCTCGGGTGCACACAAGCCTCCAGCTTGTCTCCATGCTACCCTTCACCGTACTGAGGTCGTCCAGTCAAGTCCATATGTGTAACCTGTACAATATGCACACTCAACATACACATATAAGAACACAAGGGTAAGCCTAACTTAAACCCATTGCCCAAACATCAAAACACTTGGTCACTCCGGACCACAGATTGTCACAACAATCTCCCCCTTTTTGATGTTTGGCAATACGTTTAAGTTAGGGAAAACAAAATAGTAGTCAATAGCAAAAACAATGCATATGCAATGCATACATGGATCCTATCTCAAGGCATCCTACACCTAACCCTCCAAGTTAGGAATTTTTCACACCTACCCCTCCATGTTAGGATTTTTTTCAAGACGGGCTTTTTAAAAGCTTTTCCAAAGCTCCCCCTACATTGGACTTACAAAGGCTTTTTAAGAACCTCTCCAAAGTTCCCCTTACGCCAAGAATGGAGCAACCATGCTCCCCTTAATCTTAGCTCCCCCTAAACCTAGGGTTTTTAGCAAAGGAGTGTTTGGTTTCCCAACTTAAACCCAACACTTCTCCCCCATTGCCTAACATCAAAAAGAACCCATCAATATCCCAATTATTGGTTCTTTCAATCCCTAATGGTCATAAACAATGTGTACTAGCCCCCCCCCCATACACTTGTTTTGCATCATTTGGACACATACCCAGCTGCTAATACAAAAATTAGCCTTGACCAGTCAACTGCCCCCCAGGGCAGTCGACTGATACTCTGAAAATCAGTTTTCTAGCCAATTTCATAATTGCGCCAGAAATTCCACAATTCTCTAAAAATTCTCAAATTTCGCGAAGATCTTTGTGGTACCCATACCTACTTGGGAAAAATACATCCAACCATGTGTCTATCACCGTTCCCAAGTTGGACACAAAACCCAAAAATTTTCTATGAAAATTAAGGCGAACAAGGAGGCAACCTCCCCCTTTACCTATGTCTTCTCTCAATTTTCATTGTTCCTAGGTTAATTTCTAGCCAACCTAATACCATAGACTCAAATTAGGTTCTTCCCAACCTAACAACCCAAGTTCCTCTTCCTTAGACACCATTAAGGATTGCCCCCAAGCAACCTTATCCCTAGTGCCAACAAGAACTTTACAAAACCTTAAACAATCCTACGGGTTTGCAAGCACACTTGCTAGGATATACCCTACAACAACAACAACAACAAAGCCTTATCCCACTAGGTGGGGTCGGCTATATGGATCCTTTTACGCCATTGAGTTCTATCCCCTACTATATCATCATCTAGATTTAAATAAAATTTATCTTGTTTTATTGTTGCCAACCAAGTCTTTTTTTGGTCTTCCTCTCCCTCTTTTAATGTGCGTATTTATCATAGTTTCACATCGTCTAACAGGGGCATTTATTGGTCTTCTAAGTACATGTCCGTACCATCTCAAACGTGTCTCCCGAAGTTTTTCTTCAATAGATGCAACTCCGACTTTCTCTCTAATACTCTCATTCCTTATTCTATCCATCCTCGTATGTCCACACATCCACCTTAACATCCTCATCTCTGCAACTTTCATCTTTTGCTCATGTGCTCGAGTCATTGCTAGGATATACCCTATCCTAGAAAAATATGATTTCATGAAAATCAAAAATGTGTTTGACTTTTGGTACAACTCCTAATTTCCTCAAAAGATTGGCATTTTGTGTCAATTTTCAAATGTATCTCTAATTCCATGTGTTTGTCAAATCTACCCATCATAATTCGACACATGGAATTGTCCTCAATTCTTTCCTCTCCATTCATCGAGCATTTATCATTTGATATCATTTATTGAATTTAAAGCCCTCACCAATTTTCCTTAAATTCCATGATATCCACATAGCCTCATTTTATGTAATCACCATTAAATCATGAGGCAAGACATTATTTAAAGAGTATAACTAAGGATTTAACTTTTAAGGACATGCCTTATCATCCAAAATACCTTTTCTCTCTAGCTCTACTAGATCAGTCGACTGCCCCTCAGGCAGTCGACTCCCAAAACTAACAGAGAGTTTCTGGGCTTGAGACCAGTCGACTGCCCCTTGGGCAGTCAACTGATATCTGATTTTCAGATTTTTTAGCCCAATTTCAGTAATACCTAGATAATTCTATAAATCTCCAAAAATTATAAAATTTCGTGGGGAGATTTGTGGGGCCAATGTCTACTTGGGAAAAATAAGATTCCAAACAAATGTACTCCAGATCTCAAGATTGGCACGAAATTCAACTTATCATAAAGTGTATCATTGAAACTCATCCCAAAAGTCTCAATTGTGATTTCTCCTCACTGTTTCTTCTTACCCTTGATTATAGTTCATTTCGATCATTGAATTACATGATATTCACACATTAAAACCCAATTTTACGCAATATAATCCTATTTCCTCATTTTCTCCCTAAATTCCCTTCTAGTGTGCCAAAACCTAAGACTTACCCAAGTCTTCCAACCCTTTTTGGCACAATTCACCTAATTTCCTAGGAGAGAAACTTTTGAGATCCATTTACCATGGACCCCAAAGGCTCCTAGAGCTCCCTCTTGAGCTCTGAGCCTTAGCCACCTCCCTAGGTGACTCAACCCATACTAGACCACACCGATGTATCACCGATGATTCTTGGCCTACAAAATGGACTTTCTTAACCTTGGACACCTTGTCTTTGGTTACGTTATTCTTTTTCCCTTTGGATGACACTCCCTTGTAATCCTTGGACTTACCCTCCTTGCCATGATTATATGCTTCCCCAGCATATTTCTTTCCATTTGCCTTGGAGGTCTTAGACCGGTAGCCCAAACCCGTTCTATCATAGTTGAGTTTTAAGCTACCCAACACCATGTCTAAGCCCTTAGATCCAACCGTGAATCTTTCTAGGACCTTTTTTAATGTATCAAGCCTTGCCCTCAAGACTTGATTTTCCCTTGCCAAGTCCCTAACTTTGGTTTCCATAGGTCCACCTTGGATATTCCTAGGCCTACCCTCCTTTCTAGGCACATTCCTCCCCTTTTTGGGATTAGTGCCATGATCCTTAGGTCTAGAAGTCTTGGTCTCATGATGTATGCTTTTCCTAGGGTTATGATCTACCTTGTTAACCCTAGTCCTATCATTATATCTAAATCCAAAGTTGTGCACTAGTAAACAATTTTCATTGATTTTAGCATGCATGGATGGGTAATTAACATGATTCTTAAAATGCAAGGAAGAACTTGAAATTGAATTACATTTTGGCTTAAGATTAGAAGTTACCATCCTTACTGTTGGACCTTGGATGGCTAGAGAGAGGGGGGGTGAATATAGCCAGACACTCAAAATCACTTCTTTGAAGTTTTAGGGTTTCTACAGTTCAGAGTTAGGCAGCGGAAGCAAATGTAGAAACAGAAACAACAAATAGAAATCAAAACAAACATAGCAAACCAGACGACACAGCGATGTACAAGGTTCGGGGATAACTTGTCCCTACTCCTTGGCGTGCCCGTGAGGTGGGTGATCCCTTGATCGTCGGCAGATCAAGCCCCGGTGAACACCGGATAAGATAGAGCCTCCTTCTCAGTGGAGAAACCTCTCCACAGATCTCACAGATGATTGAACTTGAGTACAAGAGATCACACAAGAAGGAACACTCACAAAGATCTCACAGGAATGCAATAAGATCGCTCAACCACCAAGCAACAGAGAGCACAACCCCTACAGCAAAAACTTCACTCGTTTTTTTGTCTTCCGTGTTGTTGTCGCTCCTCTGCTTCCAGCCTCGTCTTAAGCTCCTTCTCACAATCACAAGCTTCATCAGCATCCATTGAGCCAGCCTGAACCCACTGACCTCCCTGAGCACTCAGTCCACTGAAGACTTTCTCTCCATCTGAGTCTCCATCAGTCGCCAGCTGCTCCAGTTGCCGTTGAAACCTGAGAAGGAGAAACAAACAAACCTGCTCCAAGGAAAGCCTCCCATTGACCCTCCTTGAGTGTTTGAATCACCTGCTATCACCTGCACACTCCAACAGAGGCTTAACAATGCATATCAAATAAAATTAGCAATGTATCAGAGAATCGGTAGAGAAAACAGACGCGATCAGAACATCTGACAGCGATTTCAAATTAAAGTTCAGCTACTAATCTGTCACCGGACCGATCAGAGAGGACCCTAATCAGTCACCAGACCGATCAGGTATTGTCCTGACCGATCAGGCTCCAGCCTGATCGATCCACAGTGAGAAACTGGAAATCGCGGATTCTTATGACCGGTCACCAGATCGGTCACCAGACCGATCCAGAAATCTGCTTGCCACAATCCCGCAGGAAATACACGATTGATCGGTCACCAGACCGATCAGGTTGTGGCTTGATTGGTTTGGAGACCGATCAGGGCACTTCCTGACCGATCAGGCTCCTGCCTGCTCGATTATAGTGCGGAGCTCGCGACATTTAATCGTTCACCAGAACGATTTGAATAGTATCCCTGATCGGTCACCAGACCGATCAACAGCCGCACAGAAGGTTTTCCAAAGTCACTGTAAGCTCCCTGATCGGTCACCAGACCGATCAGACATAGCTGGATCGATCACCAGACCGATCCACGAGGGAACTTCATGCCAACTTCCCTGATCGGTCACCAGACCGATCCAGGCAAGGTCAAAACCATTCAAAGTCATGAGAATAAGCCTCCAGCCTATCTCTGACTCGTGCTTGATCCCTCGGACCAAGACACTGTACCCAGTTTCACTCACCGAGACTTCATCCTAGCCCTCCAAGCTAGGACCTGGCTTCACTCACCAGGGATTCGGTCACCCGGCTTCACTCACCGGGATTTCAACCTAGCTTCACTCACTAGGATTTCAACCAGGCTTCACTCACCAGGACCCGACTTCACTCACCGGGATTTCAACCTAGCTTCACTCACTAGGATTTCAACCTGGCTTCACTCACCAGGACCCGGCTTCACTCACCGGGATTTCCATCACCTGGCTTCACTCACCAGGACCCGGCTTCACTCACCGGGATTTCTATCACCTGGCTTCACTCACCAGGAACCGGCTTTACTCATCGGGATTTCCATCACCTGGTTTCACTCACCAGGACCCGGCTTCACTCACCGGGATTTCCATCACCTAGCTTCACTCACCAGGACCCGGCTTCACTCACCGGGATTTCCATCACCTAGCTTCACTCACCAGGACCCGGCTTCACTCACCGGGATTTCCATCACCTAGCTTCACTCACCAGGACCCGGCTTCACTCACCGGGATTTCCATCACCTGGCTTCACTCACCAGGACCCGGCTTCACTCACCGGGATTTCGAATTACCTAACCCTCCGAGTTAGGACTTTTCCACACCTAGCCCTCCAAGCTAGAATTTTTCACACCTAACCCTCCAGGTTAGTACTTTTCCCACCTAGCCCTCCAAGCTAGGATTTCGTGCCCAGTCCGCGACTAGGACTTAATCCCCATTCGTTTAACCAGACTTAAATCAAAACTTAAATCATTGTCAACACCAAAATAACAATCAGGGTCAGACTGCATCAACACTTACCTTTGGAGTTCCTCCTTGATGTGGGCTTCTTCTCTTCTTTCTTTCTTCTTTCTCCCATCTCTTCAAGTGCTCCATTTTCTTTAGCTCACTTTTTCTATGACACTTGGTGTGAAAGTGCCCCATCTCTCCACATGTAAAGCATCAGATTTTTTTTCTTTTCTCGTGGGTTTCTCCAATCCTACACTTCATGTTAGATTTAAATGGAATTGAAATTGGTTTAGATTGTACCTCCTTTTTACCTTTCGAGCACTTGTCCTTGTAGTGACCTTTTCGTTGCAACCAAAGCATGTGATGTGCTCTTTCGATTTAGCTTTGGTGGAGGTGGAAGTCTTTTCTTGCTCTTGTGGGGATGAGGGTCTCTCCTCCCCCTCAATTCTTGATATTGATACTTCTTCTTCTTCTTCTGATGAGATGGATCCTTTTTCACTTGATTCCTCTACATCACTTAATGATTCTCCTTCTCTTTGGTCTTCTTGGACACTTGAGCTTATTTCTTTGGGCTCTTCTTGTGTCGGATTCTTATGTACTTCTTCCAATTTCGTCCATAACTCATAGGCATTTTTATACTTCCCTACATCACTCAAGATATTAGTAGGCAAAATATTAACCAAGATATTGATTACCTTTTCATTGACCCTTGCTTGTTCTTGTTGCTCCTTGGTCCAATACCTAGGTTGGAGCTTCTTTCCATGCTTGTCCTTAGGGGTCTCGAATGGCTCTTCTAGCACCATTACGCACTCCCAATCCATGCCGAGCCACATCTTCATTCTAGCTTTCTAATAATCAAAATCATCATGCTCGTATGGTGGTGGTGAGTTTATATCTTCCCCAAGTTTGTCTTCCATCGTTCTTCTTCCTCTAGCGTGTGCTCCCTCGACGGTTAGTCTGATCAATAGCGGTCCTTCGCTCTGATACCAACTGACAGATTGACAGGTGTGCTAGAGGGGGATAAATAACACTTTTTCATTTACGTCTCTACAAGATTGTTAGTTGCGCAACAGAAATACAAATAAAAATAAACTAACAATAAAAAACAATGCTAGCAAACCAGGTTTACTTGGTATCCACCCCGGACGGGTGACTAATCCAAGAATCCATTGGTGGATCACTCCCCGGATAACCTTCGGCCAACTCTGTCGCTCCTTGTGGGTGGAGAAACCTCGCCACAGCACCTTGACACAACCTGAGCACAACGACTACTATCTTGCCTTTAACCAAGACAAGATTCGTCAAGAATCTCAGCCACCACGAAGTCCTCTTTAAGTAGGACTCGGGTTGAAACCTTCGCTACCAGTCGACTGCCCCCAGGGCAGTCGACTGGTGCCACTGAAATTTGACCGTTGCACCCCAACGTTCGAATTCTTAGCCAACTCACCAGCCACCTACCAGTTGACTGCCCCTAGGGCAGTCGACTGGTCCCAGGATAAGACCCTTCTGTGAGTTTCTTCAGTCGACTGCCCTCAGGCCAATCGACTGGTCTACTCACATACCTAAGGTCACCCTTCCCGAGTACATTCCACTCCACACTCGAACCCTATGATTTCTTGAGTACAATCACACAACACTCGTACCCTCATGACTCGACTGACTCCTCACCCGCAGCCTCGACTGTTGCCTTCGCGCCCTCTTCATCTTCGGCTCCCGTCCCTCGGATGCACGCAAGCCTCCAACTTGCCTCCATGCAATCCTTCACGCATGCCTCGAAGTTCGTGCCCATCAGCTCATCGTCCCTGCTCTCCAAGGTCCCTCAGGTGCACACAAGCCTCTAGCTTGTCTCCATGCCACCCTTCACCCTACTGAAGTCGTCCAGTCAAGTCCATATATGTAACCTGTACAACCTGCACACTCAACATACACATATAAGAACACAAGGGTAAACCTAACTTAAACCCTTTGCTCAAACATCAAAATACTTGGTCACTCCGGACCACAGATTGCCTCAACAAGAATAAGGAGGAAGAGAGGAAGAAAGCACCAAGCCTTCTCCTCTCTTCTTGCCGTGACCTATGTGAGAGGGAGAGAGAGAGAGGGAAAGAGAGAGGCTTGGGTTTTGTGGATGGTTAATTCTATTATATATATAGGGAGTAATTTCTTAATTAATTAGAGATTAATTCCTTAATTGATCCGAGATCAATAACTTAATTAATCCGAGATTAATTCCTTAATTAATCAAAGATTAATTCCTTAAATAATCAAAGATTATTCCTTCAATTAATAAGAGATTAATTCCTTAAATAACCGGCCTTGTATCATGACTCCTATGGGGTATTTATTGGGTTAAGATAGGGACCATGAGGAGGAGTTGGTTCTTGGCCCATTAATGGATCCAAACCCGATCCATTAATGGTGATCCATTCCACTAAAGGATCCCATTATACTTCCTCACCAATCCCCATATTTTTATATGGGTTCCACCTATTACAAGTCATTCATCTCCCCGTGTTTAAGATATCGTATGCTCGATAATTAATTTAATTTACTGATAATTAAATTAATTATCTCTTGATCCTTGATTAGTACCACTCAACCTTTTCGTCATGTCGGACCATAGTCCACTTGCAAGATTTGACATGACGATCTTTTTGAGCTCACCAAGGGGGCATCATCACCCTGACTCACCAGGACACGGATTCCGTCAATAATAAATGGCACATCATATTATTAATATTATCTCCCAACTTACCAGGCCTATCGATCTAACCAAATAGATTTCGCCCATTGGTAAATCAAAGATATAATAATTAATAATATATGCCATTATTTCGGGATTAAGAGATCATACTCCATAATATTATCCGAGGTATAATCCAATTTACTAAGTCAGTATAAAAATTGGATGACCTCTCTTTTGGTCCTATTCAATGTACACAAAGTACACTAGTTTAATCCTATGGTTAAGATAAACCACACCTAATTACACTACAACCATCCCGATGGTTTTGTCCAACTCCATCTCTGTTGTGAGCCTCTTTCTTATCCTTCAGTAAGGAACCTGATAACATGATCTTCTGTGCGACACCACGCACCATGTTATCTACAATGTCAAGCAATAGGAGTTTAGTGCACATACTAATATAAACATGCATTGTGTGATTTTCTGATTCTCTTTAAAATATAGATGTATCCTAACCAAAAGGCAAGGCTTTTAGTATATATTCTAACAAAGCCAATATAAAAACCATATATATAGTTAAATAATTTTACTGAATTGCTTGTCTATTTTCTTTCTGCAATTTTATTTCATGCTTAGACTTAGGATTGGTTAGAGTAAGGACAAAATGACTTGTTTGAAATTTGAAAAACATAGTATTGGGTGGAGGTGAGATGATAGTACGTTAGGAAAGCCCTTGTAATAAGATCAAGTATATCCTACTTGATCTGTTTAGTCTGGTGGAACTAGCCGAAGCTACCGATCCAAGACCCAAACTAGTTAGACCAAAATCTTTCAAGAAGTAACTTGAAGATGAATTTTCAATAAAATGTTTTATCAANACATGACATATTTACATATGTAACGCCCGCTTTTTTTTTCATAAAGCGGCGTTACGTTAACATACTTAGGGCATGTAGACATCCTAATGCAGCGGAAACCTTTAAACTTACACCTACATGCACTTACTACCATTCCTAGCATCATAACATGGTAACTTGGCATATTAACTTTATACTTAGCATCATATCATGTCATACTTAGCATCATATAATGTCATACTTTAGCATCATGTCATAGAGTCACATTCAAGTACTTAATAGTAAAGGTAGAGTTCTATCATAAGACGAGCAACTATATTGCTCCTTGGCTAAGTCACTATCACACACATTCTTTGATGCCCTCCTGCTGCTTCCTTACTGTCCCCTTGCGTGATCTGTGGTATAAGGAAATAAGACTATAAGCACACGGGCTTAGTAAGATTCTTTCCTACTCACTAAAACCATTCATCATTTAATCATGAGCACATAAGACATTAACATACTTAGTGCTTTACTTAGAACATAAACTTTTCATCACTTAGCATACATTCATCATAGCATGAACATAACTCAATCACATTCGTAGCATGGCATAAACATAACCATAAAAACATTCATGGCATGGCATAATACTTGGCATAGACATAAACATCGTAAACATTCATAGCATGGCGTAATACTTGGCATAGACATAAACATAATAAACATAACCTCATAAACGTTCTTAGCATGAACCTAAATAACATCATGGCGTCCTAACTTAGCACAAACCTAATTAAATCATGACTTCAAAAATTAGCATAGGCATAAATAAAATCATGGCATCCTAACTTAGCATAACATAATTACATCATGGCATCATAAATAAGCTTGGACATAAATAAAATCATGACATTCTAACTTAACATAAACATAATTAAACCATGGCATCCTAAACTAGCATGAACATAAATAAAATCATGGCATCCAAACTTAGCATAAACATAATTAAATCATGACTTCCTAAACTAGCATAAAATCATGGCATCATAAACTAGCATAAAATCATGGCATTCTAACTTAGCATAAACATAATTAAATCATGGCATCCTAAACTAACATAAAATCATGGCATCATAACTAGCATAAAATCATGGCATAAACATACCTTCATAAACTTACTTTATATAATATTCTTATCATAAATATAATGCATAACATGGATGGATGCATGTGTGGAATGCATGTACATAAGGATGCTTAACTTTTAAAACATCCTTTTAAATGCTTAAACATAATCATCATATCATTGGGGCCCTGGCTTGTACCACATACATACATCATAAGCGCGCATCCCTAAGTAAATACGAGGTAGCTAGCCTCGACCTACTAGGGTAAGGACAGCATAGTCAGTAGTCCCCGAACCGAGGCGTTCTTAAGGTGCCCATCCCTGTTGCACAGCTTCGGTAGTGCCAGAACCGTGGACAGCATAGTCGGTAGTCCAGAATCGGGGCGTTCTTAAGGTGCCCATCCCTTGGACTCATACTTCGGTCCGGTACAAGCCCATTCATAAAGTAAAATACTTTACATGCTTCATCATTCATGAGACCTTCATGGCATACTTAACATAGCATAACTTGTTACGGCTCGGCCCGTCTACTGGCCCATTTACCGGTCCTCTCGACCGTCGTACCGTCGACCATCGACCGTGCCGTTTAGCATAATTATGCCTTAAAGACATCATCATTCATAGCATATTCATTCATTCATCATACTTAAACTTCATTCATCATTTCATTCTTAGACATGGCATAGGTACACATCATTCATATAGCATGACATACATACAGATTATTCATAAAACATGGCATACATACATATCATTCATAAGACATGGCATACATACATATCATTCATAAATCATGGCACATGTCTTAAACATTTACGACCTAATCATATAATTCATGACATATAAACTAATGGTTTGGTTAACATAAAAATTCTTCCATCTTACTTAAACATACCTCTTAGTAACCTATACCCAAGCATCTTGGTAGGTTTAACCCAACCCTAGCCCTAGGGTATGTCCTTGGCCGAAAGTCCCCAAGGAGCCCTAGGTTCAAGCAACTTCACATAACTTTCCAACAATATCTCATACATACATACGAGGCCATAGGAAACATTTGATCCCATTCTTAAGGCCAACCCTAATCCTTTATCCCTAATCTTGCTCTTGGCCGAAACTTCAAGGCCATGGGGCCATGGAGAAATTCCATTAAAACCCCAAATCAATTGCTTAAACACCAACCATACCTTACCATAGGGCCATTGGGGCCCTTACTTGAAATAAGTCCTAACTTTCCACCCTATTAGGGTACTTGGCCGAAACCTATAGGGTCTCTAGGCCATGTGAAACATTCACATAAACACCCTCCATCTCCCTTATATCATGTTAAATCATAAAACATTTACTTGAGGTTTTAAACCCCACCCTACACAAGGGTTCTTGATGTTGGCCGAAACCCTAGGGCATTCTAGAGCACTCCAAAAATTCCCAAAAATTATTCTTAATCTCTAAACATCATCAGGGAACATTAAATAACATTATAAATATTTTTAGCATCATTATGGACCCTAAAACATTGTGGCCGAAACCCATAGGGTCTCTAGGTGTTGATTTTGTTCCTTTCATGTTGGCCGAAACCCTAGGGTGTCCTAGGGTACTCCAAAAATTCCCAAAAATTATACTTAACCTCTACACATCATAAGGGAACATTAAATAACATTATAATGATTTTTTAGCATAATTATAGACCTTTAAATCATGGTGGCCGAAACCCTTAAACTTAAGGTTCTTGGTTTTCCTTCCTTTCAACATCAAATCCAAAAACTAACCAATATATCATGCTAAAAATCATGAAAATCATAAGGAACTATTATACCACAGGGGAGGGAGTCTTACCTTGGGTTTCTTGATTTTTTGAACCTTGAAAGAAAAGAAAATTGCAAATCCTTTGGACCCTTGAACCCCCTTGTCCTTGTATCCTTGGGAAGCCTTTAGATCTTGGAGATGAGACCCCCTTGTGAAGTTTTTCCAAGGAGAATCCTCCTTATGGTGTTCGGCTAAGATGAGGGAAGGAGGAGGAGGAAAATGCCAAGTAATGGAAAGAAGAGGTAACTCCCAAACCCCCCTCTTTATAACCCATTAAGGAGGTAAATGAAGAGTCTCTCCATGACTTTTCATCTTCTTCTAAGCCTTAACCAATATCCACTTCATTCCCTTATAACATTCACTTACTAGATGAGTTGGTTAAAGCATACATGGTTGTACAAGAGGTCCAAGGTTCAATCCTTGGCCCATGCACCTTATTTTTATTTTTATTTTTATTTTTCCTTTTTATTTTCTATTATTTTCGAAAATCCTTTAAAAATTCCCCCATAATTATGTTAATATTTCTTATTAAAATCCCTTTATATTTATACTAATTTTCACCTAAAATCCACCAATAATTATGGTACTAAAAAGCCCATATAAGGCCCATTAGTGCCCTTTTTCCCAATTTAAATGAGAAAACATGGATTTTCTAGGCCAAAGTTCGCATTAATATTTCTAGGTTCCTCGGAAAATTATCTAGACATGCTTAATATTTTAAGGAAATATTAAGAAAATTTTCTGGGTCGTTACAATCGCCCATACTTCGTGAATGTTCGTCCTCGAACTTAGAATATCTCTGGGTACCTGCGTCTCAGCGCGTCCTCGCGTTCCCAGGTGGATTCCTCAAACCGTTGACCTTGCCATACGGTAAGGTGCCTTGGGAATGGGTTAGTACCAGAAACCAATTCGATCTCGAATTCCACTTCTCTATCAGGAGCTAATCCTGGTAATTCATCTGGAAATACCTCTGGATAATTACCTACAACCCTAACATCTTCTAGCTTCTGGTCCTTGGTTTGACTTACGTCAACCACATGTGCTAGAATCCAGTGTATCCCTCGTCTATCATCTTCTGTGCCTTGAGAGTCGATAAAAATTTCCCGGTTCTTTTCCTCGGCTCTCCGATAAATTCGAACATAGGATCTGCTTCAAGTTGAAAGATCACCTTTCGTTTACGGCACTCGACAGAAGCGCCGTATTTGCTCAGAAAATTCCTTCCCATTATAACATCATAATCCTGCATGTCGAGTACTATCAGATCGCAGTAGAGTTCTCTTCTTGCGATTCCGACTGGCACAGCACGCAGCACGTGAGTGGATGTCCTTATTTCAACCGAAGGCAGGGTTGTCAAGAACTTGCAGTCTAAAACTTGTGGAGACATATCTATCTTCTTAGTGTAGAACATAGAGATGAACGAGTGTGTTGCCCCAATAACAAATAATGCAGTAGCATACTGACTGTAAATAAGTATCTGACCTGTGACAACCGTTGAAGCATGCGCAGTATCCTCCTTAGTTGGTGGGGCCTCCAATCTCCCTTGGCTCATCGGGGTACCTTCCAGCTCGGCTTGCATATAATGTAGTTTCGCTGGTGCACCCTGGTACGGAACAAGCTGTAGGGGAGGTGCCTGGTTCTTGGTAGGATAGTAAGAGGCTATGTGCCCTTCCACCCCGCAAATGAAACACCGGTTCGTACCTTTGCGGCATTCCCCGGGATGCATTTTCCCGCATGTAGCACATAGGGGAAACCTGGACTGTTTATTTGCTGGGCCCCCTTGGGGGTCGTCCCATGGCTGCCGTTTACCACCCTGATTTCCCTTCCCATTAGCGTTGGTACTCTGAGGTTTCTGACCTCCTGAGTGATAATGAAAGGGAGGAACATTAGGGATAATGAAAGATAAAGAATCGAGAATCCCGGAGTGAACTTGATTCCTTACTCTCATTTAATGCCTTCCTTTGCTGATTGATATTGTTCAGGTAATGCTCGGTGAGTAGAGCACTACTAAACAACTCCTCGGTGGTCTGCGGCCTGTTAACTCCGCCGGCCACGTTCAGGGCTATTTCGGGCCGCAACATCTTCAACATAAGTCGGACCCTTTCTTTCTCAGTGCGGACCAGCTCAGGGCATAGACGAGCCAGGCGATTAAACTTCTTCACGGCTTCATCGACCAAGAGGTTGCCCTGTCGGAATTCCGTGAACTCGTCGTAGTGTTTGTTTGTGACACGCATATTGAAGAATTCTTCGAAGAACTCTGATTAGATGTCTGACCACGTCATCTGGTTCACCAGTCTCTTGGCCTTGACCCTTTCCCACCACATTCTGGCATCCCCAGAAAGGCAGAATGATGCGCACTTGACCTTCTCATGCTCAGGCCAGTCCAGCAGCTCCAGTGTACTTTCCACCGTCTTGAACCATGCCTGGGTGTCCCATGGTTCGCCGGTACCCGAGAAGTTCTCCGGTTTCAGTCTTAACCACTGGATCAAATAAGCCTCCTGTCGTGCCACAGTGGTCGAGTTTGGCGGAGGAGTGTGTGTAATCGTAGGTGTCACAGGCGCAGCAATCTGGTTCACTGGTGGAGTAGTAGAATTTTCCTGTTGGTTCATTAAGGTGTTAATAGTTTGTTGCTGCTCGGTAACCTGACGTTGGAGCTGGGTTACTAGTTGCATCAGGTCAGGCGTTGGAGTTGTCTCGTTAAGCCGGTTACTCTGTCTTCTAGCCATGTTTTTCTTCACCAAAGACAAGTATGACCATTATCAGTTTTTTTATCTACCCCTATATTATTTTCTAAATAATTAATTCCTAAACTAAGATAAAGTATCATCCGTCGTTACATATCGTAACGTATTGTTCATCATAAATACTGTTCATACTTGCATATCTTAAAATCATAAAACATCTTAATACTATCAGATATGTAAAGAGGTACTTACTTGGAAGCGGCAGGAAGAGAGCTTGATGTGTGTGTAGTGAGATGGTTACTGCTCTGATACCAACCTGTAATGCCCGCTTTTTTTTTTTCATAAAGCGGCGTTACGTTAACATACTTAGGGCATGTAGACATCCTAATGCAGCGGAAACCTTTAAACTTACACCTACATGCACTTACTACCATTCCTAGCATCATAACATGGTAACTTGGCATATTAACTTTATACTTAGCATCATATCATGTCATTCTTAGCATCATATCATGTCATACTTTAGAATCATGTCATAGAGTCACATTCAAGTACTTAATAGTAAAGGTAGAGTTCTATCATAAGACGAGCAACCATATTGCTCCTTGGCCAAGTCACTATCACACACATTCTTTGATGCCCTCCTGCTGCTTCCTTACTGTCCCCTTGTGTGATCTGTGGTATAAGGAAATAAGACTATAAGCACACGGGCTTAGTAAGACTCTTTCCTACTCACTAAAATCATTCATCATTTAATCATGAGCACATAAGACATTAACATACTTAGTGCTTTACTTAGAACATAAACTTTTCATCACTTAGCATACATTCGTCATGGCATGAACATAACTCAATCACATTCGTAGCATGGCATAAACATAACCATAAAAACATTCATGGCATGGCATAATACTTGGCATAAACATAAACATCGTAAACATTCATAGCATGGCATAATACTTGGCATAGACATAAACATAATAAACATAACCTCGTAAACGTTCTTAGCATGAACCTAAATAACATCATGGCGTCCTAACTTAGCACAAACCTAATTAAATCATGGCTTCAAAAATTAGCATAGGCATAAATAAAATCCTGGCATCCTAACTTAGCATAACATAATTACATCATGGCATCATAAATAAGCTTGGACATAAATAAAATCATGACATTCTAACTTAACATAAACATAATTAAACCATGGCATCCTAAACTAGCATGAACATAAATAAAATTATGGCATCCTAACTTAGCATAAACATAATTAAATCATGGCATCCTAAACTAGCATAAAATCATGGCATCATAAACTAGCATAAAA
Organism: Boesenbergia rotunda; assembly: GCA_024364735.1. Classification (NCBI taxonomy): domain Eukaryota; kingdom Viridiplantae; phylum Streptophyta; class Magnoliopsida; order Zingiberales; family Zingiberaceae; genus Boesenbergia; species Boesenbergia rotunda. The sequence goes on from JAGFNQ010006676.1 coordinate 136,303, forward strand.
TCATGGCATTCTAACTTAGCATAAACATAATTAAATCATAGCATCCTAAACTAGCATAAAATCATTGCATCATAACTAGCATAAAATCATGGCATAAACATACCTTCATAAACTTACTTTGCATAATATTCTTATCATAAATATAATGCATAACATGGATGGATGCATGTGTGGAATGCATGTACATAAGGATGCTTAACTTTTAAAACATACTTTTAAATGCTTAAACATAATCATCATATCATTGGGGCCCTTGCTTGTACCACATACATACATCATAAGCGCGCATCCCTAAGTAAATACGAGGTAGCTAGCCTCGACCTACTAGGGTAAGGACAGCATAGTCGGTAGTCCCCGAACCGAGGCGTTCTTAAGGTGCCCATCCCTGTTGCACAGCTTCGGTAGTGCCAGAACCGTGGACAGCATAGTCGGTAGTCCAGAACCGGGGCGTTCTTAAGGTGCCCATCCCTTGGACCCATACTTCGGTCCGGTACAAGCCCATTCATAAAGTAAAATACTTTACATGTTTCATCATTCATGAGACCTTCATGGCATACTTAACATAGCATAACTTGTTACGGCTCGGCCCGTCTACTGGCCCATTTACCGGTCCTCTCGACCGTCGTACCGTCGACCATCGACCGTGCCGTTTAGCATATTTATGCCTTAAAGACATCATCATTCATAGCATATTCATTCATTCATCATACTTAAACTTCATTCATCATTTCATTCTTAGACATGGCATAGGTACACATCATTCATATAACATGGCATACATACAGATTATTCATAAAACATGGCATACATACATATCATTCATAAGACATGGCATACATACATATCATTCATAAATCATGGCACATGTCTTAAACATTTATGACCTAATCATATAATTCATGACATATAAACTAATGGTTTGGTTAACATAAAAATTCTTCCATCTTACTTAAACATACCTCTTAGTAACCTATACCCAAGCATCTTGGTAGGTTTAACCCAACCCTAGCCCTAGGGTATGTCCTTGGCCGAAAGTCCCCAAGGAACCCTAGGTTCAAGCAACTTCACATAACTTTCCAACAACATCTCATACATACATACGAGGCCATAGGAAACATTTGATCCCATTCTTAAGGCCAACCCTAATCCTTTATCCCTAATCTTGCTCTTGGCCGAAACTTCAAGGCCATGGGGCCATGGAGAAATTCCATTAAAACCCCAAATCAATTGCTTAAACACCAACCATACCTTACCATAGGGCCATTGGGGCCCTTACTTGAAATAAGTCCTAACTTTCCACCCTATTAGGGTACTTGGCCGAAACCTATAGGGTCTCTAGGCCATGTGAAACATTCACATAAACACCCTCCATCTCCCATATATCATGTTAAAACATAAAACATTTACTTGAGGTTTTAAACCCCACCCTACACAATTGTTCTTGATGTTGGCCGAAACCCTAGGGCATTCTAGGGCACTCCAAAAATTCCCAAAAATTATTCTTAATCTCTAAACATCATCAGGGAACATTAAATAACATTGTAAAGTTTTTTAGCATCATTATGGACACTAAAACATTGTGGCCGAAACCCATAGGGTCTCTAGGTGTTGATTTTGTTCCTTTCATGTTGGCCGAAACCCTAGGGTGTCCTAGGGTACTCCAAAAATTCCCAAAAATTATACTTAACCTCTACACATCATAAGGGAACATTAAATAACATTATAAAGATTTTTAGAATAATTATAGACCTTTAAATCATGGTGGCCGAAACCCTTAAACTTAAGGTTCTTGGTTTTCCTTCCTTTCAACATCAAATCCAAAAACTAACCAATATATCATGCTAAAAATCATGGAAATCATAAGGAACTATTATACCACAGGTGAGGGAGTCTTACCTTGGGTTTCTTGATTTTTCAAACCTTGAAAGAAAAGAAAATTGCAAATCCTTTGGACCCTTGAACCCCCTTGTCCTTGTATCCTTGGGAAGCCTTTAGATCTTGGAGATGAGACCCCCTTGTGAAGTTTTTCCAAGGAGAATCCTCCTTATGGTGTTCGGCTAAGATGAGGGAAGGAGGAGGAGGAAAATGCCAAGTAATGGAAAGAAGAGGTAACTCCCAAACCCCCCTCTTTATAACCCATTAAGGAGGTAAATGAAGAGTCTCTCCATGACCCTTCATCTTCTTCTAAGCCTTAACCAATATCCACTTCATTCCCTTATAACATTCCCTTACTAGATGAGTTGGTTAAAGCATACATGGTTGTACAAGAGGTCCAAGGTTCAATCCTTGGCCCATGCACCTTATTTTTATTTTTATTTTTCCTTTTTATTTTCTATTATTTTCGAAAATCCTTTAAAAATTCTCCCATAATTATGTTAATATTTCTTATTAAAATCTTATGTTAATATTTCTTAATAAAATCCCTTTATATTTATACTAATTTTCAACTAAAATCCACCAATAATTATGGTACTAAAAAGCCCATATAAGGCCCATTAGTGCCCTTTTTCCCAATTTAAATGAGAAAACATGGATTTTCTAGGCCAAAGTTCGCATTAATATTTCTAGGTTCCTCGGAAAATTATCTAGACATGCTTAATATTTTAAGGAAATATTATGAAAATTTTCCGGGTCGTTACAACATAGACCATTCTCCTAATTCATCTAACTTGCATGATCATGATACATAAGATAAGCATTGCATCACATACGTAAGTATAGTATCTATCACTAGCATGCATGGGTAGAACTTCTATGAACATACTACTTACTATCTAGGAGCATGGCATAGCACACAAGACATTCATAAATAAACCCTATTAAGCATGGCATCAAACATAACATACCAACCTGAAACATAACACTTAAGGTTAGGGTCATAGGTAACATCATTTTCTACCACATGCTTGATCCTATATTTATACATCATAATAAGCCATAAACCATCATTCTTGAAACCCTAACTCCACTTAAACCCTAATCAATTAGCTTGGCCGAAACATGTAAGGAAGGGTTCAATCATTCAAATGACATGTAAGGTAACATAAGGTAAGGAAAAGACCATACATTACTTATAAAGCCATAAGAAGCTATTAGGGCTCATGCTTAGGGTTAACCCTAACTCCTAGCCCTTCTTCTTGGGGTTGGCCGAAACATACAAGGGCCATGGGTTCATGGAAAATTTCATAAGATTTCCAATTAATCATCCAACACCATCCCTACCCTACCGTAGGAGCCCTTGGGACCCTTACTTGAAGTAAGCCCTAACTTTTTGCCCTATTATCCATCTTGGCCGAAACTTGTAGGGTCTCTAGGCCATGTGAAAATTCACATAAAACATCCTCAACCTTCCTTGTATCATGAGGGTATACAAGACATACACTTGAAGGGTTAGATCCAACCCTAACCATGGGATCATGGTGGTGGCTGAAAACCCTAAGGCTACTAGGGTACTCCAAAAATTCTCCAAATCATATTTTAACCTATATTCATCATGAGAAAACATGAGTGAAATTTTTTTAACATCATCTTAGACCCAAAAACCATGGTGGCCGAAAGTCCTAGGGGTCCAAATCATGATTTTCTCAATATCAAACACAAACCAAACTTCATATTATGATAGATATCAAAAAGAACTATTATACCATAGGTGAGGGAGTCTTACCTTGGTTTATCTTGGTTATAGACCTTAGATAAGGGAAAAGATGAAGATCTTGTTGTCTCTTGACCACCCCTAGTCTTTGTAACCTTGTAAAAGCTTTGGGTCTTGGAAGAGAGACCTTCTTGTGGATTTTCCCAAGGGGAAACCACACCTATGGATTTCGGCTAGGATGAGGAAGGAGGAGGGAGAAGGGTGGACTTGATGGAAGAAGAAAAGTAACTCCCATGCCACCTCTTTATACCACATTAAGGATGCAAGTGAAGAGTCATGGTGTATCTTCCCTTCTTGACTCTTCATATTCCCCTAAGCCTTAACCAAAATCCACTTCATCCTCTACTAGCACTCCCTTGCTAGGTGAATTGGTTAGTGCATGCATGGTGGTACAAGAGGTCCAAGGGTCAATCCTTAGTGCATACACTTTATTTTTATTTTATTTTCATTTTATTTCCTATTATTTCCGAAAAATCCCTAAAAATCCCCCCATAATTATGCTAATATTCCTAATTAAAATCCATTTATATTTCTATTAAATTTTTGCCTAAAAACTACCAATAATTATGGTACTAGAAAGCCCATATAAGGCCCATTAGTACCTAGTTTCTCCATTTAAATGAGAAAATCATAGATTTCTAGGCTAAGGTTCGTATTAATATCTCTAGGTCCCTCGGAAAAATTATCTAGACATGATCAATATTTTAAAGAAAATATTGAGAGAATTTTCCGGGTCGTTACACAACCATGCTCCCCCTTAATCTTAGCTCCCCCTAAACCTAGGGTTTCTAGCAAAGGAGTGTTTGGTTTCCCAACTTAAACCCAACACTTCTCCCCCTTTGCCTATCATCAAAAAGAACCCAACAATATCCCAATTATTGGTTCTTTCAATCCCCAATGACCATAAACAATGTGTACTAGCCTCCCATACACTTATTTTGCATCATTTGGTCCCCAAACTAGCTGCTAATACAAAAACCAGCCTTGACCAGTCAACTGCCAAAATGGCAGTCGACTGATACTCTGAAAGTCTGAAATTTCAGCATTTCTGACGAAATTCAGAAATGCACCAAAAATTTCACAAATCTCCAAAAATTCTCAAATTTTATGGAGAGATTTGTGGTACCCATATCTACTTGGGAAAAATACATTCCAAAATGTATCTATCACCATTCCCAAGTTTGATATAAAACCCAAAACTAGCCAAAAACTTCAATCAAACCTTGACCTAAAGTCCTAGTTTTGGTTTCCTCTTGATGTCTTTGTCCATGCCACCCCACAATGCATCCCTAGCATTGATTTACATGGCAATAACACATCAAAAACCAATTTTCATGCAATATGATCCCAATGTCATATTTTCATGCATGAAACTTAACAACACCATGTCGAAACCCAAGAATTGTGACTCAAGTCCGTCTCCAATTCTTTTGTCACACTCCATGGTCCATCTAGACCTTTAGGAGCACCCCTCCCAAAGTCCATTCACCATATATCCCAAAGGATCCTAGAGCTCCCCCTAGAGCTCTTAGCCCTAGCCACCTCCCTAGGTGACTCAACCATCACTAGGCCACACCGGTGTACCTCCGGTGACTCTTGGCCTACAAACTCAACCCTCTTAACCTTAGACACCTTGTCTTTGGTTAAGTCATTTCTTTTTTCCTTTAAATGGCACCCCTTTGCCATTTTTGCCCTCCCCCTTCTTGTCATAATCATATGCTACCCTAGCATATTTTTTCCCTTGGCATGGGAGTTCTTAGATGGTATCCCAACCCCGATCTATCATTGGTGCAGTTTAAATCACCCAACACCATATCTAAACGCTTAGATCCAATAGTGAATCACTCTAGGGTTTTCTCTAACCTATCAAGCTTTTCCCTTAAAGCTTGATTTTCCCTTTCTAGGTTCCTAAACTTAGAATCCATATGCCCACTTTGGACATTTCTAGACCTACCCTCCTTTCTAGGCACATTCCTTCCCTTCTTGTGCTTAGTGCCATGATCCTTAGATACAAAAGTCTTAGGTCTATCATTATATCTAAAACCATGGTTATGCACAAGCAGACAATTTTCATTAATACTAGCATGCATGGATGAATGGTTAATTCTATTTTTATCATGCAAGGAGGAATTTGAATTTAAATTGCACTTTAACCTAGGGTTAGAAATTACCTCCCTTACCCTTGGAGTTCCTCCTTGTTGTGAGCTTCTCTTCTTCCTTTGCTCTTTCTCCCATCTCCTCAAGTGCTCCATCTTCTTGAGCTCTCCTCTCTTTGGGCACTTGGTGTGGTAGTGCCCTAGCTCACCACACGTGAAGCATCTAATTCTTTTCTTCTTCTCTTGGGCTTCTCTATTCCTACAACTCATGTTAGGTTTACAAGAACTTGAAATGAGTGTAGATTTTACCTCCTTTTTACCTTTCAGGCACTTATCCTTGTAGTGCCCCTTTTCATTGCAACCAAAGCATGTGATGTGCTCCTTTTTCCTTGCTTTGGTGGAGGTGGAGGTTTCTTCTTGTTCTTGTATAATTGAGGGTCTCTCCCCCTTAATACATGACGTTGATACTTCCTCTTGTTCTTGTATGCTTGAGGGTCTCTTCTCCCCCTCAATCCTTGAGGTGGTGACCTCCTCCTCTTCTCCAGATGAGGTGGATGACCTCTCACTTTCTTCTTCCACTTCTTGAACCAATGAATTGATCTCTTCGGGCTCTTGAATTTGTGTAGGACTTTTATGATATTCTTTGACTTTATTCCACAATTCATGTGCATCTCTATACTCACCTACATAACTCAAAATGGTATTAGGCAAAGTATCTACCAAAATGCTAATTACCTTCTTGTTTGCTTTCGCTTGATCTTGTTCTTCTTGACTCCAATATCTAGGGCTAAGCCTCTTCCCGTGCTTATCCTTTGGAGTCTCATATTGCTCTTCAAGCGCAATTCGAAGGTCCCACTCCATTCCGAACCACGTCTCCATCCGTGACTTCCAAAACCCGAAGTCTTCATGGTCGTAGGGCGGTGGAGTGTAGATGTCTTCCCCAAGTTTGTCTTCCATGGTTCTTCCCTCTAGCTTTTGCTCTTCTTGGCGGTTATTCCAATCAAGAGCGGTCCTTCGCTCTGATACCAATTGAAAGATTGATGTAGGCGTGCAGAGGGGGGTGAATGCACTTTCTTTTATCGTTTTGATCTCTACAAAGATGTTAGCGCAGCGGAAATAATATGCAAACGAAATAAAACTAACAATAAAGAAACAATGCTAACAAACCAATTTTACTTGGTATCCACCCCGGCCGGGTGACTAATCCAAGAATCCGTCGGTGGATCACTCCTCGGATAACCTCCGGCTAGCCCTCGTCGCTCCTTGTGGGTGGAGAAACCACGCTACAACACCAAGTAGACTTCTGAGCACAAAGACTACTATCTTGCCTTTAACCAAGACAAGATTCGTCAAGAAACTCAGCCACCACGAAGTCCTCTTTAAATAGGACTCGGGGCTAATTTCTCGCTACCAGTCGACTGCCCTCAGGGCAGTCGACTGGTACCAGCTAAATCCGACCGTTGCAACCCCCAACGTTCGAATTTTAGCCAACTCACTAGTCGCTACCAGTCGACTGCCCCCAGGGCAGTCGACTGGTCCCAAGGTTGAGACCTTTCTATGAGTTCCATCAGTCGACTGCCACCAGGCCAGTCGACTAGTCTACTCACCCACCTAAGGTTACCCTTCCTGAGCACATTTCACTCCGCACTCAAACCCTAGGATTTCCCGAGTACAATCACACTGCACTCGTACCCTCACGACTCGACTGACTCTTCATCTGCAGCCTCGACTGTTGCCTTCGCGCCCTCTTCATCTTTGGCTCCCGTCCCTCGGATGCACGCAAGCCTCCAGCTTGCCTCCATGGCATCCTTCACGCATGCCTCGAAGTTCGCGCCCATCAGCTCATCATCCCTGCTCACCAAGGTCCCTCGGATGCGCACGCAAGCCTCCAGCTTGCCTCCATGCCATCCTTTACCGTACCGAGGCCGTCCCGTCAAGTCCATATGTGTAACCTGTACAACCTGCACACTCAACATACACATATAAGTACACAAGGGTAAACCTAACTTAAACCCTTTGCCCAAACATCAAAACCTATGATCACTCCGGACCATCTTAGGGCCGATTGCTCCAACAAGTCCGACATCGAGGGGTGGAGGAGGTAGAAAACATTGGTGTTGGGAAAGTTGGTGCAGGGAGAATCAGATCAGAGCAATTAACCTCTAGGGTTTTGATGCTTGACAATATACTAATGTTTGGTCGTTTAACCAAGAGTTAATCCAAATAGGACCTGATGTTTGGAATAGAGAAGTTTAGTCTGTTGATGCAGTCTGACCTGATTGTTGTCTTGGTGTTGACAGCGATTTAAGTTTAGTTGAGTAAGATCAGTTCGGATTAAGTGTCTAGGTTGAAATCTAGGTGAAGGAAATCCTAGTGAGTAAAACTAGGTGAAGTAAATCCTAGTAAGTGAAGCTGAGTCCTAGCAAGGGAAGCTAAGTGAAGGAAATCCTAGTGAGTGAAGCTAGGAGAAGTAAATCCGGGTGAGTGAAGCCAGGTCCTAGCAAGGGAAGCCAGGTGAAGGAAAACCTAGTAAGTGAAGCTTGGTGAAGTAAATCCTGGTGAGTGAAGCCGGGTCCTAGCTAGGGAAGCTAGGTGAAGGAAATCCTAGTGAGTGACACTAGGTGAAGTAAATCTTGGTGAGTGAAGCTGGGTCCTAGTGAGTGAAGCTAGGTTGGACTAAGTCCTGGTGAGTGAAGCTGTGCATGAAGTCTTGGTCCGGGGGACTGAGCATAAGTCGGAGAGGGACCAGACTGAGTCAAAGAAGGCAAGGGAGCCAGTTCTCTAGACTCAAGGTCAAAATGATTGGTTGGATTGATCCGAAGTCCGATCAGGGAGTTGGCACGAACTCTCTAGATGGTAGATCGGTCACGAGACCGATCAAGGATGTCTGATCGGTCTGGTGAACGATCAAAAATATATCAGAAACATTCTGTGAAGTCACTGGGAGATATCTGATCGGTCAGTACGACCGATCAAAATTAGGCTGGACCGATCACGAGGGACCCTGATCGGTCAGCCACCTGGCTGATCGGTCAGCTGGACCGATCAGCCCCTGACTGATCGGTCAGTGAGACTGATCAAGGGTCTTAACTCTAAACCCTGAGATCACAGTAGGTTTAAGGATCGGTCTAGTGACCGATCCCTGATCTCTAATCGGTCAGCATGACCAATCAGAACTTTACTGGATCGATCAGAATGGAGTCTGATCGGTTAGGAGGGAGTCTGATCAGTCAAGGTGACCGATCAACCCCTCTGTACTTTAATTCAAATAATTGTCAGACTTTTGATTCGATTCTGATTTGATTCTCTAATGAGTATGTGAGTGTGCAGATGACACAGGGCTGTGAAGGTCAAATGAAGGAGCAAGAAGAAGGGTTCAAGGGGACTTTGACCTGTGCTATTTTGTTTGATACGCATTTGCAGGTTTCAACGACGTCTGACTTGAAGCTGCAGCTGAAGAGGATGACTTCAGTGAGCTCAGAAGGGGTCAGTGAGTCAGTGGGTGACGACGTCGTGGGTCAGTAAGTGACGAAGCCTGTAAGTGTGGTGCAAAAGAAAAGCTTAAGAAGAAGTTGGCGACGTAAAAGATGTAGGACCGATGCACGTGAGAGGGGGGGATGAATCACGTGACTTTTAAAACTTTCGTTTTAAAATCAGAGTTGATAGAAAATCATATGATGCTTTGAAAAATGTGGGCAGCGGAAGAATTAAAACGAAACACAAAAGCGAAAAACAATAAAAAAATAAGTGATGAGTTTTACTTCGTTCGGAGCCTTCGGCGACTCCTACTCGAAGGCCCAGGCTCCTTGAACATTTCATGTGGGCAATCCACTAAAATTCTCTACCGGTAAACTCCCGGTAGAGCGATTCGAATACAAGATTAGGCAGAAGTGTAACAACCCCACACTTCCCCCTTAAATAATTTCAGTGCAGACAGAACAAATAAAATGCGTTACCCAACACTTAAGATTATCTAAAGCAGCTTGGGTGTTGGGAGCGATCATCCGGCAGCAGTCGAACAACGTCGAGTCAAAGCACAAACCACAGCAGAGGAGCGTGGAAGCCAGAGAGCGCCAAAGCTTGAACCAAACTTAAAAAAAATATATGTCTTTAGAGGGCTCGTTTGCTTCTTTTTATAGTGCCTTTAGTTGCCAATATTCAATCCGATACATGATCTTCTCAGCCCAAACTTTATCCATCAGCAAGCTATTCTTAAATAATTTAAAAATAGCTAATTAAATTAAGATAAGAAGGCATTTAGAGTTAAAAATGCTCCACTTAAATTAAGATAAGAATGCTCCACTTAAATTAAAATAAGAATGCTCCACTAAAATTTAAAAAAATAATTTAAATAAAGTTAGCAAGCTATTCTTTGGAATAATCCAAAGAAGATAACGTTTCTATCCTTTGCTCCACATAAATAAAAAATAATTTAAATAAAGTTAGCAAGTTATTTTTTGGAATAATTCAAAGAAGATAACGTTTCTATCCTTTGCTCCACATAAATTAAAAAAATAATTTAAAGTTTAAACTCTCGTACAGAATAACATTTTATCATTAGTAGGAGTAATTTTATTCTCAAATAAATTAAGAAATATGAATAATTTAAATGAGAGTTTATCCTCCACCGAGGCTTTAGATGAGAAATAATTTATAATTTTATTCTCAAATAAAATAAGAAATACGAATAATTTAAATGAGAGTTTATCCTCCACCGAGGCTTTAGATGAGGAATAATTTTGTAAAATTTACCTACAAAATCTAATTAGTTCACATATCAAATAAAACCTATAAAATAGAGTTAATGTAATGGACTAAGATAAGAATGCTTTTAGAGTTAATTAGACCCCGTCCAAACCTGGATAAGGATCTAACCAGGACTCAACCGAGGTCACCAAAATGGGCCTAAGTTGGACCGCGCCTACAGTCTTAAAATAGGACCCGTCCTCACTGGTTCACTCCTCCAGTGACTTACCTTACTTACCTCGTGCAGCTCTACTCAACTTCTTAACCCACCAGGTCTTCCCGCCAGGGCTCAACCACCCTGGTCTTTTTGCCATGTTTCAACCAACTTGGGCTTTAGCCAGTTGTCAGGCCTCGCGAACCCAACTGGACTTCCCACCAGTACTCAACCACCCTGGACTTCAGCTTGGTGTCAGGTCCTAAGTCTTTCAACCCTGCACACTTATTAAAGAGGTCAAAACCAAAAGCAAGCCTAACTTTTACCTATTTGTCATTCATCAAAACTTAAGTTTAACTATTAGTGCAAATTGCAGCAACAATCTCCCCCTTTTTGATGTAATGACAACCTGGGTTAAAGTTGGAAAATACCAGATAAAGCAATGAGTCCAAAAAAGAATATGCAAATGGCATGCTCTAAGATTAGGAATTTTTAATTTTCTAGCTTAACCCTTAAACTCTCCCCCTTTGGCATTCATCAAAACAAAGAAATAATATGTGTGCAAGCATCAGAAATGTAATGACCCAAAAAATTTTCCCAATATTTTCTTTAAAAATATTGATCATGCCTAGATAGAGTCTCAAGGAGCATAGGGACACTAGTATGAACCTTAGCATGATTATCCATGATTTTCAATATAGATTAGGAAGTAGCATGAGCCTTACATGGGCCCTTCTAATACCATGGCTATTAAGGGACCTTAGGTAAAATTTTATCAAGAATGGAAATAGATTTTAATTAGAAATATTAACATGAGTCGTAGTGGGCTCTTATATGGGCCTTTGAAAAATAATTATAAAAGTAATAAAAAGAAGTGTATGCACCAAGGATTGAACCTTGGACCTAGTGTATCACCATGCATGTACTAACCAATTCACCTAGCAAGGGAGTGCTATTAGAGAATGAAGAGGATTTTAGTTAAGGTTTAAGGAAGTGAAGGGTCACTATGAGAAGAGGCACCATGCCCCTTCATTTGCCCCCTTCACTTAGTATAAAAGAGAGGAGAAGGGAAGAGACAACTTATCACTTAAGTTATTGTTTTCTTCTTCCACCAAAGCTCCTTCTCTCCCTCTTCTTCCTCCTTCTAGCCGAAAACCTACAAAGGGGTTTCCCCTTGGAGAAGCTTCACAAGAAGACTTATTCTTCAAGATCCAAGGGCTTCCTACAAGACTACAAGGACTAGGGGTGGTCTAAGGTCAAGGAGGTTCTCTTTTTGCTTCTCTATTCAAGGTTATAATCAAGATAAACCAAGGTAAGACTCCCTCACCTGTGGTATAATGGGTTTTCCTTGATGTTTATCATGATATAAAGTTTTGTTGGGTTCCATGTTGGGAAAACCATGAACTTGACTCCTACAACTTTCGACCAAGGTAGGTTTTAGTGTTAGGATGATGTTAAAACCTCATTCATGTTTCCTAATGCTTCCTTAAGATAAATAAAGAGGGTATGGTGAGTGGTGGAATTTTTGAAGCACCAAAGGCCCTTGGTAACTTTTGGCCACCACCATGGGTTCATGGTTAGGACTAGATCTAACTCTCCAAGCATGTTCCTTATGGTTCCTTAATATACAAGGGATGTTAATGGTGAATTGTATAAATTTTACATGCCCTTGTGCCCTTGCATGTTTTGGCCAAGGCATGATATAGGGCTAAGAGCTAGGGTTAACTCTAATCATGGGTTCTAATGGCTCCTATGGTATTGTTTATATGGTATTAGATGTTAATTGGGAGTTTTATGAATTCTCCCATGTGCTTGTGACCTTATAGGGTTTCGGCCAAGACCAAGATGTAGGGCTAGGAGTTAGGGTTAACTCCAATAAGGGTTTTAATGGCTTCTTATGGTAGTGTATGTATTGTATGTGAATAGGTTCAAGGATGTTGTATGGTTTTTCGTAATGTCCAAACCCTAAGTTTATATGTCATGCATTGTGACCCTGTATGTTATGTTATGTATCATGTTCTAGTAGGATTTATTTATGAATGTCTTCCACCATATGTTATGAACACATGTGTCGTGAGGTAGGTAGAAGTATGCATGCATTAAGATAAACACTTTGGACATATGTATAAGATAGTTATGTAAACTCATTCATGTTTATGTTGAATGTTATGAACCTATATTGTATGTATCATGTTCATATGGATCTTACACATGCATGTTTTATGATAAATACCATTATCGTGTATGATATGTGATATGTACCATGTATGTAATGCATGCTTACTTGAGGTACCTTGATCATGCAAGCTTCATGAACTAAGATGGTGTTTATACCTCAGGACATAATTATGTATGTATGTCATGTCTTATGAATGAAAATGATAAATGAAGATAAGGTTCATGCCTTCGAGGCATAATGATGATATGAAATGAAAATGATGAATGAAGATAATGTTCATGCCTTTAAGGCATAATGATGATGTTATGCATTAAGTATGAATGATGAAATGTTGAGTATGCTTTATACCATGCCCTATGTAATAGGATCCTGTTTATGTCTTTAATCATGCCATGTATGTTCTATGAATGAAGAAGCATGTGAAACTTTTTTACTTTATGAATGGGCTTGTACCGGACCTAAGTAAGGTCCACGGTTCTGGACTATCGATGAAGCTGTCTACGGTTCTGGACTACCGATGAAGCTGTCCACGGTTCTGGACTACCAAAGAAGCTGTCCACGGTTCTAGGACTACCGTAGCTGTCCTTACCCTAGTAGGTCGAGATTAGCTACCTCATATTTACTTAGGGATGCGCGCATATGATGTATATATGTGGTACAAGCCAGGGCCCCCATGATGTGATGATTATATTTAAGTATTTATAAGTATGATTTTCAAATAAGCATCCATATATTATATGCATTTGACTCATACATCCCTTCATGTTATGCATCCATGTTAAATAATGTTTATCATGTTTATGTTTTATGATTAAGAACTATGCCATGTTAAATGTTTATTATGTTCATATTTTATGATTAAGAACCATGTTTATTATGTTCATGTTTTATGATTAAGAACTATGTTTATTATGTTCATGTTTTATGATTAAAAACCATGCCATGTTAAATGTTCATTATGTTTATGTTTTATGATTAAGAACCATGAAATGTCGAATGTTTATTATGATTATGTTTTATGCTAAGAATCATGCCATGTTAAATGCTTCATACTCTTACGTTTTATGTTAAGAATCATGTCATGTTAAATGTTCCTATGCTTATATTTTATGTGACGTATTGTTTTAGTGAGTAGGGAAGGGTCTTACTAAGCCTATGTGCTTATAGTTTTATTGTCTTATACCGCAGATCAAACAAGAGGATATTAAGGGAAGCAGCAGGAGGGGCAAAAGTATGTGTGTGGTAGTGACATGGCAAGGAAAAAAAAGTGGAAAAAGATTCTCATATTTATACATTGTCTCATGGCTTATGTGTTGCACTTGTTGATGCAGTCTGGCCCTGATTGTTGTTTTGGTGTTGACACCGATTTATGTTTAGGTGGATGATTATTGATTATGATTAAGTCCTGATCGGGGATCAGGCATGGTGTTGAAAATCCTAGTCTGGAGGGCTAGGTGTTGGAAAATCCTAACCTGGAGGGTTAGGTGTTGAAAATCCTAGTCTGGAGGGCTAGGTGTTGGAAACTCCTAACCTGGAGGGTTAGGTGTTGAAAATCCTAGTCTAGAGGGCTAGGTGTTGGAAAAGTCCTAATTCGGATGGGTTGGGTGAAAAGTCCTAGCTTGGAGGGCTAGGTTAAAAGTCCTAACATGGAGGGTTAGGTGCAAATTCCCATCCTAGAGAATTAGGTGAAAAAGCCCTGGCTTGGAGGGTCAGGTCCTAGCTTGGAGGGCTAGGTTTGGAAAGTCCTAATCCGGAAGAGTTGGGTGAAAAGTCCTAGGTTGGAGGGCTAGGTGAAAAGTTCTAGCTTGGAGGGCTAGGTGAAAAGTCCTAACTTGGAGGGTTAGGTGCAAATTCCCAACTTGGAGGGTTAGGTAAAAAATCCATAGCTTGGAGGGCTAAGGTGGAAGGGAACTTAGCTTGGAGGGCTAAGTTTACGTCCATGGATCGGTCTGGTGATCGGTCAGGGAAGCTGGCACGCAGCCCTGTTGTGGATCGGTCTGGTGACCGATCCAGCAATGACTGATCGGTCTGGTGACCGATCAGGGAGCACACAATGAGGTTGGGAACCTACTGTACTGCTCCTGATCGATCCGGTGACCGATCAGGGAGTGTGTGTTTCACCTACTTCTTGGCTCCTGATCGGTCTGGTGACCGATTAGGGAGCGAACAGTTGAGGTTGTGTTCCCTTGCTGATCTGAACCTGATCGGTCTGAAGACCGATCAGGATCACTGTGCAGATCGTTCCGGAGAACGATCCAGCATCGCAGGTTCCTCTCTATGATCGATCAGGCTCTAGCCTGATCGGTCTGGTCATGATCTGATCGGTCTGGTGACCGATCAGGAGGCTGCCTGATCGGTCTGGTGACCGATCAGGAGGTCTGGATTGCGAAGCTCAGAAATCGCCCAAGAAAGGGGTGGATCGGTCAGGTGAACGATCCACAACCTGGGATCGGTCCGGTGATCGATCCAGGAGAAGTCACAAAGAAATCGCGATTTTTAATCGAGCGTTGGGGATCGATCAGGACGGAGCCTGATCGGTCTGGACCTAGCCTGATCGGTCTGGTGACCGATCAGGGATCGCTCTGATCGGTCAGGTGACCGATCACATTAATTCAAATGCACTGTCAGACGCTCTGATCGCGTCTGAACGTATCCGATTTGCTTCCACTTACATCTGATATTTGATTTACTGTGTGATACGCTGCTCTAACACTCTGATTAAGCTGCAGGTGACAGGGGAGGATTCAAACACTCAAGGAGAAGGTCAAAGGAGGCTTTTCCTTGGAGCAGGTTTGTCCGATTCTCCATTTCAGGTTGCAACGGCCGAGCTGCAG
>JAGFNQ010006676.1:156618-179220 GCA_024364735.1 Boesenbergia rotunda
ATCCATCAGGGGGTTAGAACTAGATCATTCTTCCGGAATGAGGCTAATGAAGTTGCCCTAATTTCCGAAATTGAACCTAGGAAAATTGATGAAGCATTAAATGATCCCGACTGGATCATTGCAATGCAAGATGAACTAGGTCAATTTGAGAGAAGTCAAGTTTGGGACTTAGTCCCTAGACCCAAGAAGACCTCCATTATTGGAACCAAATGGGTCTTCAAGAACAAATTGAACCATAAGGGAGAAATCATTAGAAACAAGGCACGCTTGGTAGCCAAGGGCTACAGTCAAGTTGAAGGCCTTGATTATGATGAGACCTATGCTCCTGTGGCACGATTAGAGTCCATCCGATTGATGCTAGCATTTGCAGCACATCGTGGTTTCAAATTATATCAAATGGACGTCAAATCGGCCTTTCTAAATGGTTTGATTAAAGAAGAGGTCTATGTGAACAACCCGGGGTTTGAGAGTACCGAATTTCCAAACCACGTGTTCAAGCTCAAAAAGGCACTTTATGGCCTTAAACAAGCACCCCGAGCTTGGTATGAGCGGTTGTCGACATTCCTAATTGAGAAGGGCTTCGTTAGAGGTCAAATGGACCCTACACTATTTCTACGAAGAGATAGTGACAATATATTTGTAGCACAAGTATATGTCGATGACATAATTTGTGGCTCAAACAATAAGGGCTATTTAAATGAGTTTATTGGACACATGGAAAATGAATTTGAGATGAGTCTAGTGGGAGAGTTGACTTTCTTCCTTGGACTTGAAATCAAGCAAACTCGCGATGGTATCCATGTGCACCAATCAAAGTATACACAAGAAATGCTTCGAAAATTCAATATGAGTGATTCAAAAGAGGTAACCACTCCCATGGCGACAAACACAAGATTAGACAATGATGAGAGTGGTAAACCCGTTGATTTAACTCAATATCGGAGTATGATAGGTAGTTTGCTATACCTTACAGCTAGTCGACCGGATATTCTATTTGCTGTGGGTATGTGTGCTAGGTATCAAGTTTGTGCCAAGGAATCTCATTTAATCGCTGTTAAGCGAATTTTGAGATATCTCAAGGGCACAATTAGTGTAGGTCTTTGGTACCCCCGTACCGAATCTTTTGATTTAATTGGCTACACGGATTCTGACTACGCTGGATGTAAGTTGGACCAGAAGAGCACAAGTGGGGGTTGTCAATTCTTAGGTTCGTCCTTAGTAAGTTGGTCAAGTCGGAAGCAACATTGTGTTGCTCTCTCCACGACCGAGGCAGAATATATCGCCATGGGAGAGAGTGTATCACAACTGTTGTGGATGATTCATACTTTAGAGGACTATGGATTGAGTTATAAGGGTGTGCAAGTGTTATGTGATAACATTAGCACAATTAACTTAACTAAGAATCCAGTCCATCACTCTAGGACCAAACACATTGAAGTAAGACACCACTTCATTAGGGATCATGTAGCTAGGGAGATATTGTACTCTCACATGTAGAGTCCAAATCAAACCTAGCCGACATTTTCACTAAACCACTTCCCGAAATTGAGTTTAGTTTCTTAAGAAGGGAGTTGGGAATGTGTCGCGCTTCATGATTTTCAAATTATAATCAAACCCTTCATGATTATTTCGAAATTGTTGGGAAACAATTGGGTAACTTTGGGGACATCTCACACGAACTATAAGGGTTACCAAAACGTTTTTGTTTGCTAGATATGGGATGAGATGTTAGGTTCAACTAAATTTCTCAAAATGTCATTGCATCCCTTGAGAAATTAAGTTGACGAGATAATAATCACTGTCGTGACCAAGTATGGGGAAAACCAATGCATAACATATGTGTATTTAGCTCCATGATCATACTTGGACATTCCAATTAAGGCAACTTGATTGGAAACTTGGATTTGGAACCAAAACTTGATTGAATTTGCTTGATTGATTGTTGATTGAGTTTGACTCCATTTGGATGGGTCAAAGTGATTGTTGAACCCATAAGGACCTTTGATCCTCGTTCAGGGATCAATTTTAGTCTGAGATCATGTCCAAGCTCGATAAACTTCATCAGATCTTCTTGGGGTGATTCAGAAATTCTGAAACTGAACATTTCAGTTCGTATCAGGGAGTATCAGGAACCCTGATCGGTCACCGGACCGATCAGGCATAGGGCTGATCAATCCCCGGACCGATCTGGATCCTTCCTGAGGTGATCGGTCCACAGACCAATCAGCGAGGCAAGCCGTGACCTTCCAGAATTTGACTATGTGTACTGAGCTAGCCTGGATCGGTCCCCGGACCGATCTGGCACCCTATGGTGATCGGTCCACAGACCGATCAGGGAGCCCAGCAGTTTTCCTCCGGACCCTACTGTTCGTGTCCTGATCGGTCAACCGACCGATCAGGAGCGCGTCTGATCGGTCATCCGACCGATCAGGACGAGGCCAGTCCGATCAGGCTAGAGCCTGATCGGTCTGGGCGCGATCAGATCGAACGGTGATCCGTTCAATCGCATTAAATTCTGGTTGGTGGACCGATCCACCAACCAAATAACATTGCGAAACACTTTCATCTCCCGAACCCTAGCACCGAAAACCCTTCTTGCGCGACCCTGTCTGAGCGAGAGTGTTCGTGCGTCTCCCCCCTTCCCGTGCGAGCGAGTTTGTGCGAAGTTTCTGCGGGCGTCTCCCTGATCTCTGCAAGTTCTCTGCTTGCTTCGAGTTGTTCTTGTGCCGGGAGTCTCTTCCTACGCACGTTTTCTTCCCCGCAAAACTTCAAGAATCTCTTCAATGGCACCCAAGTAAGTGTTTGGCTTCGTTTTTTTTCTTTTCAAACAGCTCATAAACTATGTTTTGGAAGCTAACCATGTTTTGGTTCGTGTTCTTGTTGTTGTACCATGACCCTATTGCACTTGCCGTGAACCTTCTTTCCATACTTGATCATATGAACAAATCTATTGTTCATCTCATTTTCTATCTCTGATTGGGTGTTATTTTACATGATCAATTCTTGATTGGGTCTATGTTCACCTTGCCAAATTGATTCAATCATGATTGTACAATAAATTCAACTCCTTAGGAGATCTTCCAAGGGTAAGGACGCTGCTGAGGGAAGCACGAGGGGGAAAGCCCCTTCCTCCTCTGCCCCTTCCAGAAGGCCACAGCCGTCTTCTAACTCCCGATTCCCGAATGCGGCCTGTGAACAGGCCTTTCAAGCAAGGACCTTCAAACTATACCCTGTCGATCCATTGATGTTCCCTTCCTAACTGAGTACTGCCCCTCTGTCACGGAGATTGTCACTTACTACAATCTGGGTTTTCTTCTTTCCTTGGTACGGACCATCAATTACGACCTAGTCTCTGAATTCTACAACAACCTACAACAAGGTCCTCAAGGGGGTTTCGAGTTCACTACTCGTGTCGGGAAAATGAACCTTGATTTTTCATATGAGATTTTAGCCGAATACTTAGGTGGTCGACGATCACCTAACCTCTATTCGATTTATCCAGAGCTCCCTGATCCTTTGCTGGCCCCGTTCGCAGATGTTACCCCCGACTCTATCTATCAGCACTTTTTTGGTCATCCTCGCCCTGCGGGGCTTGATGAGTTGGGTCCAGTTTTTCCTACTTTTGCAGCCCTCCGACTTGCTCCAGCTGACTATATCCTTTTCAAGATCATCACAAATTGCATCTTACCCATTACTTCTAAGCCTTTGGCCGAGATCCGACCCTACCACTGCCTTATGCTCTACGGCATGCATTGCCGGATAGACTTTGATATTATAGAGAGCATTTTTCAGTCTATCCTATCCTACCGTGAGCCTAGTCGTCGCACTGTTTATATGCCTTTTGGTCATATCATCACTGATTGGCTTATGTCAGTTGGTGTTGACGTCACCAAAGGCAGGACCGTGCCCATGGTTAAGCAAGATTGTCGGTTGGGTCGGCGAGCTTTTGCGAAGTCTGGTATTATCATTCGTGAGCGAGATAGGGTCTTAGTCTGGAAGGATGGGCGCGGACTTGATGAGCTGCCTGGCGGGGCACCACATTTTCAGGCACCTCATGAGGCTCCTGCTGATAACGCCGAGTATGACGATGAGCCCGAGCCAGATCTTCGCTGGCAGATCGCGGAGCTGGATCAGACCTTCCAGCAGGATTTTCAGTTGCGCGAGGCTCACCGCGAGGAGACCCGATCACAGTTCAGCTCTATTGAGCGTAGATTGACAGCGATTGAGACCGACGTCTCTGGGACCCGTGCCCTCCAGCAGACATGGTATGATGAGTGGCGCAGCCACACATTTCCAAGAGGTGCACCTTCATCGAGTACTGCACCAGGGTCCTTTGCTCCTACTGATGCGACGATGGATGACCTTATGCACGATGACGACCCACCCGCTGATCATTGAGCTTGGATGTTTGTTGTCTCTTTTCATGATGTGTGTACTTGACCTGTTTGACTTTTGGACTGTATGCCCTTGACTTGCTTAGTGTGGCTTTGTTCCACACGTCTCTGGATTTCGATGCCTGTGACTTGCATCATGTTATGTCTTAGGATATTTTATGACCTACTCTTTATGATGCTGATGCATGTTTTATTCTACTACTTGTTGATGCTATGATGACTACTATTTGCACTCATGCTATACTGTCATGATTATGTTTTTATCTCACGACAGTATGCTTATTGCTGATGCCATGTTGATTATCTGTCATTATCTGCATGCTTGCTACATTGCTATGTTCATGTCTATGCTACCATGCTCATATGATACATATGTCTGTTTAGCCATTTGATATCTTTTTGCCATATGTGATCGTATGATTATCAATAGTCAATCATATTCTTGTTGATTTGAGATACCCCTAGGGTTGAGGGGGAGTATGGTTTAAACTTATCAACCCTTCTAGCCCCTTTTCGGTGTTCGACAAAGGGTAGAGTGTTGGTTGGTTAAGTTTAGGTTGATCATGTTGTAGGGGGAGGATCCTGATTCTGCTATGATTCTGGATTTGAGGAAATGGATTGAGAATCCGTAAACTTAGATCGGGTTGTCAAACAACAAAAAGGGGGAGATTGTTGATGCAGTCTGGCCCTGATTGTTGTTTTGGTGTTGACACCGATTTAAATTTAGGTGGATGATTATTGATTATGATTAAGTCCTGATCGGGGATCAGGCATGGTGTTGAAAATCCTAGCTTCGAGGGCTAGGTGTTAGAAAATCCTAATCTGTAGGGTTAGGTGTTGAAAATCCTAGTTTGGAGGGCTAGGTGTTGGAAAATCTTAACCTGGAGGGTTAGGTGTTGAAAATCCTAGTCTGGAGGGTTAGGTGTTGGAAAAGTCCTAATTCGGAATGGTTGGGTGAAAAGTCCTAGCTTGGAGGGCTAGGTGAAAAGACCTAACTTGGAGGGTTAGGTGCAAATTCCCATCCTGGAGAATTAGGTGAAAAAGTCCTGGCTTGGAGGGTCAGGTCCTAGCTTGGAAGGCTAGGTTTGGAAAGTCCTAATCCGGAAGAGTTGGGTGAAAAGTCCTAGCTTGGAGGGCTAGGTGAAAAGTCCTAGCTTGGAGGGCTAGGTGAAAAGTCCTAACTTGGAGGGTTAGGTGCAAATTCCCAACTTGGAGGGTTAGGTGAAAAATCCTTAGCTTGGAGGGCTAAGGTGGAAGAGAACTTAGCTTGGAGGGCTAAGTTTACGTCCCTGGATCGGTCTGGTGATCGGTCAGGGAAGCTGGCACTCTGCCTTGTTGTGGATCGGTCTGGTGACCGATCCAGCAACGACTGATCGGTCTGGTGACCGATCAGGGAGCACACAGTGAGGTTGGGAACCTACTGTACTGCTCCTGATCGATCCGGTGACCGATCAGGGAGTGTGTGTTTCACCTACTACTTGTCTCCTGATCGGTCTGGTGACCGATCATGGAGCGAACAGTTGAGGTTGAGTTCCCTTGCTGATCTGAACCTAATCGGTCTGAAGACCGATCAGGATCACTGTGCAGATCGTTCCGGAGAACGATCCAGCGTCGCAGGTTCCTCTCTATGATCGATCATGCTATAGCCTGATCGGTCTGGTCATGATCTGATCGGTCTAGTGACCGATCAGGAGGCTGCCTGATTGGTCTGGTGACCGATCGGAGGTCTGGACTGCGAAGCTCAGAAATCGCCCAAGAAAGGGGTGGATCGGTCAGGTGAACGATCCACAACCTGGGATCAGTCTGGTGATCGATCCAGGAGAAGTCACAAAGAAATCGCGATTTCTAATCGAGCGTTGGGGATCGATCAGGATGGAGCCTAATCGGTCTGGACCTAGCCTGATCGGTCTGGTGACCGATCAGGGATCACTATGATCGGTCAGGTGACCGATCACTTTAATTCAAATGCACTGTCAGACGCTCTGATCGCGTCTGAACGTATCCGATTTGCTGCCACTTACATCTGATATTTGATTTACTGTGTGATACACTGCTCTAACACTCTGATTAAGCTGCAGGTGACAGGGGAGTATTCAAACACTCAAGGAGAGGTCAAAGGAGGCTTTCCTTGGAGCAGGTTTGTCCGATTCTCCATTTCAGGATGCAACGGCCGAGCTGCAGACTGGAGCCGAGACTGGGGCTTAGCTGAGGGGATCTTAAGAAGACCAGAGAGGGCTCAGTGGTAGCTGGCGTTGGCAGCGTGGTAGCTGGAGGCTACGGAGGATGTTGTCACCTGGTGCTGTGTGGATGATTAAAAGGGCGGAAGATGGCTTCGTGGAAGCAGAGGTTTTGAATACTGTCTTCTTGCTACGCCTTGAGTTCTCCACAACAAGCTTGCTGCATTCTTGAAGTTTCATCATCTTGAGCAAGCTACTGATTTTCGAGAAGCAATCATCCATTACTTGAGTGCTTGAAGGAGAGAACAAGGAGCTGGGAGTCCGACAGTGGGAAGACACGAAGAAGGGTTCTTGCGTGAGATCGCCACTGGGTGGAGCTCAGGGAAGCTTGCTGTGTTCTTGTCCTTGCTGAGTGCTTGAGTAAGATCTTTCTTGTTGTTTCATTAAGCTTAAACACTTATCTGTGATTGAAACGCTGTGGAGAGGTTTCTCCACCGAGAAGGAGGTTGCTTCATATCCGGTGATAACCGTGGCTTGATCTGCCGACGATCAAGGGATCGCCCACCTTAAGGGCACGCCAAGGAGTAGGGGCAAGTTATCCCCAAACCTTGTAAACCCTCCTTGTTAGTGATCTTGCTAGCTGTGATTGTTTGTTCTTGGTTTCAATTTTGGTTTACTGCACTGCTTTGTTGTTTCATTTCTTCCGCTGTGCTACTGATAAGATTAAGTGCAGAAACTTGTTACTTGCCAAAGATAAAAGTGATTGGCTATATTCACCGCCCCCTCTCTAGCCATCTCGTTTCCAACAGCACTGTCTTCTTAAGTTTCATACTATACTTATGATAGTTATGTTTGAAGAATAACTTACTACCTATGATGCTTATGGCTGCTTTATGTGATTTTTATATCATGATGTTATATATGATGTTAACATGCTAAGTTACCATGTCGCTATGTTTGGGAATGATAGTATAAGACATGTCTACAACATTCAAGTGTTAGGTGCATGTATATATAAAAGTTTTAAATTATTCCGCTGCATTACGATGTTCATGTGCCTATATGTATGTTAGCGTAACATCGTCTCTCGCCTCACCATAAGGTGTGGGAAATAAAAGGCGGGTGTTACAGGTTGGTATCAGAGCAGTTTGCCATCTCACTACACACACATTAAGCCTCCTTCCTGCAGCTTCTAAGTAAGTACCTCTATGCATATCTTATTTTCGTTTATGATACTAGAATATGCAAGTATGGATGATATTTTATGATTCTAGAATATGCAAGTATGAATGTTACCTTATGATAGCAAGTACTTTTAGGATATGTAACCATGAACGATACTTTAACTTATTTTTATGAAACCAAATACTTTAGAATTGGATATGCAGGTAGGAATAATATATATATATATATATTAACTACTAAAGTAAAGGAAATCGATTTTTGGGAGCTTCTCTCTTATATATTTGTGAATTGAAATATAAAAAACAAAAACAAAAACTAGTTCTGTACTAGTTTTTGTCAGTGTTGTATTGACTATGTCGTTTTTTTTTCAATTCCAGATGTTGCATGAGATCTGCACTATGAGTCGTTGCGATGAGCGGTGTCGTGAGCTAATGGAGCAAATAGAAGAAGTTGAATATAGTCCCGTCCTTAGAATCCAAGGCAATATGGGAAAATTGGACCGACTATTTTGGAAACTCGAGCAGGAAGAGTTTCCAATCATGGATGACTGTAGAATTGGAGCGCTGCTTCGTTCATTGCCCTAGCGTGTGAGAGAAGTTGCTTATCAGATATGGGGGCAGCATGAATGTCGGGTCTCATATACGGAATTATGTAAGCAGCTTCTTCGCCATGAGTTCCCGGAGGATCTGGGAGATTCTGAGGAAGATCCAGAGATGATCGAGGAGGATCCCGAGATGTTCGAGGAAGATCCCGAGATGCTCGAGGGAGATCCCGAGATGCTCGAGGAAGATCCCGAGATGTTCGAGGAAGACCCCGAGATGCTCGAGGAAGACCCCGAGATGCTCAAGGAAGTTCCCGAGATGATTGAGGAAGATCTCGAGATAGATGAGGAAGATCCGATAGAATCTGTAGTGGATCCCGAGACTGGCCGAGTAGAGACGAACGAGAGAGTGATTGCCACTGCCATAATATTTTTTATTATGGGCATGATGTCAACCTATCTAGTTCATTAAGTTCGGTTAGTTGTTGTATATGAACTTATAAAGTCTAATGAATAAAGTTGTGTTAAAAAAAAATAATATGGCGATCCGAATCTCAGAGAATCAAACAGATGGAAAGGGCGATGGTTTTCGTATCACCGATGGGGGAGTATTATACCTTAGGGATCGTCTATGTATCCCAAATGTTGCAGAGCTGCGGAGAGAAATTTTGCAGAAGCTCACGGAACCCCTTATTCGCTGCATCCGGGATCCACCAAAATGTATCAAGATCTGAAGGAGAAATTCTGGTGGTCCGGTATGAATAGAGATGTGGCTCAGCATGTCAGCACTTGCCTAACCTGCTAACAAGTGAAAGCAGAACACCAGCGACCCGGAGGAGTTCTGCAGCCACTTTCAATTCTGGAATGAAAATGGCAAGATATCTCTATGGATTTCATTTCAGGACTTCCCAGGACTACAAACGGATATGATGCAATATGGGTAATTGTGGACAGGTTGACGAAGTCTGCTCACTTCCTAGCAATCAAGATGACTTATTCGATTGAGCAACTAGCTCAATTATGTGCTAAGGAGATAATCAGATTTCATGGAGTTCCTAAGACCATCATCTCAGATAGGGATGGTCGCTTTACCTCACATTTTTGGGAGTGCGTTCAGAAGTCTCTCGACACTAAACTACGATTTAGCACCACTTTTCACCCTCAGACTGATGGGCAAACTGAACGAGTGAATCAAGTACTGGAGTACATGTTGCGGGCTTGTGCCCTGGATTTCAAAGGGAGTTGGTGTCGATACCTATGTTTAGCGGAATTCGCTTACAATAATAGCTACCAAGCAACTATCGAAATGACACCTTATGAAGCTTTATACGGGAGGAGATATAGGTCTCCAATCTATTAGTATGAGGGTGGTGAAAAGAAGGAAATGGGGCTCAAGACGGATCTCATCGACGACACCACCCGAGCTATATATAACATTCGACAACGGATAAAAGCTGCTCAGAGCCGGCAGAAAAATTATGCGGATGTCTGGCGTAGGCCACTGGAATTTGATGTTGGAGATTTGGTATTCCTCAAAGTGGCCCCTATGAAAGGGGTAACGAGATTTGGGAAGAAAGGAAAACTAAGTCCGCGTTATGTGGGACCGTACCCGATTCTGAAAAGAGTCGGCAAGGTGGCATATGAGTTAGAGCTGCCTCAAGAGATATCGGCTATCCATATCGTGTTCCATGTGTCGATGCTCAAGAAGAGTATTCCAAACACAGATCAAGTGATCGAGCCGTAGACAGTACAAGTTCAGGAGGATCTAAGTTTTGAAAGCCGACCTATCTAGATCTTGGATCGGGAAGTCAAAAAGCTAAGGAACAAGGAGGTACCCTTAATCAAGGCCCTATGGCAAAGTCAAAGGTTCGAGGAAGCTACCTGGGAACGCGAGGACGAGATGAGACGCAAGTACCCGTAGCTATTCTAAGTTCGAGGACGAACTTTCACGAGGTATGGGGGATTGTAACGACCCGGAAAATTTTCTCAATATTTTCTTTAAAAATATTGATCATGCCTAGATAAGTCTCAAGGAGCATAGGGACACTAGTATGAACCTTAGCATGATTATCCATAATTTTTGATATAGATTAGGAAGTAGTATGAGCCTTACATGGGCCCTTCTAATACCATGGCTATTAAGGGACCTTAGGTAAAATTTTATCAAGAAAGGAAATAGATTTTAAATAGAAATATTAACATGAGTCGTAGTGGGCTCTTATATGGGCCTTGGAAAAAATAATTATAAAAGTAATAATAAGAAGTGCATGCACCAAGGATTAAACCTTGGACCTAGTGTATCACCATGCATGTACTAACCAATTCACCTAGCAAGGGAGTGCTATTAGGGAATGAAGAGGATTTTAGTTTAGGTTTAAGGAAGTGAAGGGTCACCATGAGAAGAGGCACCATGCCCCTTCATTTGACCCCTTCACTTAGTATAAAAGAGAGGGGAAGGGAAGAGACAACTTATCACTTAAGTTATTGTTTTCTTCTTCCACCAAAGCTCCTTCTCTCCCTCTTCTTCCTCCTTCTAGCCGAAAACCTACAAAGGGGTTTCCCCTTGGAGAAGCTTCGCAAGAAGACTTATTCTTCAAGATCCAAGGGCTTCCTACAAGACTACAAGGACTAGGGGTGGTCTAAGGTCAAGGAGGTTCTCTTTTTGCTTCTCTATTCAAGGTTATAATTAAGATAAACCAAGGTAAGACTCCCTCACCTGTGGTATAATGGTTTTTCCTTGATGTTTATCATGATATGAAGTTTTGTTGGGTTCCATGTTGGGAAAACCATGAACTTGACTCCTACAACTTTCGGCCAAGGTAGGTTTTAGGGTTAGCATGATGTTCAAACCTCATTCATGTTTTCTAATGCTTCCTTATGATAAATAAAGAGGGTATGGTGTGTGGTGGAATTTTTGAAGCACCAAAGGCCCTTGGTAACTTTTGGCCACCACCATGGGTTCATGGTTAGGACTAGATCTAACTCTCCAAGCATGTTCCTTATGGTTCCTTAATATACAAGGGATGTTAATGGTGAATTGTATAAATTTTACATGCCCTTGTGCCCTTGCAAGTTTCGGCCAATGCATGATATAGGGCTAAGAGCTAGGGTTAACTCTAATCATGGGTTCTAATGGCTCCTATGGTATTGTTTATATGGTATTAGATGTTAATTGGGAGTTTTATGAATTCTCCCATGTGCTTGTGACCTTATAGGGTTTCGGCCAAGACCAAGATGTAGGGCTAGGAGTTAGGGTTAACTCCAATCAAGGGTTTTAATGGCTTCCTATGGTAGTGTATGTATTGTATGTGAATAGGTTGAAGGATGTTGTATGGTTTTTCGTAATGTCCAAACCCTAAGTTTATACGTCATATATTATGACCCTGTATGTTATGTTATGTATCATGTTCTAGTAGGATTTATTTATGAATGTCTTCCACCATATGTTATGAACACATGTGTCGTTAGGTAGGTAGAAGTATGCATGCGTTAAGATAAACACTTTGGATATATGTATAAGATAGTTATGTAAACTTATTCATGTTTATGTTGAATGTTATGAACCTAGATAGTATGTATCATGTTCATATGGATCTTACCCATGCATGTTTTATGATAAATACCATGATCGTGTATGATATGTGATATGTACCATGTATGTAATGCATGCTTACCTGAGGTACCGTGATCATGCAAGCTTTATGAACTAAGATGGTGTTTATACCTCAGGACATAATTATGTATGTATGTCATGTCTTATGAATGAAAATGATGAATGAAGATAAGGTTCATGCCTTCGAGGCATAATGATGATATGCAATGAAAATGATGAATGAAGATAATGTTCATGCCTTTAAGGCATAATGATGATGTTATGCATTAAGTATGAATGATGAAATGTTGAGTATGCTTTATACCATGCCCCATGTAATAGGATCCTGTTTATGTCTTTAATTATGCCATGTATGTTCTATGAATGAAGAAGCATGTGAAACTATTTTACTTTATGAATGGGCTTGTACCGGACCTAAGTAAGGTCCACGGTTCTGGACTACCGATGAAGCTGTCCACGGTTCTGGACTACCGATGAAGCTGTCCACGGTTCTGGACTACCGAAGAAGCTGTCCACGGTTCTGGGACTACCGTAGCTGTCCTTACCCTAGTAGGTCGAGATTAGCTACCTCGTATTTACTTAGGGATGCGCGCATATGATGTATGTATGTGGTACAAGCCAGGGCCCCCATGATGTGATGATTATATTTAAGTATTTATAAGTATGATTTTCAAATAAGCATCCATATGTTATATGCATTTGACTCATGCATCCCTTCATGTTATGCATCCATGTTAAATAATGTTTATTATGTTTATGTTTTATGATTAAGAACCATGCCATGTTAAATGTTTATTATGTTCATGTTTTATGATTAAGAACCATGTTTATTATGTTCATGTTTTATGATTAAGAACCATGCCATGTTAAATGTTCATTATGTTTATGTTTTATGATTAAGAACCATGACATGTCGAATGTTTATTATGTTTATGTTTTATGCTAAGAATCATGCCATGTTAAATGTTTCATACGCTTACGTTTTATGTTAAGAATCATGTCATGTTAAATGTTCCTATGCTTATATTTTATGTGACGTATGGTTTTAGTGAGTAGGGAAGGGTCTTACTAAGCCTATGTGCTTATAGTTTTATTGTCTTATACCGCAGATCAAGCAAGAGGATATTAAGGGAAGCAGCAGGAGGGGCAAAAGTATGTGTGTGGTAGTGACATGGCAAGGAAAAAAAAAGGAAAAAGATTCTCATATTTATACTTTGTCTCATGGCTTATGTTTTGCACTGTCTTCTTAAGTTTCATGCTATACTTATGATAGTTATGTCTGAAGAATAACTTACTACCTATGATGCTTATGGCTGCTTTATGTGATTTTTATATCATGATGTTATGTATGATGTTAACATGCTAAGTTACCATGTCGCTATGTTTAGGAATGATAGTATAAGACATGTCTACAACATTCAAGTGTTAGGTGCATGTATGTATAAAAGTTTTAAATTATTCCGCTGCATTACGATGTTCATGTGCCTATATGTATGTTAGCGTAACGCCGTCTCTCGCCTCACCGTAAGGTGTGGGAAAAAAAAGACGGGCGTTACAGGTTGGTATCAGAGCAGTTTGCCATCTCACTACACACACATCAAGCCTCCTTCCTGCAGCTTCCAAGTAAGTACCTTTATGCATATCTTATTTTCTTTTATGATTCTAGAATATGCAAGTATGAATGATACCTTATGATAGCAAGTACTTTTAGGATATGTAACCATGAACGATACTTTAACTTATTTTTATGAAACCAAATACTTTAGAATTGGATATGCAGGTAGGAATAATAATATATATATATATATATTAACTACTAAAGTAAAGGAAACCGATTTTTGGGTGCTTCTCTCTGTATATATTTGTGAATTGAAAAAAAACAAAAAACTAGTTCTGTACTGGTTTTTGTCAGTTTTGTACTGACTATGTCGTTTTTTTTTCAATTCCAGATGTTGCATGAGATCTGCACCATAAGTCGTTGCGATGAGCGGTGTCGTGAGCTAATGGAGCAAATAGAAGAAGTTGAATATAGTCCGGTCCTTGGAATCCAAGGCAATATGGGAAAATTGGACCGACTATTTTGGAAACTCGAGCAGGAAGAGTTTCCAATCATGGATGACTGTAGAATTGGAGCACTGCTTCGTTCATTGCCCAAGCATGCGTGAGAAGTTGCTTATCAGATATGGGGGCAGCATGAATGTCGGATCTCATATACGGAATTATGTAAGCAACTTCTTCGCCATGAGTTCCCAGAGGATCTGGGAGATTCTGAGGAAGATCCAGAGATGCTCGAGGAAGATCCCGAGATGTTCGAGGAAGATCCCGAGATGTTCGAGGAGGATCCCGAGATGTTCGAGGAGATCCCGAGATGTTCGAGGAAGATCCCGAGATGCTCGAGAGTCGGAGCTCAAAGAGAGATTCAAACCCGAGATGCTCGAGGAAGCCGAGATGCTCGAGGAAGATCCCGAGATGTTCGGAGACCGGATGTGGGAGATCCCGAGATGCTCGAGGAAAACCAAGCAGGAAGATCCAGATCTCAGAAATCCTAATTCGAGAAGACCCGAGATGCTCGAGGAAGACCCGAGATGCTCGAGAAGTTCCCGAGATGATTGAGGAAGATCTCGAGATAGATGAGGAAGATCCCATAGAATCTGTAGAGGATCCCGAGACTGGCCGAGTAGAGACGAACGAGAGAGTGATAGCCACTGTCATAATATTTTTTATTATGGCATGATGTCAACCTATCTAGTTCATTAAGTTCGATTAGTTGTTGTATATGAACTTATAAAGTCTAATGAATAAAATTGTGTTAAAAAAAAAAATATGGCGATCCGAATCTTCAGAGAATCAAACAGGAGATCCTAGAAGGAAAGGGCGATGGTTTTCGTATCGCCGATAGGGGAGTATTATACCTTAGGGATCGTCTATGTATCCCTAATGTTCCGGAGCTGCGGAGAGAAATTTAGCAGAAGCTCACGAACCCCTTATTCGCTGCATCCGGGATCCACCAAAATGTATCAAGATCTGAAGGAGAAATTCTGGTGGTCCGGTATGAAGAGAGATGTGGCTCAGCATGTCAGCACTTGCCTGACCTGCCAACAAGTGAAAGCAGAACACCAGCGACCCGGAGGAGTTCTGCAGCCACTTCCAATTCCGGAATGGAAATGGAAGATATCTCTATGGATTTCATTTCAGGACTTCCCAGGACTACAAACGGATATGATGCAATATGGGTAATTGTGGACAGGTTGACGAAGTCTGCTCACTTCCTAGCAATCAAGATGACTTATTCGATTGAGCAACTAGCTCAATTATATGCTAAGGAGATAATCAGACTTCATGGAGTTCCCAAGACCATCATCTCAGATAGGGATGGTCGCTTTACCTCACATTTTTGGGAGTGCGTTCAGAAGTCTCTCGGCACTAAACTACGATTCAGCACCACTTTTCACCCTCAGACTGATGGGCAAATTGAACGAGTGAATCAAGTACTGGAGGACATGTTGTGGGCTTGTGCCTTAGATTTCAAAGGGAGTTGGTGCCGATACCTATGTTTAGCGGAATTCGCTTACAATAATAGCTACCAAGCTACTATCAGAATGGCACCTTATGAAGTTTTGTACGGGAGGAGATGTAGTCTCCAATCTGTTGGTATGAGGGTGGTGAAAAGAAGGAAATGGGGCTCAAGACGGATCTCATCAACGACACCACCCGAGCTATACAGAACATTCGACAACGGATAAAAGCTGCTCAGAGCTGGCAGAAAAATTATGCGGATGTCTGGCGTAGGCCACTGGAATTTGATGTTGGAGATTTGTTATTCCTCAAAGTGGCCCCTATGAAAGGGGTAACGAGATTTGGGAAGAAAGGAAAACTAAGTCCGCGTTATGTGGGATCGTACCCGATTCTGAAAAGAGTCGGCAAGGTGGCATATGATCTAGAGCTGCCTCAAGAGATGTCGGCTATCCATACCGTGTTCCATGTGTCGATGCTCAAGAAGTGTATTCCAAACACAGATCAAGTGATCGAGCCGTAGACAGTACAAGTTCAGGAGGATCTAAGTTTTGAAAGCCGACCTATCCAGATCTTGGATCGGGAAGTCAAAAAGCTAAGGAACAAGGAGGTACCCTTAGTCAAGGTCCTATGGCAAAGTCAAAGGTTCGAGGAAGCTACCTGGGAACGCGAGGACGAGATGAGACGCAAGTACCCGTAGCTATTCTAAGTTCGAGGACGAACTTTCATGAGGTATGGGGGATTGTAACGACCCGGAAAATTTTCTCAATATTTTCTTTAAAAATATTGATCATGCCTAGATAGAGTCTCAAGGAGCATAGGGACACTAGTAGGAACCTTAGCATGATTATCCATGATTTTCGATATAGATTAGGAAGTAGTATGAGCCTTACATGGGCCTTTCTAATACCATGGCTATTAAGGGACCTTAGGTAAAATTTAATCAAGAATGGAAATAGATTTTAATTAGAAATATTAACATGAGTCGTAGTGGGCTCTTATATGGGCCTTGAAAAAAATAATTATAAAAGTAATAAAAAAAAGTGCATGTACCAAGGATGAAACCTTGGACCTAGTGTATCATCATGCATGTACTAACCAATTCACCTAGCAAGGGAGTGCTATTAGAGAATGATGAGGATTATAGTTAAGGTTTAAGGAAGTGAAGGGTCACCATGAGAAGAGGCACCATGCCCCTTCATTTGCCCCCTTCACTTAGTATAAAAGAGAGGGGAAGGGAAGAGACAACTTATCACTTAAGTTATTGTTTTCTCTTCCACCAATGCTCCTTCTCTCCCTCTTCATCCTCCTTCTACCAAAAACCTACAAAGGGTTTCCCCTTGGAGAAGCTTCACAGAAGAACTGCAAAAAGGACCCGCCTTTTGTTTTTTTTTGGGATTAAAGGCTCGGTCGAGCCTTAGTCGCAGCCAACCCGCAGCCGCAACCCCTTTTTCCCCTTCGCGCGCGTGCCCTAGCCGACTCCACACCCGATCGAGAAGCAACGACAACGCCAACTTCCTTCTCCCGAACCCTAGCCGCCGGCGACTTCTCCGACGCTTGCTCCTTCTCTTCTCCTGTAGCCGCAGCCAAGCTCCAACTCGATCCCCTCTTCTCCTTTCATTCTTAAGCGAGCCTAATCACAGCAGAATACTATCCGCAGGCCACTGGGATTAGCTTCTCGCCAGGGATTGTTAGGATGCTGGGAATCGAATAGGGCGCCTACGAATCGGAGATTGGATTCCGGAAATTGGAATTGGAACTAGGGCTCCAATCCCGCGTCTTCTGCTGGCGCTGAGGATCTGCAATTGGGATTTGAGGTAAGGGATTGTAATTGGAATGAACTCTGTGTAATTAGCTGTGTTTGGGTTGCAGTGGTTGCGTTTCATAGTTTGGTGGAGATTACTTCCGTTTGCTGTGTAGGGATGGCGATCAGTGTAGCGCCCGAGGGATGGATTAGCTGTTAAAGCCTGGATCTGGGTTTCTTTGGTTGTCCTGCACCATCTCCCTACGTCGCTCACCAATTCTGCCGTGTGAGGTGAGCTCAAACTCCCTACTCTGGTCTGCTAGTATTAGTTCCTGTCTATATGAGCTAAATTGAGATTTGGTATGGGTTCATTGATTTGGTTTATGAATGCCATGTGGAGTGGTTTCGATTGATAGGTTGAGAATTGAATTGTAGGTGCAGTATTGAGTGTTTGATGTCTTATCTTTTTGTTCTTGTGTTGGATCTGTGGAGTGGATGACATTGTAAAATTGTGGTGGAATGGGATTTAGACTTGATTATCTTGTGATATCAAACCTGAGGTTTAATGGTTGTTGAAATTGGAATCCGAATTGAGTGGCTTCTAATCTTGTTTTATTTGGATTTTTATTGTCGTGATTCTGTTATTGGAGTGTGTTTCATCTTATGGTTTAGGTATGGAGATGTAGGTGTAATTGCTTAATTCTTGATGTTGCATCAACTTCACTTGAGGGGTGAGATGTTCTGCTCTGATTAATTAATGGGGATTTCTGTTCAAATTTAATTCTGAGATAGGGGGTAGATAAATTCCTTCGTTGGTTCCTGCCATGAGTTTTGAGGTTTGATCTGGGTTTTTATCAATGCTGATTTGTAGGCTAAATTGAGTTTGATTCTGGATTGGGAGAGCTATTGATTAACTTACGGGTTTGGTTTAATTTGAAATTCAAACCTAATGAGTTAACTGGACAAATTCAAAACCTAATTGGAACCTAACGAACCTTCTATTTAGGTAAAGGTAATTAAATGGAAAGGGACGGATTAGGATAATCCTAGAACGGATTAGGGATTAACTAGCTAGTTACTATTTTTGGTAAAAGCTAATTAAATCTATCCCTGATACAGGAACTTGATTTGCTTTACGGTTGCGGATTATATTGGACGGGTGTTTCTTCCGGTTTGATACGGACTTCTTTTTCTTTGGAGGCGGGTACCCTTTGACTTATCTATCTGATATTGTCATTTTGTTATGCATAGACTGTTATAGATAGCAGTAAGATCATACGCTATCCCTGTTTATTTTGCCTGTTCTGGATACTTGTGTTATCTCTGTTATTGTGCCTGTTCTGGATACTGTAGTTTATCCCTGAGTTATTATGCTGTTTGTTCCATACAGTCTCGGATATTGTCATATCATATATATGCTAGAGATAGTGGTTATCTCCTGCCTTTGACCTTGAGGGATTGGTAGTTTTCCGGTCAGTATACCTTGTAAGTTACCTGTATTTCCTGTTATAGGATTTCAGACTGAGACTTAGTATACTGAGGACTTGGGAGGGAGGTATGTGTATCTATCATACACCATCTCTGCATTATTGCATGCTGACCCACGCGGACGTTGTGGACGATGTCCTGACTGGGTACAGGTTGTCACAGCTCACCCACGCGGACGTTATGGACAATCCTGACTGGGACTAGGGGGTGACACATGTCATTGCATCAGGGTGCTTTATATGTTTGGGGCATGCACCATCCTTGCATTGTTGCATGCTGACCCACGCGGACGTTGTGGACATGTCCTGACTGGGTACAGTTTGTCACAGCTCTACCCACGCGGACGTTGGACATATCCTGACTGGGACTAGGGGGTGACACATGTCATTGCACCATGTGCATATTTTGCATTGTGCATTGTTTGCTGCACTTATTTGCTGCACTTGTTTGACATCGCATATTCTGGAGACTTGCTAACTGAGCTTATATGTCTATTGGTTTTCCTCTGGTATTTCTTACCCTCTATACAGGTTAGATGGATTCAGGTATGTATCTACTTCGGTATGTTCAGTACTAGTTTTTCCCTACTGTTGTTGTGAGACTGTAGTAGCTGAACTCTTATTGTTGGTATAACCTTCTATGCATATCTGTTGGGTATTCGCTGAGCTATGGACTCACCCCGTTGCCATATATGTTTATTTCAGGTTGATGTCTGCGAGGAGATCCCGAGCCGCCAGTCCCCAGCTCCAGAGGAGCTCTTTTTTTTTTTTTGTTTCGTTATGGACCCTGTAGTATTTTATGCTTCCGCTTTTGTTTGAACATGTATGCACGTTTTATTTGATGGTATTGTACTTTTGAGTCCTATGTTGGACTTCGATTGGTTTTGGTTTTGTTCCTGCCCCCTGGCAGCTCAGGTGAGTTCGGATTTGGTTTTTCGATAGTTATAATCATATAACTGTTGTTTCTGCTTATATCTGAGGCCTGTGGCCCTTTAAACTGCGTGGTTGTGCAAATATATATATGCGTGGATTGTTATATTATTGTGTGTGTGTAAATTGTCCGCCGGACAGGGGAGGTGCTGTCCGATTTTATATTGGATCAGCGGCTCCTGGGTCTCGGGGCGTGACAATTTATTTTGGTATCAGAGCGTAGGTTTCGATGCCTACGTGTTTTACGGATTTCGGTGTTTATCTGTACCAATTATTTTTGGTATTTTTGGTATCAAGCCCAGGATGCGGGATACCATCGATTCGTGGATTTCTCGGAATTTAAATCTGACACTGAACTGGTAGGTGTCGGAGCTCGGGTTTGATGTTATTCATCCGAGTACATTACGGATTTTTAAAGCCGTGGTTGCGATGCGACGGCAATTTGGGGACTTGGCAGCGACAGGACTTCTCCAGGCGGCAAAAGGTATATCTTTCTAATACTATCTTAGCTTTAATGCTCAGTATTAGATTTTGGATGGGTTAGACTATCCCAGCTTGGTGGGATCATATATTCATGCTGGATGAATAGAGATATGTAGACTTGGGTTAGTTGGATTGACATTTGTCAATCTATCCTATTCGTGATCGTTCATGTGAGCGATTAGTGACATATTGCGGATGAGATCTTAGAGCAGAGAATGTTAATTCTCTAGTAGCCCCGGTTGTTGAATCGGAAAGCCAAGGTCGAATATGTCGACAATCTATTGGAGGTTTATTCTTTTGATCCTTCTAGACCTTACTATTTATAGTATGTGTTCTAGCTATTGTTAGCTAAGCGAGAACTAGGGATTGCTTATTGTTGTTGGCTCGATCAGCTTAGGATCGACTTACCCTAGTTCAAGGAGTTTCAGACAGTTGGGTCGTTCGTGCCTAGTTAGGTGACCTGGAAGGCACGTGTATAGTGCATGACCTATTTTAATGTAGAAGGGTAGCATGAGCTACATATTATTATCGTTAGTGGATTGTTACATCCTATTCCCTGATAACTTTGACCATGAATCACCTGTACCATGTTGATGACCTAGAGGGTACAGCTTGATTGGTGACTTAGGCCGATACAGAAAAGTGTGAAGCTAGTTGCTTGACACTTATGGGTTACCGCTTGTACTTGGTTGAATAACTAAAAAGGTATATACGGACTTATGATTTGCGTGGAGGCAAATCACTTATAAGACTAGGTCACCTCTAGTTAGATATTATTGCGGACAACCTGTGGAAAAATAAAGGAATTGCTTTATGAGTATGTTGAGATACTCCTGAGAGATAGCATGTCTCTATCTCCTTGTTATGGAGTAGGACCTTAGAGGGTTTTGACCATAGAGTGGAGGAGTTAGACTGTAATGGATTACGAAGCGATGGTCGGTGTGATTTGCTAGTTGCTACTCTATGCTATGAGGGATCTTGACTCATAGATTGGGTGTAGATTGTTGGATAATCTCGATGGTGCATCGGGATGTACGATCCGCTAGGGTGCGGAGGATGTGGAGTTAGCTGTATCCTTATCTTCGGTGAGATGTTGGACGTTAATCAGGAGGTCAAAGATGACCATTGGTTTTTGGTTAATATACTCCCATAGTGGACCTACTAGTTGAACGGATGATAAGGTTGTTATCACCGTGGACTTTCTCGTTGGTGTTGAGAGGTTGATTGAGATTGACGAATCTCTATAATATGTTGTGTTTTGGGAATTCTATTAAGTGAGATGGACCTGTCAGATTTGTAGTTTGGTGATGGATCATTTAGTGCATATATGATCTTTTTGTGGATGGAGTTGGAACTCAGAGGTTTCTGAACCTTGAGCGAAGGAATCGGAGAATATTGGGTTACGAGCCGATGGTTGGTCGACTCGTTCATTGCACGCGATTCTATGAGAGATTTTGACTCATAGATTGAGTGTTCGTGGTTTGATAATCTCGATGGTACGTCGAGATGTGCGATCCATTATGGTATCGAGAGGTGGATTGAGATTGACGAATCTCTATGATACGTTGTACTTTGAGGATTCTATTAGTGGACATGGACCTATCGGATTGTAGCTTTTTGATGGATCATTTGGTGGATAAATGATATTTCGTGGTTGATTAATTAGGAAGTTGGTTATTCATGGTAATATGTGGTACGACATGTTGGCACAATCTTTAAATTATGAGTTATCTTTTGACGGGTTATTGGAGGATATATATAAATATATATGACTTGTGATGCTTGGGAGGATGCTATTGACTTGGGGATACTTGGGTGATACTTATGAATGCGATGTTTTATGTTTGAGGATCGAAGCATAGACTTGGCACTAGTGAACTTAAGATTGAGTGCCCTGGATAGTTGTGGTGAATGATTGGTTGTTCGGTTGTTCCTGGTTACCGGATGATCACCTCTAGATTGATAACTTCAGTTGCCCCATAGCAATGTAACCTTAGGATATCAGACGAAGTGGTTACTCATGATGAGTACAGACATACTTAGCTGCTAGTATGGGTCGTATGAGGAATATCGAAATTTGGGGACCAAATTTTTATTAGTGGGGGAGGATGTAAAATCCGACACTTTTGACTAGGTTCCGGAAATTTTTGGAGAATTACCAGATAGATTCCGGGGTTCCGAGTCCTTGGATATAAAATTAGGGACTAAAATGAAATAAAACTAAAAGTTTCAAGGGCTAATGTGTAAGGAATTAAAACCCTAGGGGTGGTTTTGTGAATAGACAGAACTTGTTTGGGCTAAACTGCAAAAAGGACCCGCCTTTTGTTTTTTTTGGGATTAAAGGCTCGGTCGAGCCTTAGTCGCAGCCAACCCGCAGCCGCAACCCCTTTTTCCCCTTCGCGCGCGTGCCCTAGCCGACTCCACACCCGATCGAGAAGCAACGACAACGCCAACTTCCTTCTCCCGAACCCTAGCCGCCGCGACTTCTCCGACGCTTGCTCCTTCTCTTCTCCTGTAGCCGCAGCCAAGCTCCAA
>JAGFNQ010006676.1:179245-365669 GCA_024364735.1 Boesenbergia rotunda
CTCGATCCCCTCTTCTCCTTTCATTCTTAAGCGAGCCTAATCACAGCAGAATACTATCCGCAGGCCACTGGGATTAGCTTCTCGCCAGGGATTGTTAGGATGCTGGGAATCGAATAGGGCGCCTACGAATCGGAGATTGGATTCCGGAAATTGGAATTGGAACTAGGGCTCCAATCCCGCGTCTTCTGCTGGCGCTGAGGATCTGCAATTGGGATTTGAGGTAAGGGATTGTAATTGGAATGAACTCTGTGTAATTAGCTGTGTTTGGGTTGCAGTGGTTGCGTTTCATAGTTTGGTGGAGATTACTTCCGTTTGCTGTGTAGGGATGGCGATCAGTGTAGCGCCCGAGGGATGGATTAGCTGTTAAAGCCTGGATCTGGGTTTCTTTGGTTGTCCTGCACCATCTCCCTACGTCGCTCACCAATTCTGCCGTGTGAGGTGAGCTCAAACTCCCTACTCTGGTCTGCTAGTATTAGTTCCTGTCTATATGAGCTAAATTGAGATTTGGTATGGGTTCATTGATTTGGTTTATGAATGCCATGTGGAGTGGTTTCGATTGATAGGTTGAGAATTGAATTGTAGGTGCAGTATTGAGTGTTTGATGTCTTATCTTTTTGTTCTTGTGTTGGATCTGTGGAGTGGATGACATTGTAAAATTGTGGTGGAATGGGATTTAGACTTGATTATCTTGTGATATCAAACCTGAGGTTTAATGGTTGTTGAAATTGGAATCCGAATTGAGTGGCTTCTAATCTTGTTTTATTTGGATTTTTATTGTCGTGATTCTGTTATTGGAGTGTGTTTCATCTTATGGTTTAGGTATGGAGATGTAGGTGTAATTGCTTAATTCTTGATGTTGCATCAACTTCACTTGAGGGGTGAGATGTTCTGCTCTGATTAATTAATGGGGATTTCTGTTCAAATTTAATTCTGAGATAGGGGGTAGATAAATTCCTTCGTTGGTTCCTGCCATGAGTTTTGAGGTTTGATCTGGGTTTTTATCAATGCTGATTTGTAGGCTAAATTGAGTTTGATTCTGGATTGGGAGAGCTATTGATTAACTTACGGGTTTGGTTTAATTTGAAATTCAAACCTAATGAGTTAACTGGACAAATTCAAAACCTAATTGGAACCTAACGAACCTTCTATTTAGGTAAAGGTAATTAATGGAAAGGGACGGATTAGGATAATCCTAGAACGGATTAGGGATTAACTAGCTAGTTACTATTTTGGTAAAAGCTAATTAAATCTATCCCTGATACAGGAATTGATTTGCTTTACGGTTGCGGATTATATTGGACGGGTGTTTCTTCCGGTTTGATACGGACTTCTTTTTCTTTGGAGGCGGGTACCCTTTGACTTATCTCTTTGATATTGTCATGTGATTATGCATAGACTGTTATAGATAGCAGTAAGATTATACGCTATCCCTGTTTATTATGCCTGTTCTGGATACTTGTTGTTATCTCTGAGTTATTGTGCCTGTTCTGGATATGTAGTTTATCCCTGAGTTATTATGCTGTTTGTTCCATACAGTCTCGGATATTGTCATATCTATATATATGCTTAGAGATAGTGGTGTATCTCCTGCCTTTGACCTTGAGGGATTGGTAGTTTTCCGGTCAGTATACCTTGTAAGTTACCTGTATTTCCTGTTATAGGATTTCAGACTGAGACTTAGTATACTGAGGACTTGGGAGGGAGGTATGTGTATCTATCATACACCATCTCTGCATTATTGCATGCTGACCCACGCGGACGTTGTGGACGATGTCCTGACTGGGTACAGTTTGTCACAGCTCCACCCACGCGGACATTATGGACAATCCTGACTGGGACTAGGGGGTGACACATGTCATTGCATCAGGGTGCTTTATATGTTTGGGGCATGCACCATCCTTGCATTGTTGCATGCTGACCCACGCGGACGTTGTGGACTATGTCCTGACTGGGTACAGTTTGTCA
Organism: Boesenbergia rotunda; assembly: GCA_024364735.1. NCBI lineage: Eukaryota > Viridiplantae > Streptophyta > Magnoliopsida > Zingiberales > Zingiberaceae > Boesenbergia > Boesenbergia rotunda. The sequence goes on from JAGFNQ010006676.1 coordinate 181,211, forward strand.
CAGCTCTACCCACGCGGACGTCGTGGACGATATCCTGACTGGGACTAGGGGGTGACACATGTCATTGCACCATGTGCATATTTTGCATTGTGCATTGTTTGCTGCACTTATTTGCTGCATTTATTTGACATCGCATATTCTGGAGACTTGCTAACTGAGCTTATATGTCTATTGGTTTTCCTCTGGTATTTCTTACCCTCTATACAGGTTAGATGGATTCAGGTATATATCTACTTCGGTATGTTCAGTACTAGTTTTTCCCTACTGTTATTGTGAGACTGTAGTAGCTGAACTCTTATTGTTGGTATAACCTTCTATGCATATCTGTTGGGTATTCGCTGAGCTATGGACTCACCCCGTTGCCATATATGTTTATTTCAGGTTGATGTCTGTGAGGAGATCCCTAGTCGCCAGTCCCCAGCTCCAGAGGAGCTCTGTTTAGTTTTACCTTACTTTGTTTCGGTTATGGACCCTGTAGTATTTATTATACTTCCGCTATTTTGATTTGAACCGGTATGCACGTTTTATTTGATGGTATTGTACTTTTGAGTCCTATGTTGGACTTCGATTGGTTTTGGTTTTGTTCCTGCCCCCTGGCAGCTCAGGTGAGTTCGGATTTGGTTTTTCGATATTTATAATCATATAACTATTGTTACTGCTTATATCTGAGGCCTGTGGCCCTTTAAACTGCGTGGTTGTGCAAATATATATATTGCGTGGATTGTTATATGTATTGTGTGTGTGTAAATTGTCCGCCGGACAGGGGAGGTGCTGTCCGATTTTATATTGGATCAGCGGTTCCTGGGTCTCGGGGCGTGACAATTTATTTTGGTATCAGAGCGTAGGTTTCGATGCCTACGTGTTTTACGGGATTTTCGGGGTTTATCGGATACCAATTATTTTTGGTATTTTTGGTATCAAGCCCAGGATGCGGGATACCATCGATTCGTGGATTTCTCGGAATTTAAATCTGACACTGAACTGGTAGGTGTCGGAGCTCGGGTTTGATGTTATTCATCCGAGTACATTACGGATTTTTAAAGCCGTGGTTGCGATACGACGGCAATTTGGGGACTTGGCAGCGACAGGACTTCTCCAGGCGGCAAAAGGTATATCTTTCTAATATTATCTTAGCTTTAATGCTCAGTATTAGATTTTGGATGGGTTAGACTATCCCAGCTTGGTGGGATCATATATTCATGCTGGATGAATAGAGATATGTAGACTTGGGTTAGTTGGATTGACATTTGTCAATCTATCCTATTCGTGATCGTTCATGTGAGCGATTAGTGATATATTACGGATGAGATCTTAGAGCAGAGAATGTTAATTTTCTAGTAGCCCCGGTTGTTGAATCGGAAAGCCAAGGTCGAATATGTCGACAATCTATTGGAGGTTTATTCTTTTGATCCTTCTAGACCTTACTATTTATAGTATGCGTTCTAGCTATTGTTAGCTAAGCGAGAACTAGGGATTGCTTATTGTTGTTGGCTCGATCAGCTTAGGATCGACTTACCCTAGTTTAAGGAGTTTCAGACAGTTGGGTCGTTCGTGCCTAGTTAGGTGACCTGGAAGGCACGTGTATAGTGCATGACCTATTTTTATGTAGAAGGGTAGCATGAGCTACATATTATTACCGTTAGTGGATTGTTACATCCTATTCCCTGATAACTTTGACCATGAATCACCTGTACCATGTTGATGACCTAGAGGGTACAGCTTGATTGGTGACTTAGGCCGATACAGAAAAGTGTGAAGCTAGTTGCTTGACACTTATGAGTTACCGCTTGTACTTGGTTGAATAACTAAAAAGGTATATACGGACTTATGATTTGCGTGGAGGCAAATCACTTATAAGACTAGGTCACCTCTAGTTAGATATTATTGCGGACAACTTGTGGAAAAATAAAGGAATTGTTTTATGAGTATGTTGAGATACTCCTGAGAGATAGCATGTCTCTATCTCCTTGTTATGGAGTAGGACCTTAGAGGGTTTTGACCATAGAGTGGAGGAGTTAGACTGTAATGGATTACGAAGCGATGGTCGGTGTGATTTGCTAGTTGCTACTCTATGCTATGAGGGATCTTGACTCATAGATTGGGTGTAGATTGTTGGATAATCTCGATGGTGCATCGGGATGTACGATCCGCTAGGGTGCGGAGGATGTGGAGTTAGCTGTATCCTTATCTTCAGTGAGATGTTGGACGTTAATCAGGAGGTTAAAGATGACCATTGGTTTTTGGTTAATATACTCCCATAGTGGACCTACTAGTTGAACGGATGATAAGGTTGTTATCACCATGGACTTTTTCGTTGGTGTTGAGAGGTTGATTGAGATTGACGAATCTCTATAATATGTTGTGTTTTGGGAATTATATTAAGTGAGATGGACCTGTCAAATTTGTAGTTTGGTGATGGATCATTTAGTGCATATATGATCTTTTTGTGGATGGAGTTGGAACTCAGAGGTTTCTGAACCTTGAGCGAAGGAATCGGAGAATATTGGGTTACGAGCCGATGGTTGGTCGACTCGTTCATTGCACGCGATTCTATGAGAGATTTTGACTCATAGATTGAGTGTTCGTGGTTTGATAATCTCGATGGTACGTCGAGATGTGCGATCCATTATGGTATCGAGAGGTGGATTGAGATTGACGAATCTCTATGATACGTTGTACTTTGAGGATTCTATTAGTGGACATGGACCTATCGGATTGTAGCTTTTTGATGGATCATTTGGTGGGTAAATGATATTTCAGTGGTTGATTAATTAGGAAGTTGGTTATTCATGGTAATATGTGGTACGACATGTTGGCACAATCTTTAAATTATGAGTTATCTTTTGACGGGTTATTGGAGGATATATATAAATATATATGACTTGTGATGCTTGGGAGGATGCTATTGACTTGGGGATACTTGGGTGATACTTATGAATGCGATGTTTTATGTTTGAGGATCGAAGCATAGACTTGGCACTAGTGAACTTAAGATTGAGTGCCCTGGATAGTTGTGGTGAATGATTGGTTGTTCGGTTGTTCCTGGTTACCGGATGATCACCTCTAGATTGATAACTTCAGTTGCCCCATAGCAATGTAACCTTAGGATATCAGACGAAGTGGTTACTCATGATGAGTACAGACATACTTAGCTGCTAGTATGGGTCGTATGAGGAATATCGAAATTTGGGGACCAAATTTTTATTAGTGGGGGAGGATGTAAAATCCGACACTTTTGACTAGGTTCCGGAAATTTTTGGAGAATTACCAGATACATTCCGGGGTTCCGAGTCCTTGGATATAAAATTAGGGACTAAAATGAAATAAAACTAAAAGTTTCAAGGGCTAATGTGTAAGGAATTAAAACCCTAGGGGTGGTTTTGTGAATAGACAGAACTTGTTTGGGCTAAACTGCAAAAAGGACCCGCCTTTTGTTTTTTTTTGGGATTAAAGGCTCGGTCGAGCCTTAGTCGCAGCCAACCCGCAGCCGCAACCCCTTTTTCCCCTTCGCGCGCGTGCCCTAGCCGACTCCACACCCGATCGAGAAGCAACGACAACGCCAACTTCCTTCTCCCGAACCCTAGCCGCCGGCGACTTCTCCGACGCTTGCTCCTTCTCTTCTCCTGTAGCCGCAGCCAAGCTCCAACTCGATCCCCTCTTCTCCTTTCATTCTTAAGCGAGCCTAATCACAGCAGAATACTATCCGCAGGCCACTGGGATTAGCTTCTCGCCAGGGATTGTTAGGATGCTGGGAATCGAATAGGGCGCCTACGAATCGGAGATTGGATTCCGGAAATTGGAATTGGAACTAGGGCTCCAATCCCGCGTCTTCTGCTGGCGCTGAGGATCTGCAATTGGGATTTGAGGTAAGGGATTGTAATTGGAATGAACTCTGTGTAATTAGCTGTGTTTGGGTTGCAGTGGTTGCGTTTCATAGTTTGGTGGAGATTACTTCCGTTTGCTGTGTAGGGATGGCGATCAGTGTAGCGCCCGAGGGATGGATTAGCTGTTAAAGCCTGGATCTGGGTTTCTTTGGTTGTCCTGCACCATCTCCCTACGTCGCTCACCAATTCTGCCGTGTGAGGTGAGCTCAAACTCCCTACTCTGGTCTGCTAGTATTAGTTCCTGTCTATATGAGCTAAATTGAGATTTGGTATGGGTTCATTGATTTGGTTTATGAATGCCATGTGGAGTGGTTTCGATTGATAGGTTGAGAATTGAATTGTAGGTGCAGTATTGAGTGTTTGATGTCTTATCTTTTTGTTCTTGTGTTGGATCTGTGGAGTGGATGACATTGTAAAATTGTGGTGGAATGGGATTTAGACTTGATTATCTTGTGATATCAAACCTGAGGTTTAATGGTTGTTGAAATTGGAATCCGAATTGAGTGGCTTCTAATCTTGTTTTATTTGGATTTTTATTGTCGTGATTCTGTTATTGGAGTGTGTTTCATCTTATGGTTTAGGTATGGAGATGTAGGTGTAATTGCTTAATTCTTGATGTTGCATCAACTTCACTTGAGGGGTGAGATGTTCTGCTCTGATTAATTAATGGGGATTTCTGTTCAAATTTAATTCTGAGATAGGGGGTAGATAAATTCCTTCGTTGGTTCCTGCCATGAGTTTTGAGGTTTGATCTGGGTTTTTATCAATGCTGATTTGTAGGCTAAATTGAGTTTGATTCTGGATTGGGAGAGCTATTGATTAACTTACGGGTTTGGTTTAATTTGAAATTCAAACCTAATGAGTTAACTGGACAAATTCAAAACCTAATTGGAACCTAACGAACCTTCTATTTAGGTAAAGGTAATTAATGGAAAGGGACGGATTAGGATAATCCTAGAACGGATTAGGGATTAACTAGCTAGTTACTATTTTTGGTAAAAGCTAATTAAATCTATCCCTGATACAGGAATTTGATTTGCTTTACGGTTGCGGATTATATTGGACGGGTGTTTCTTCCGGTTTGATACGGACTTCTTTTTCTTTGGAGGCGGGTACCCTTTGACTTATCTCTTTTGATATTGTCATGTGATTATGCATAGACTGTTATAGATAGCAGTAAGATTATACGCTATCCCTGTTTATTATGCCTGTTCTGGATACTTGTTGTTCATCTCTGAGTTATTGTGCCTGTTCTGGATATATGTAGTTTATCCCTGAGTTATTATGCTGTTTGTTCCATACAGTCTCGGATATTGTCATATCTATATATATGCTTAGAGATAGTGGTGTATCTCCTGCCTTTGACCTTGAGGGATTGGTAGTTTTCCGGTCAGTATACCTTGTAAGTTACCTGTATTTCCTGTTATAGGATTTCAGACTGAGACTTAGTATACTGAGGACTTGGGAGGGAGGTATGTGTATCTATCATACACCATCTCTGCATTATTGCATGCTGACCCACGCGGACGTTGTGGACGATGTCCTGACTGGGTACAGTTTGTCACAGCTCCACCCACGCGGACATTATGGACAATCCTGACTGGGACTAGGGGGTGACACATGTCATTGCATCAGGGTGCTTTATATGTTTGGGGCATGCACCATCCTTGCATTGTTGCATGCTGACCCACGCGGACGTTGTGGACTATGTCCTGACTGGGTACAGTTTGTCACAGCTCTACCCACGCGGACGTCGTGGACGATATCCTGACTGGGACTAGGGGGTGACACATGTCATTGCACCATGTGCATATTTTGCATTGTGCATTGTTTGCTGCACTTATTTGCTGCATTTATTTGACATCGCATATTCTGGAGACTTGCTAACTGAGCTTATATGTCTATTGGTTTTCCTCTGGTATTTCTTACCCTCTATACAGGTTAGATGGATTCAGGTATATATCTACTTCGGTATGTTCAGTACTAGTTTTTCCCTACTGTTATTGTGAGACTGTAGTAGCTGAACTCTTATTGTTGATATAACCTTCTATGCATATCTGTTGGGTATTCGCTGAGCTATGGACTCACCCCGTTGCCATATATGTTTATTTCAGGTTGATGTCTGTGAGGAGATCCCTAGTCGCCAGTCCCCAGCTCCAGAGGAGCTCTGTTTAGTTTTACCTTACTTTGTTTCGGTTATGGACCCTGTAGTATTTATTATACTTCCGCTATTTTGATTTGAACCGGTATGCACGTTTTATTTGATGGTATTGTACTTTTGAGTCCTATGTTGGACTTCGATTGGTTTTGGTTTTGTTCCTGCCCCCTGGCAGCTCAGGTGAGTTCGGATTTGGTTTTTCGATATTTATAATCATATAACTATTGTTACTGCTTATATCTGAGGCCTGTGGCCCTTTAAACTGCGTGGTTGTGCAAATATATATATTGCGTGGATTGTTATATGTATTGTGTGTGTGTAAATTGTCCGCCGGACAGGGGAGGTGTTGTCCGATTTTATATTGGATCAGCGGTTCCTGGGTCTCGGGGCGTGACAGTATCAGAGAGTGATTCAGGAGGAGGATCTGTTGTGTGATAAGAGTGTATGCAATCCCATCCTTATCCCCAACACGACATGGTCGACCAATGCGATGGACATGCATATCCATAACTCTAGCAATATCATTATTAGCAACTAACTTAGATCGATTTTATGTCAGATCCCCAAACAGCCACATCAGTTGCCACAATAACATGGTATGTTCTTGATTTGTACTTTTGCAAAATGTCCATGCAAGAGGCTTGGTCCTTGTACCCGTGAAGGGTTGCAATTTTGAAACCTTTCTGAAGCAATTGACTTTCAATCTCATCCATTGTATGTGCAATACTATCTCTTCACTGTCAAAGACCAGCAGCAACTGTAAGTTGCTTTGCAATTAAATCAATGTATGGTAACTTGTAGCTATTTAGAAAATATGTATCTATATAAAGTTCTTCCTCATAAAATTGCATGTAGATTTCACCACTGCTCTTATAGACTTCCAATATGAAATTATGTTCATCTGATGATTCTGTTAGCAACCTTCTCTTCATTTGATCGTATATAAAAAAGAAGTAATATGTATCTTCTCTGCCTCTTCTCTAGCACCCGGACCCTGTATAGATTGGATCCTCCACATCATCATCATAAACTAGCTCGCTAATTGACTTGATCTTATCTTTGTCATAAATTGGATTACTGACTATTTTGATCTTATCGTCTATATCTTTCTCAAGATAATTTTTATCTAAATTAAAATAAAGAGTGAGGCAATTTCCTTCCTTCTATAAATATCATCAACCATGATGATCATGCCAACACCACACTTCCTTGAACTAAAGTGGACACAATTTTTCTCCAGCTAACCTCACTAATTTATTCTTCCTTAATTGCCTTGAACACAAACCAAGGATGAAGGTTGTTTCTCTTCAACTTTTCTGTCAATGACACCTTAGTCAGGGGATTTATCAGTGCTTGAAACCTACAACATGGCATCACCAACTTGAAAACTTAATCATCCTTGGAATGAAAATTGAGTATACCCAAAAGGATAAAAGTGATCTTTCATCTTTTTCTTTATCTTCTCCCAATCTTTGATCTTGATTTTGTCTTGTGTGTCACGTGAGCATCACAAATGCTCCCACTATGCTGATGCTCAACCCTTGAGTCTGATGGCAATCAGCTTTACCTTCATCCGATCCAAAACTTACTTATAGTCAAAGATTTACTCTACTTTGTTGATCCAAGCAATACAATTATCTGTCTGTGACATACCAAAAAATTCGGGTATATCAACTTGATATCTGAGATTTTCATGCCGATCCTCTCGACCATGTACCTCACGTCTATCCGAGATTTCACGTCGCTAGACGTTGGGTTAAATATATAACTTGCCTCTGTAAATTCTCAATCTCTTCTTGGGTGCTACGACCATGGTACAATGCTTCCTCAACCGATACCTTCCTAGCCCACGATCACGATCATGAAGACCTTCAATTAGATCTGATGCTCTACTTCCTCAATCAGAACCTACCAATTCTGATATCAACTGATATCGAACAAGATATCGATTATCTTGCGAGCTAATGAGAAGAGAGATTGAAGAAGAAGACAAGAAGAGAAAACCGATGTCCTCTATATTTTTCCAAAAATAAGAAATTTTATATAATAATAGACGATTATTCCTCAAATAGCTAAACAAAAATAATAAAGAATTACTAACCAACCATATCTATTTGGCTCTCAGCATATTCTTGCGGACTTACGTTGATCTTGTGTTTCATAAGCAGTCTTAGATGGAGACACTTGTACTTATGACACTATCTCATCGTCCAATATTCATCTTCCAACTTGTTTGTAGATTCTGGAATTTCTTCAAGACTTAATTTACTCCCACTACTTTCTTTAAAAATAAATTCTATTTCCAAAAAAGTAAAATATCGAGCAATAATAAGTTTGTGCTCGCTTAGGAGATAAAAATAGTATCTCATCGTAGCTTTGGTATAACCTACAAATACACACTTCATGGGTCTTACTGCAAACTTATCAGAAATTTCATTCTTCACGTAAGCATCACAACCCTATATCTTAAGATAAAATTAATTTGGTTTATTTCCATACTATAATTCCTAAGGAGACTTATCTATTGACTTGGTTGGAACTCAGTTAAGTATGTATGCTATGTTAGTAGGAGCTCTAGAGCCAATTATGTGATGATTGACTAGGGACTTTTTGTATCATATTCTATCATTAATAAAGACATGTTTGGTTATTATATTTTCTTTATTATTTGTGCCAAATAACTAAGTATAATAATGTCCTTGAGTAGTAGGTTCTTATCTACATCATATCGATTAGTTGAATCGATAGTGAGATAATGTAGAGAATACTACACTAAATCATTCCTAGTCAATCATTAATATTCAATGGCAATATTAATACATGGAGACTAGCATGTAGGTCAATTGATGACTTGAGCTCACAAGTCATGGATATGTGATATCAAATTGACACATGCGTATACATTAGAGAATGTGTACTGAATTGACTCGGCATGAGAAAGTTTTATAGATTGTCATATGAGTGTCATAAACTTTCTCATGTGACTATTGGTATGAATAGTCCTTAGACCTGAAATCACTACGGTTCCCTACATAAGGAGTTATGTACTTTGGTATCATTAAACGTCACCCGTAACAGGGTGGACTATAAAGGTGATCACTGGGTATGTAATGAATTATGCAGAGGGATGTGAGTGATGTAGATGGAATCTATCGCTCCCATATTACGGGAGTGATATCTGTGGGCCCCTTGATCGAGTAAGACTACTAAAATGCATGATCATGCTCAAATGAGTCAATATGAGATATTGAGCTCATTTGTTTGAGTGAGTCTACTCGGGGATCAAGAAACACAAAGATTGATCGAGGATGACACGGTCTATGCCTCATTGGTCAATCTAGATATCGAGGATAGAAGGACAAGGTCATACATTATCATAGTCACAGAGGTTAAGTCGGATCTCGACTTTCTTGTTACTTGGGTAGCAATGATGCATTGCTAGATGCCGCTCATTGTTTATGTGTCTAAAGTAGTTTAGACACATTGCCAACGTCACGAGAACCTATTGGGTCACCCACTAAGGACACGATGCTTCGGGAGATCTGATCGGGAGCTCGAGTTGGGAACTCGGGAGACTTGGTCGGGAGCTCGGGCTGGGAGCTCCGGAGACTTGGTCGGGAGCTCGGGCTGGGAGCTCGGGAGACTTGGTCGGGAGCTCGGGCTGGGAGCTCCGGAGACTTGGTCGGGAGCTCGGGCTGGGAGCTCGGGAGACTTGGTCGGGAGCTCGGGCTGGGAGCTCGGGAGACCTGGTCGGGAGCTTGGGCTGGGAGCTTGGGAGACTTGGTCGGGAGCTCGGACTAGGAGCTCGGGAGACTTGGTCGGGAGCCCTGGTTGGGAGATTGGGAACCCTGGTCGAGAACTTATGAGATATTAAGTCATTTAAGTGTTTAATGAATTAAAGGGAAAAGTCTCTCTTCATTGGATAAAGAGAAGGTGAAGAGTCATATGAAAAGATGTGTTCTTTATTGGCTTTAATGAAGGAAAGCCAAAGAGATAAAAGACTCTTCATATTCATGGGATGAGTATAAAAGAGGGTCTAGTCATTTCGAAAGTTAGAGTTTTTCCCTTCTTCCCTTCCTCTCTTCTTCCTCTTCTCCCTCTTGGCCGAAACCCTCTTTTGGGTTCTTGGTACACTATATGAAAATCAAACATAGACTTCGCTATAAATTACTTCGACGATTTCTTTTAATGAAGTAATACATACTAATCAACTTCAGTAATAAATTTGATGAAGTAAATTCAATTTTAGACTTCGTAGTTTAAAAATTGTTGGTCTTGCAATCAATTTTATCTATGTTTTACTTCATAATAAATATTCGATGAAGTAATATGTTACAAAATAAAATTCATAAGTTTGTATACTGAAATAATAAGTTTGTATCAATTAAAATATTTTTTCCGTTAATAATAAATTAATAATATATATATATATATATATTAAGGATAAGTTTAAATATATATATATAAATATATGTGCCTGTGCCTTTTCGTTTTCATCCCCGTGCCCTAATCCACCCCCGCCGATGCCGCCTTCCCTTCCCTTCTCTTCGAGCACGCGGATCGCCGCCGCCCACCACCGCCGGCGTCGATCCTCTCCTTTGTCGCTTCCCCCTCGCACAGCTTCCGTCGACTCGCCTCTTCGTCTCCCGCTCAAGCGACGCAGTCCACCGCTGCCTCTGTCAGGAGGTGGGTTAGAGTATGTCAACTATCTCTCTAAGTTTTCACAAAGTGATTCACACCATCCATCACCTTTAACTATCTCGACATTCACCTTTAGCTCTTTGTCTGGTTCCCCATCCCTAGCATCAAGGCCGACGAGGACTCGAAGACCATCCAGATCAACGTGGGCTTCCTCACCGAATCCTTTCCGCGGAAGCACTTCAAGGATGTCCCTGATTGCTAGAAGAAGCTGCAGAAGGCCTTCTACCGAATTTGGATAGTTTTTGTCAGTGTTTTGATCCAAACTCTGGGTTTGGGATATGAAAATTTTCCCTATATTATCATTTTTTTTCTATTGTTTATACTAGAATCCTAATTCTAATTGAGTTGTCATAAATCCGATGAAATCGAGTATATTTTACTATTTTATCTGATTGAGCTTTGTTTGCGTTTGATTTAATTGGTTTCACAAGCTAATTCTTTCCTATTCCTTTTTTTTTACTTTTTTTGAGACTAGTTTTTTGCCCTTAGGAATAGTTTTTTTGTTTCCATTTTCCATTCTACAAAAGCAAATGATTTGTCTCAAAAATAAATGGAAATTGGCCGAGTTTAATGCTTGTTTTGTTAAATTATTGTTACAGATGATGATTTGTAAAAGTCTTATAAATCAAAATGACCAAAAGATTATGATGGTAATTAATCCGCATGAATATGTATTATTCTACTTATTGATCTAGAACATATTGTGTACCTTACTCAAATACATTAACATCTTAACTATTATTTTTCAATTTTTGAATTTGCTTCTCAATTTTAATCTGACCCAATTTAAGCGGTTGATTACATTTTCCATAAAAATTCTACTATGTTTCAAATGAACATTTCTTTAGCTACCAAAAGGAAATGAATCCTAGTTGCAGGGAACCATAAAGAAACTACAGATGTTTGAATAACTCATTCTGAGTGTACCTACAAGACATGATTTTGCAAGAGGTTTGTAGGTTTTTTGATTTGATTGATCTGAAACTTCATAGTGAATATATAGTCTAATGCCCAAAGACGACAATTATCTATTACATGAACAATTTTTAAAAGAAGATTAACTTTATATTGTATGTTCTTGATTAATAATGTTCAGTTTAACTTTACATATAAGCATTGATATATTTTACTATTGTATATTTTTCTTTAGTACATTTATTAAATTTTATCTAATATCTGTTATAACCTTGTATAATTATTAAGATAATTTTTATGATTTTCATAGATCAAAATAGTTGAAAACATGATTTCTTCAAATGACTCTACTACTTCCCTATTTCATATAGAATTTCATATAGATACGGAAGATAGAAACGCTCTCAATGTTCAAAGGTATGTTAAAGACATAATTGGTACTGGTGCTCCTGGTTTGTTCCTTGAGGTACATGAACAATTCTTGTTTCCTTCATTCTTTGCAGTTGATTTGGTTCTCAACTTCAGAATGATCTTTGTTTCTACTTTTTTGCATTTGCATGATTTCCAGGATCAAGTTTGGCCAAAGAAGTGTGGTATGAGATCAATCTTAACTCCCATGCTTTGCTTTAGCTTAGTTTCTCCTTCTTCACAGTTTGAGAAGAAGGTGAATTTATTCTTTCTTACTCCGATAGTATTATTTTTGCTTGTGTGTCTATCACTATGTTTCCTATTTGCAATTTTCTTTTTAGTTGTATATGTACTTTTTCTTTCTTAGATAATTCTCTACTTTTTCACGTGTCTTTAATAATATAGTTGAACTTTTTCCTTTTCAATTACACAAAAGTTTTGTATGATACTATAGATATATTTTATCTATGAGCACATTTTCATATATTTTACATCATTTGTAGTCTTTCTTTCATGATGCTACTAAATATTAGTCATAAATTAGGTTTACATTTTTTACCTGTGCAAAGATATTATATTTTGATTTATATAGGGTATGTTATGTCTAACCTACAATGTTTGTTTGCATATTTATATTTTTTTTAGAACTTATCCATATCTTGAAACATTTCTAACCGAGTTGTATAATATTTGAGTGCAGTCATCTCTACAAATATTTGAGGGACGAAGACTGAGCTGATTATATTTCATTTATGGATCCCAACTACATACCTACAGGTCCACTTGGCAAAGATGGTCGTGACTTATCACAAAATATTGCTGATCAGTTGAAAGCAATGTGTAGAGATAGCATTTGCCTCAAAGGGTATCTCTAAAGGACCAGATTTTAAACAATTAACAGTATGTATTGTGCTTATGTATGAAGATATGAATGGATGGTTCTTATAACTTGGATTGTGATCATTACATTACCTTTTCTATTTCATTGTAGGGTAATCTAAAACAATGTGGTTCTGTTGAATGTGGATATTGTGCGATGAGGTACATGAAAGAGAGTTGAATGTGAAAATCCATAGTTAGAGAAGATGATAATATTTTTTTATTATATGCTTTGGTTTATGATTGAGATAAACTATTACAGTTCGATGAATCTAATGCATTTTTGTATTTTTACATAAAAGTTTGCAGGAACAATCAAGAATCAATATTATTAACAATCCAAATATGATGATGTCGGAAGTGAATGGAGTGAATTTGTCTACTCATATGTAGGTGTCTAAATTGGTGGTGTACATAGGATACATATTTTATTCTTTCATTATGGATTTTGGATATACTTGTGGATATATATTTTGGTTATATATACTTGTGGATTTGTGGATATATACTTGTGCATTGATGGATTCGTTGATATATATTATCATTTTGAATGGATAATTGTTTAATCTAATTAATACATTTAAGTTGTATATATATATATTAAAATATTATTGTATAATAAAATATTATTTAATTTTAATGAAGTAAAAAAAATTTACTATGAAGTAATATAATATTACATACTTCGATAAATATAAATACTGGCGAAGTTATAAAATATATTTGTTTCGATAATTAATGTAAACTGTGAAGTTACATATCATCTATTACTTCGTCGCATTACAAAATTACTAAAGCAACAGATATTTTTTTACTTCGACAATCAATTTAAACTGTAAAGTTATACATCATCGATTACTTCAGCGCTTTACAAAACCAACGAAGTAAAAGACAAGTTTTTACTTCAGAATCGGTCTAACTCTAAACTGGTTTGCCTCTTTGAACCGGTAAAAGACTTTGCTATTTTCATGGATATAACTTCGGTGATATGGCAAAGTAAAATAATCCCTTTTTACTTCACGTGCGTCTACTTCGGTAATTATCTATCTATGACTTTGGTGAATATACGAAGTAAATTAAGGAAATTCTACTAGTGGTAGTCTTGTGAACTACCTCAAGTTGCTAGCACAACTAAGGTAGTTCTTCCCGAAGTTGAGAGATCGTGTCCATGTGGATGCGAATAGAGGCACGGACACTTGAACGTGCAAGAGATCCGGCGCATCTTAGACGAGCGGGATAAGCGAAAGGGCACGCTCCAAAGGTATACATTTAGATAGATCTATTAGATAAATGAACTTTGTACGAGTTGTTCTTTCGCATGGATCGTTCGAGGGATCTTGTTTCCGCTGCGTTTTGTGTTTTTGGTGTCGGGAGATCCCAACATGCTATTGTTTCTAAGGCATAGACCCAAAATGACATTAGAATACTTGCATAACTCATCGTTGATCTAACAATATCAATGAGTGTGTGATTTCTCATTTCCCAAATATCGTTCCACTTCGGCGTTCTAGGAGGTGTAAGTTGGGAAACTATCTCATACTATTTTAGGTAATCAATGAACTCTTGACTTAGATACTGACCACCTTGTGTAGGACCGGTGTCGTCGATAGAGGGGGGGTGAATATCGATCGTTCAAAAATCTTTCGGAATTCTTCGTAAAACTTCGTTCTTTCTAGACTTAGAATATTAGTAGCGCAGCGGAAAATAGATAGAACTAACAAAAGCAAAGCAAAGGACACAGCGGATTTTACTTGGTTCCCGACCCCCCAGGGTCAGTACATCCAAGGCCTATGTACGGGAACGCCCGTCCACTATTGGTCTCCTTTCCAGACTTTCCGGAGGCGGAGAAACCTGACTTAAAGTGCAGGATTACAAGCAATAATATAAAAATTTAAGTATGGTAATTAACTAAAATCAAACCAACAAGACAAAGTCTGAAGCTCGGCCGATCTGGACCTCCGAAGTGCCACGCACCTCCTCCTGGAGCCTCCCGGTCGTAGAGCCTCGTTTCTAGCGTGTTGTCGTCGGTCAGAATGCTTGGGATCACTCTTGGAAGTTGATTCTGAAGCAGAGGGGTCGAAACCCCTTATATAGGCCTCCTGGGGGCGCCCCGGAAGACTCGGTCAAACTTTATCCCTGCACCTACATCGCCGCAGCTGATAACAGCTTTGACCAGGGTGCCCCGGACCTTCCGGGCGCCCATCTTGAACCCAGTCAGCGCTTATCCACTGCTTCGGACTCGCAGCAACGAAACAGTGTTGACCCGGGCGCCCCGGATGTTCCGGGCGCCCCGCATGACACCTGTTCTGCCTGTTTGAACGAATCAGCTGATTTCCTCTTTAGCTCAGGGCGCCCTGGCTGTTGGGGGTGCCCTGGATGATGGGGGCACCCTCAACACTGGGGGCGCCCTCCTTAAGCCTGCAAACTGGTTTGTTTGCTTTGTCTCCGGTTCTGGTTACCTGCAAGATACACAAAGCATATATACATATAATATTAGGCTTAAGGACTTGGTTCTGACTTCGGATTTGCACGAAACCCTAGGTCGAACCAACGCAAGTTCCTACCCCCGAGAACGCGCCTTTAACCTACTCCTTTCAGGAGACGGTTGCCACCCAGTCCTTCGGGTGGACTTTTGCTTAACTTCCGATACTTCCGGACCTCGAGACGCCCAAACCTTGACCTGTCTCTACTCCTGTCCTTAGTCATCACTCAGCTAAGTTGCTTAGTCCCTTGGACCAATACTTCATTCCCTAGCAATCCTTCGCCAGGTGCCTAGCAGCCCTTCGCTAGGTCTTTATTACCAAGCGGTCCTTCGCCTGGTGCCTAGCAATCCTTCGCTAGGTGTTCTATGCCTAGCAGCCCTTCGCTAGGTCTTAAGGTTCCAATGCCTAGCAGCCCTTCGCTAGGTCTTGGGGTTTCGATACCTAGCAGCCCTTCGCTAGGTGTGTAACGCCCGAAAATTCTCGAAACTAATTTTAGAAATATCTTAGAATTTATTCCGAATTTATGGATATTTTTATAGAATTTTTCCGTAAACGAAAGTGGCAAAAAGGGGTAAAAAGAGAAAAATGCGTAGGTGGGATTTGATCCCTAAACCTAGGCTTTGAGAGGAGGAGGGGCGGACCAAGTGGGGTAGCTTGCTTTTGTTGAAATAGATTAGCGGAAACAATAGATAAGGTAGAATTAGTTAAATTTTTTTCCATAAGTATAAAAGGGAAACTTAGGGCTTTTTTATTCATTCTTTCCCTTACATCCTCTCTCCGCCGACTCCCTCTCACCCTCTCGCGATTTTTTTCTTCCTCTCGCCCTCTCTCTCGCCCAAGACAAAGGAGAAGCCAAGGGAAGGTCTCAAGAGGCCCTATTCTCTACGAGAACTCTCGTAGACGCGAGGAGAACGCCAAGGAGCAAGAAGAACGTCGAAATTCGACGTTCCCTCGGGAATTTCAGATTTTATTCGTAAGGAAAACCTAGCGCAGGATGTAAGTATCCCTCACCTGCAGTATAAGTAGTTTCGGATGATTTTCCATATGCTTTATTTCCTTGTATTTATGCTTTACGATTAGAAATCGTAAATTATGAACAAGCACGCACATTAAGTGTTTGTTAAAATGTTCAGTTCAATTAATTCTATAGAAAGCATTAAAGAATAGAAATTCTTGCTCCAGTTTATGATGGGGACCAAGGTCCAACGGGATGGGCTCCTAGTTGCCCCTAGGTTTAGATAACCTAGTAAAAGCAAGAATCAGAAGAGAAAAAGAAAAGTATAAAAGAACTATTTTATTTTCAGTTGGCATTGTACCGGACTTCGGTCCAGGGATGGGCTCCAAGTTGCCCCTAGGTTCAGATAACCTAGTATGGGATGGGCTCCTAGTTGCCCCTAGGTTTAGATAACCTAGTAGAACCCTAATGGATTCGGGATTTGCTACCTCGGGTTTATTAGGGATGCGCGCACAGTTGGTACATTGCCGGGCCCACAACAGTTGATTATTACTTTCACCTACTATATGTATTTAGTTTTCAGAAATTCATATTAGCATGTGGTGAATTTAATAATTAGTTTTATGTTAGTTAGTTTCAGTTCCAGTTCAGATATATATGTCATGCTATAGCTTACTTTTCAGTTCTAGTTTAGTATGTGTCATGTCTCAGTTATTTGCCATGACATTTTATGACATATATTTTAGCATGAGCATAACATGATTGTTTATGAACATGAGCGTGTATTTGCATAGCATGTTTTGAAAAGCATAATCCGAGATTTTATAGTTTTGTGAGGCTAGATGGTACTTACTAAGCTTTATGCTTATTAGTTTGCATTTCCTTATACTGCATATACAGGTAAAGGAAAGCACTAGTAGCGGAGGCGGCAGGCTTGATGCAAAGTGTGTGTGGTGGTGGAGTTGGAATAAAAGTCTTCGGAACTTGCAAAGCATAGAAAGTCTTTATTATGCTCCTTTAGTTATTCCGCAATAAATTATGTGAACCATGTATGAATTTAATTAAACTTGTATTCGTGGTGCCTAGTATGCTTCTTTAGTTTTCTTGTTTATGCTTCTTTAGTTTTTTTGTTTATGCTTCTTCAGTTATTTCGCGATATATTATGAGAACCATGTATTAACCTGTCTAGACTCGTTATTTGTGGTGCCTAGTATATTAAAGTAGTTTATTCACCTATGTTAATACTTGATTAGCGAATGTTGAATGATAGGAGTTACTACTTGTAATTGATAATTTAGATCCATGCTTAAGCTTTAGAGATAAGAACTTGACACTTTTGATTTACATGCTAAATACATAGGTATGCTTGTTTTAAGATATATGCACCATATAGAATGACATGTAGTGGCTAAGAATGCCCTTAGATATGAATAATGAATGGTTTCAATAAGAAGTTGATACAAACTTGGCACATTTATATTATGCTTTTACATATCGTTGTTGAGATTCCTACCAAGCCTATAAAATTAAAGTTTTTGTTTTATTTTGGCTGGTTAGTACTTTAAACATGATTATGAATGGTTAGTTCAGTAAATAGCGAAATAAGAAATGTTAAATTCTCCCAGTTGATTTAGCATTATTAGAAATCATTAATCAGTCAGCCAGTCAGTTAGTTAGTAGCGATCCACCTTAAAGCTTAGTACCAGAAGGCGGGTCGTTACAGAGTGGTATCAGAGCAAGTTCCATCTTTCCTCCTCACACACATCAGAATCAGACCAGCAGCTTCCAAGTAAGAGTATCTCTCACATTATTATATTTTCTTGCTTTCAGAATTATAGTATTTACATGTTATTCATGCTATCTGTTTTCTAGTCAGTTCTTGTTTACATTTAACGGAAGCATGTTTAATCCTTTAGTTTATATCTGATAGCATGTTTTTAGAATTAGAATATGAACTGTATGTCCTCTGTCATTTAGATAATGGCTAGAGGACGCCCAACTAGAAGGGCACCAGCTACTGAGCCTCAATAAGAGGCAACTAACATAGTGACTCCACCTAATCTCGTGGAGATAGTAGCTCAGCTCCAGAGACAGATAGTTGAGCAGCAGCAAGAGATAGTCACTTTAAGGGCTAATCAGCAGACCACACCTACTGCTACGCCAGGATCAAATATGAAAACCCCAATAGTGACAGAGGTTCCACCTAGAGCACCAATCCCACCAATAGCACAAATTCCACCAATAGCACCAGAAGCCCCAGCAGTAGGGGCTAGAAGAGAAGCATATCTGGTTCAGTGGCAGAAGCTCAAACCAGAGACCTTTTCAGGCACTAGTGAACCATGGGATGCGCAAGCCTGGTTCAAAACCCTGGGGAGTACCATGGAGCTCCTAGACTGGCCAGAGCATGAGAAAGTAAAGTGCGCCTCCTTCTGCCTAGCCGGAGACGCACGTATGTGGTGGGAGCGTATCAAGATAAAACGCCCAATCAATCAGATGACCTGGGCTAGCTTTGAAGAAGAGTTCTTTGAAGAATTCTTCCACATGCGGGTCACAAACCGCCACTACGACGAGTTCACTGAATTTCGGCAGGGCAACCTATCAGTAGAGGAAGCCGTGAAGAGATTCAACAGACTGGCTCGCCTGTGCCCTGAGCTGGTCAGTACTGGACGAGAGCGAGTCAGGCTAATGCTCAAGATGCTAAGGCCAGAGATAGCACTGAATGTGGCCAGCGGCGTCCATAGGCCGCAAACCTCAGAGGAACTAGTTAGCAGTGCTCTGATCATCGAGCATTACCTGAACAGCATGCGACAGCAGAAGGCAGTCGTGACAGAGAATAAGGGCCAAGGCAGTAGCACAGGAACTCAGAAACCCCAGGGCTCTAACTCTAACTGGAAAGGAAAGAATCAAGGCAAAAGAAAGCAGTGGAACAATCCAAAAGGGGAGCCAGCCAATAAGCAAACCAAGTATCCCACTTGTTCCAACTGTGGGAGACAACACTCAGGAGTCTGCCGCCTGGGCACACGAGGGTGCTACACATGTGGTCAGGAAGGGCATATGGCCAAGCAATGCCCTAACAAGGCCAACTTACCTCCCCCACAACCTATTCAGTATGGAGGTAAGCCAGCTCAGCTTCACCGATGCAGACGGCACTAGAGGGTCCTCAGATCAATCAAGGCAGATTAGAGGCTCCACCGGCTACTACAAATGCACGGGTTTTCTCACTGACCAGAGAGGATGTAGCCACCGCCTCTACAGTTGTTACAGGTCAGATTAGTATTTTAAATCTGCATGCATCTGTACTTTTCGATACTGGGGCAATCCATTCATATGTATCCAGGGCATTCGCCGAAAAACTAGCAATTCCTCCGGACGTACTTAGTGGTCAGTTTCTGACTACCCTACCCTCCGGAGACATCATGGCATCCACACACTGGCTCCGTGCCATACCCGTCGGCGTTTCAGACAGAGAGCTTTACTGTGATCTGGTAATACTGAATATGTCCGACTATGATGTCATTTTTGGGATGGACTTCCTGAGCAAATACGGCGCTTCTATAGAGTGTCGAAAAAGGAAAGTCGTATTCCGACCAGAGGCAGGAGAGCAGTTTGAATACATCGGAGAACCGAAGAAGAAGGCCAAGAAATTTCTCTCCGCCATGAAAGCACGGAAACTACTGAGTACAGGATGTGCTGGATTTCTAGCACATGTAGTCCATGCCGAACAAGTCAAGGACCAAAAGCTAGAAGAGGTCCCAGTGGTATGTGACTACCCATCAGTCTTCCCTGACGAGTTACCCGGCTTAGCACCAGACAGGGAGATAGAGTTTGAGATAGATCTCATTCCAGGTACCAACCCCATTTCAAAAGCACCATACCGTATGGCTCCAGCAGAATTAAGAGAACTTTGGGAGCAACTACAGGAGCTGCTCGACAAGGGCTTCATACGCCCTAGTCATTCACCTTGGGGAGCTCCAGTGTTGTTCGTGAAGAAGAAAGACGGGTCCATGCGCCTGTGTATAGATTACCGGGCTCTGAATCAAGTCACCATTAAGAACCGGTACCCTCTACCCAGGATCGATGATTTGTTTGACCAGCTAAAGGGATCCACAGTCTTCTCAAAGATAGATTTGAGATCCGGCTATCACCAGGTCAAAGTCAGAGAGGGTGATATTCCCAAGACAGCTTTCAGAACCAGATATGGGCACTATGAGTTTGTAGTCATGCCTTTTGGGGTCACAAATGCTCCAGCGACATTTATGGACCTCATGAACCAAGTATTCAGGGAGTACTTAGATAAGTTTGTCATCGTCTTCATTGATGACATTCTTATCTACTCAAGAACTCAGGAGGAACATGCTGAGCATCTCAGGACAGTATTGCAGATTCTTCAGCAGAGCCAGCTGTATGCAAAATTCTCTAAATGTGAATTCTGGCTCGATCAGGTGTCTTTTCTAGGTCACATCATCTCCAAGGAAGGGGTGATGGTAGACCCCAGCAAAATAGAAGCAGTAAGTAACTGGATCAGACCGAAGAATGCCAGTGAGATCAGAAGTTTTCTGGGTCTAGCCGGTTACTACAGGAAGTTCGTAGAAAATTTCTCCAGAATAGCCTCCCCACTGACAGCTCTTACTAGGAAGAACAAAAAGTTTCAGTGGACAGAGGACTGCGAGAACAGCTTTATAGAATTAAAGAGAAGATTGACTAGTGCTCCCATCCTGACTCTTCCAGAGACCACTGACAGCTTCGACATATATAGTGATGCTTCTAAATTAGGACTTGGGGAAGCTGATGCAGAGTGGCAAGGCTATTGCCTATGCCTCTAGACAACTCAAGGATTATGAGAAGAATTACCCTACCCATGATCTTGAGCTAGCTGCAGTAGTGTTCGCTCTCAAGATTTGGAGGCATTACTTATACGGAGCTCAGTGTAGGATTTTCACATATCATCAGAGCCTGAAGTATTTCTTTACTCAGAAGAATCTGAACATGAGGCAACGCAGATGGCTTGAGCTGGTCAAGGATTATGACATTGACATCCTCTACCACCCAGGTAAAGCTAATAAGGTGGCAGACGCGCTTAGCAGGAAATCTAGTGCCACCCTACTAGCTTTGCCTACGATGTCACAGCCCCTTCGGAAGGAAATATCAGAGTTCGGACTGGAAATTTTAGTTGGGCAGCTCTCCACTTTGACATTAGTGTCAACCCTGATTGAAGACATCCAGACAACACAGGATCAAGATCCTGACCTTCAGAAAATCAAGCAGGGGATAGCGGAATCAGAAAATGGGGAGTTTCGCCTAACAGAGAGTGGGAGACTGTACTACGGTGACCGCTTATGTGTTCCGAACCAAGAAGAGCTCCGAAGGAAGATCCTAGAGGACGCACATGGATCTCCTTATGCGATGCATCCTGGTTCCACCAAAATGTACCAAGACCTCAGGGGACGTTTTTGGTGGCCTGGGATGAAGAGAGACATCTCCAGATATGTCAGTACCTGTCTGACATGCCAAAGGGTCAAGGCAGAACATCAGAGACCAGGTGGAGTTCTGCAGCCTATTCAGATTCCAGAATGGAAATGGGAAGATATTTCCATGGATTTTATAGTGGGACTACCCCGAACCACGAATGGATATGATGCAATCTGGGTAATATTAGACAGATTGACTAAGTCTGCCCACTTCCTAGCTATCAGGATCTCCTATTCTATGGAACAACTAGCTCAGTTATACCTCAAGGAGATCGTCAGGCTACATGGGGTCCCTAGGAGTATCATCTCAGATCGGGACAGTAGGTTCACTTCACACTTCTGGGAGTGCGTACAGACAGCACTAGGCACCAAACTGAAGTTTAGCACAGCTTTCCATCCTCAGACAGATGGTCAGACAGAGAGAGTTAATCAAGTACTAGAAGATATGCTCAGAGCTTGTGCTCTAGATTTCAAGGGCAGTTGGTGCAGATACCTGTGCTTAGCAGAATTCGCCTACAACAATAGTTATCAGGCCACTATCGGCATGGCACCCTATGAGGCTTTATATGGGCGGAGGTGTAGATCTCCTATCTGTTGGTACGAGGGTGGTGAGAGGCAAGAGTTAGGCCTACAGACAGATCTTATAGATGATACCACCGTAGCCATACAGCAGATCCGCTAGAGAATAGAAACAGCTCAGAGCCGCCAGAAGAGCTATGCTGATACACGACGCAGACCATTGGAGTTTGAAGTTGGGGATTCAGTGTTCCTCAAAGTGGCTCCCATGAAGGGAGTAATGCGTTTTGGGAAGAAGGGCAAGCTAAGTCCCAGATATGTAGGACCATACCCCATCACTAGAAGAGTTGGCAAAGTAGCTTATGAGTTGGAGCTACCTCAGGAGATGTCAGCTATCCACAATGTATTTCATGTTTCCATGCTGAAGAAGCATATCTCAGATGCCACCCAGGTGATAGAGCCACAGACGGTACAAGTTCGCGAAGATCTCAGTTATGATAGTCGGTCTATTCAGATAATAGACCGAGCAGTTAAGAAATTGCGAAACAAGGAGGTACCATTAGTGAAAGTCATATGGCAAAATCACAGAGTAGAAGAGGCAACATGGGAACCAGAGGACAGCATGAGGCAGAGATACCCAGAGTTGTTTTAAGTTCGAGGACGAACTTTTTATAAGGTATGAGGGATTGTAATGCCCGAAAATTCTCGAAACTAATTTTAGAAATATCTTAGAATTTATTCCGAATTTATGGATATTTTTATAGAATTTTTCCGTAAACGAAAGTGGCAAAAAGGGGTAAAAAGAGAAAAATGCGTAGGTGGGATTTGATCCCTAAACCTAGGCTTTGAGAGGAGGAGGGGCGGACCAAGTGGGGTAGCTTGCTTTTGTTGAAATAGATTAGCGGAAACAATAGATAAGGTAGAATTAGTTAAATTTTTTTCCATAAGTATAAAAGGGAAACTTAGGGCTTTTTTATTCATTCTTTCCCTTACATCCTCTCTCCGCCGACTCCCTCTCACCCTCTCGCGATTTTTTTCTTCCTCTCGCCCTCTCTCTCGCCCAAGACAAAGGAGAAGCCAAGGGAAGGTCTCAAGAGGCCCTATTCTCTACGAGAACTCTCGTAGACGCGAGGAGAACGCCAAGGAGCAAGAAGAACGTCGAAATTCGACGTTCCCTCGGGAATTTCAGATTTTATTCGTAAGGAAAACCTAGCGCAGGATGTAAGTATCCCTCACCTGCAGTATAAGTAGTTTCGGATGATTTTCCATATGCTTTATTTCCTTGTATTTATGCTTTACGATTAGAAATCGTAAATTATGAACAAGCACGCACATTAAGTGTTTGTTAAAATGTTCAGTTCAATTAATTCTATAGAAAGCATTAAAGAATAGAAATTCTTGCTCCAGTTTATGATGGGGACCAAGGTCCAACGGGATGGGCTCCTAGTTGCCCCTAGGTTTAGATAACCTAGTAAAAGCAAGAATCAGAAGAGAAAAAGAAAAGTATAAAAGAACTATTTTATTTTCAGTTGGCATTGTACCGGACTTCGGTCCAGGGATGGGCTCCAAGTTGCCCCTAGGTTCAGATAACCTAGTATGGGATGGGCTCCTAGTTGCCCCTAGGTTTAGATAACCTAGTAGAACCCTAATGGATTCGGGATTTGCTACCTCGGGTTTATTAGGGATGCGCGCACAGTTGGTACATTGCCGGGCCCACAACAGTTGATTATTACTTTCACCTACTATATGTATTTAGTTTTCAGAAATTCATATTAGCATGTGGTGAATTTAATAATTAGTTTTATGTTAGTTAGTTTCAGTTCCAGTTCAGATATATATGTCATGCTATAGCTTACTTTTCAGTTCTAGTTTAGTATGTGTCATGTCTCAGTTATTTGCCATGACATTTTATGACATGTATTTTAGCATGAGCATAACATGATTGTTTATGAACATGAGCGTGTATTTGCATAGCATGTTTTGAAAAGCATAATCCGAGATTTTATAGTTTTGTGAGGCTAGATGGTACTTACTAAGCTTTATGCTTATTAGTTTGCATTTCCTTATTGTTAGGACCGGTAGACGAGCTAGAGGGGGGTGATTAGCTTCGATTCGCTTGTAGATGATTTGTCACGGCGGAAGACTTCAAGCAATCGCTAACACAAGGATTTACTTGGTATCCACCCCGGTCGGGTGACTAATCCAAGGATCCACTCTCCTCACACTCTCATGCACTATGAAAGTCTCCTTCTTGAGGTGGAGAAACCTCTTACAAGCTTGTTACAAAGATACAACAAGAACAAAGCAAATACAAAGAAAATCTTACAAGATTTACAAATAAGCTCACACTTCGCTTTCCTTGCTATCTTCAAGCTTGTGATTGCCTCTTGGACCTTGGAAATGCAACAGCACTAAGCTCCAAGGCTTCCCTTGAAATGGCAATGAAGTTGGAGAAGAAAAGGAGAAGAACTACGGCTTCAAACCTGCGCGAAAGTCCTTATACCCGACGCCTAGGGTTTGGTAATCGATTACCCAATCGATTACCACGTAGGATTTAGCCGTTCAACGGCTAGTTTTCGAACGGTAATCGATTAGCCAATCGATTACCCGTGCCCTGAATCGATTACCCAATCGATTCAGAGCTTCTCTGTTCTCTCGCGCAAACTCTGTGATCGATTACCCCAATCGATCAAGAGACACCTTAATCGATTACCCAATCGATTAAGGGAAGGCTGAATCGATTACCCAATCGATTCAGCCACCCTCTGTCCTCTCGCGCAAACTTCCTTAATCGATCCACTAATCGATTCACTCAATCGATTATCCAATCGATTGAGTCCAACCTAACTTGTTTCCACAAGTCTAGGATCCCCTACCAAGTGTCCAGTCAACCCCGTTGACCAACCTGGATTTCTACTGCCTAGCTCCCAGCTCGGACTTAACCTGGTTCCCAACCAGATTCGCCTAACCCTCGAGTTAGGTCTAGTCTCTCGGTAGACTTCCACCTTGCCAGTATGCGATCTCCCCGATCCATCTGGACTTCACCTAGTCCCACTAGGTCTTTTCCCTTGCCAGCGTACGATCTCCCCAATCTACCTGGACTTCACCTAGTCCCACTAGGTGTGCCTAGTCCCACTAGGTCTTTTGCCATGCCAGCGTACGATCTCCCCGATCTACCTGGACTTCACCTAGTCCCACTAGGTGTGCCTAGTCCCACTAGGTCTTCTGCCATGCCAGCGTACGATCTCCCCGATCTACCTGGACTTCACCTAGTCCCACTAGGTGTGCCTAGTCCCACTAGGTCTTCTGCCATGCCAGCGTACGATCTCCCTGATCTACCTGGACTTCACCTAGTCCCACTAGGTGTGCCTAGTCCCACTAGGTCTTTCCCAGTCAAGCCTCCAGTCAACCTTGACCCACTTGACTCACACATCACGACCACTCAAACATCATTATCAAACATCGAAACATACGACCATTCCATAAGCTTTCCAAGCTTACCAGACCTAAGCTCACCCGAGCTTAGTCAAACTAGGTCAACCCTGACCTAAACAAGATTGCACCAACAATCTCCCATAGACCTAAGCTCACCCGAGCTCAGTCAAACTAGGTCAACCTTGACCTAAACAGGATTGCACCAACAATCTCCCCCTTTTTGATGTTTGACAATATGTTTGAGAAAGACTAATCCCTATTAGCCTTTCAATCTCTCCCATATTTCTCCCCCTTTGACACACATCAAACCTCTCCCCGAGAGTCTATATGGTCAAAGGCAAATCCAATGAAAGTCCCATACCTTTCATTTAAACCCATGCTCACCCATGAGCACTCATGAAGATTCCCAATCTCCATTCATTCACTTACTCCTTAAATAAAAATTCAACCACATGTTGTTAAGGAAGACCTCCCCCTCAAAACATGCTCTAAACCTCTATCATTGCACCAACAATGTTTTTGAGTTCCTAAATCTTTAGGAGAACTCAACTTGAGGTTATTGAGATTTTGGGATTCAAAACTTGAATCAAAATCTCTCCTTAACCCTTAAATGTTCACCAAACCATTTCCCCATTTTGATTTCACAATGAAATTTACCCAAATATACTTATAAAAATATTTCAAGGGGTTAGGGATTGGTAGGTTACAAAAAAATGGGTTAATGGACTGAAAATAGACAGTTTCAGTCTCACCAATCGATTGGTGTTGGGAACCAATCGATTACCAGCCTGCCTTAATCGATCAGCCGATCGATTACGGCTATCTGTAATCGATCACCAGATCGACTACCCGAGCTTCTGTGCTTGTAAAAGGGTTGACCAATCGATTGACCAATCGATTGGACATAGTCCCAATCGATCACCTGATCGATTGGGAGTTTCTGAAATCTGAAAACAATTTCAGATCCGAAATTCAGAAACCCCTAAATAATTCTACAAAATTCGAAAAATTCTAAAATTTTGTGTAGACATTATTTATACCATATACTATCAAGGAAAAATAATTTTCTATGAAAATAACCTCCTTTTTCAAAGATTGACACAAAATTGGAAACTATTGAAATACTTCAATGTTTTTCATTATTTTGTGTCTATTTCATCAATGATGAGTGCTATCAAAAGATAGTCTTCACCAAGGTTTTCCAAGATAGTTTTGAAATGTTTTTCAAAAACAATTTCCAACCATATTCCTTGGGCTAAATGCACATGACTTGCACATTAGCTTTCCCAATGATTGGAGTTCATTTAAATTCTTGTTTTGATGATCCTAAAACTCACTAAGATGAGGATAAATCAACACCTTGAGTTTTGTTCATCTTCCTAACATCTCACTTGTTCTAATGTGTCTCAAAAAGCACACAAGTCACCTTATAGTCTTAGTGAGATGTGAAAGTCATGTTCTCCCTAATCTTAGGATTCATGCATTTCTACCTAGGCATTATAAACTTTGATCATCCACCTAGGATGTCAATTAATGCCTATGTCCTTAATTTCAATAAGAATTAACTTTATGCATGATTATGACTATGACATGCATCATATTAGAATTTTCAAAGGAAATTATAAATAGATGATGCATGTATGACATGACATATAATATTTTCATAATAAATATGAATGATGAAATATGATGTCATGGCATGTGATGAGGCATACAAAACATAGCATAGAAGCATAAAAGAAAAATACCTAGATTTCCTATCTAAGTACCAATAACTCATCTCTAAGCCATTGATAATCCTAAATTTGCCCTAATTTCCAAGATAATGCCAAACCTCCCCAACTTGGCCTATCTTTGGATTCTAACCTAGTTGTGCCAACTTTATCAAGTTTAATCATCCAAAAATATAGTTTGGCACAAGTTTACTCCTCCTAGAGTAAATAAAATGAATCCTTCATTTTCAAGGGTAGTGACTCCTTGAAAATGTCCCAAAGTGTCAACTTCATCAAGGTTGGGTTAACTACCCTTCCAATTTGAGTTAACACTCCCTAGACCTATCTAGGGTGTGGCGAACACACTCTTAGGAACCCAAAACCTATTGGTGCTCCTTGGGTGTTCTAGGTATTCATTAGGGATAACTTCCCTTGATACCTTCTTTATGACTTTTCTAGGCTTGTCCGAAGCCTTAGTCATCTTTGTCTTGTCTTGGTCAACTCTAGGGATGGCTTCCCTTGTGGCCTTGACTTGACCCCTAGACCTAGATTTAGTTCCATATTTATATGGAACTCTATGATAGGATGGACCATCATCCTTAGTCTTAGGTTTATACCCCAAACCTTTCTTGCTCCTAGAGGATCCTTGATTTCCTAAATCTAGGTTTTAATCCTTAGATCCCTTAAATAGATTTTCTATTCTATTGAGGGATTTTTCTAATTTATCAAGTTTTGACCTCAAAACTTGATTTTCCATCATTACTTCATCAAGACTTGGTTTTCTAATATAGCCTTGGTGATTGTTTTTCTTAGCCTTGGATTGGGTAGGTCTACCTTGGAAATTCCTAATTTGTTCCCTATCCTTAGAGGTGGTAGTCCTAGCATGGAAAGCTCTATAGTTTTCCTTAGGTTTTTATACCTCCTATTTTCATGATAAATGCATTAAATGATAATAGTTATCTCTAGCATGCATATTATCATGATGAAAATAAGTACCATTACCTAATGGTACCTTAGTGTTATTCTTGGAGGCTCCCCCTTGACTTGAGCTCCTCCTTTTAGCCTTGGTGGGATTCTTCCCCTTTGGACATTGATTTCTATAATGTCCCTTTTCTTTGCATGAGAAGCACACAATGTGCTTCTTATCCTTCTTTGCCATGGGAGCAACCTCCTTTGGCTTCTCCTTGGACTTGGGGTGCCACTTGCACCTTCTTTTTGACCAATTTGGGACACTTACTCTTGTAGTGCCCCTCTTTCCCTACACTCAAAGCAAATGATATGATTTTTATTTTTGCAAATTGAAATATCTATACCTTTGCTTGTAGGGGTGTTGCATGACTCTTCACTTGATCCGGAGGTAGAAGCTTCTTCCTTTTCTGGAGTGAATGGCCTTTGCTCCCCCTCAATCCTAGAGGTGGAGACTTCTTCTTTCTCCTCATGACCTCGGATTGATGATGTTGACGCTTTTCTTTGATCCGATGCCAATGGCACATCTTGCTCCTCTTCAACCCTTGAAGTGGAGACTTTCTTGAGCTTCATCTTCGGATGTTGAGCATCTCTCAACTTCCGAATCTTCTTCCTCCGATGAAATTCCCTCTTCGGATTTGTCTTGATTTGGTATAGTGGAGGGGTCTTCATGAAGCCTTGCCAATTTGCTCCATAGCTCTTTGGCATCTTCGAATTCTCCAATCTTGTCCAAGATGGTGCTTGGCAAAAGGTTGACCAATAGCTTGATCACTTTGTAGTTGGCCTCGTAGCTCCGATTCGCTTGTAGATGATTTGTCGCGGCGGAAGACTTCAAGCAATCTAACACAAGGATTTACTTGGTATCCACCCCGGTCGGGTGACTAATCCAAGGATCCACTCTCCTCACACTCTCATGCACTATGAAGTCTCCTTCTTGAGGTGGAGAAACCTCTTACAAGCTTGTTACAAAGATACAACAAGAACAAAGCAAAATACAAAGGAAAATCTTACAAGATTTACAAGTAAGCTCACACTTTGCTTTCCTTGCTATCTTCAAGCTTGTGATTGCCTCTTGGACCTTGGAAATGCAACAACACTAAGCTCCAAGGCTTCCTTGAAATGGCAATGAAGTTGGAGAAGAAGAGGAGAAGAACTGCGGCTTCAAACCTGCGCGAAAGTCCTTATACCCGACGCCTAGGTTTGGTAATCGATTACCCAATCGATTACCACGTAGGATTTAGCCGTTCAACGGCTAGTTTTCGAACGGTAATCGATTAGCCAATCGATTACCCGTGCCCTGAATCGATTACCCAATCGATTCAGAGCTTCTCTGTTCTCTCGTGCAAACTCTGTGATCGATTACCCCAATCGATCAAGAGACACCTTAATCGATTACCCAATCGATTAAGGGAAGGCTGAATCGATTACCCAATCGATTCAGCCACCTCTGTCCTCTCGCGCAAACTTCCTTAATCGATCCACTGATCGATTCACTCAATCGATTAACCCAATCGATTGAGTCCAACCTAACTTGTTTCCACAAGTTTAGGATCCCCTACCAAGTGTCCAGTCAACCCCGTTGACCAACCTGGATTTCTACTGCCTAGCTCCCAGCTCGGACTTAACCTGGTTCCCAACCAGATTCGCCTAACCCTCGAGTTAGGTCTAGTCTCTCGGTAGACTTCCACCTTGCCAGTATGCGATCTCCCCGATCCATCTGGACTTCACCTAGTCCCACTAGGTCTTTTCCCTTGCCAGCGTACGATCTCCCCGATCTACCTGGACTTCACCTAGTCCCACTAGGTGTGCCTAGTCCCACTAGGTCTTCTGCCATGCCAGCGTACGATCTCCCTGATCTACCTTGACTTCACCTAGTCCCACTAGGTCTTTTGCCAGTCAAGCCTCCAGTCAACCTTGACCCACTTGACTCACACATCACGACCACTCAAACATCATTATCAAACATCGAAACATACGACCATTCCATTTGCTTTCCAAGCTTACCAGACCTAAGCTCACCCGAGCTTAGTCAAACTAGGTCAACCCTGACCTAAACAAGATTGCACCAACAATCTCCCCCTTTTTGATGTTTGACAATATGTTTGAGAAAGACTAATCCCTATTAGCCTTTCAATCTCTCCCATATTTCTCCCCCTTTGACACACATCAAACCTCTCCCCGAGAGTCTAGATGGTCAAAGGCAAATCCAATGAAAGTCCCATACCTTTCATTTAAACCCATGCTCACCCATGAGCACTCATGAAGATTCCCAATCTCCATTCATTCACTTACTCCTTAAATAAAAATTCAACCACATGTTGTTAAGGAAGACCTCCCCCTCAAAACATGCTCTAAACCTCTATCATTGCACCAACAATGTTTTTGAGTTCCTAAATCTTTAGGAGAACTTAACTTGAGGTTATTGAGATTTTGGGATTCAAAACTTGAATCAAAATCTCTCCTTAACCCTTAAATGTTCACCAAACCATTTCCCCATTTTGATTTCACAATGAAATTTACCCAAATATACTTATAAAAGTATTTCAAGGGGTTAGGGATTGGTAGGTTACAAAAAAATGGGTTAATAGACTGAAAATAGACAGTTTCAGTCTCACCAATCGATTGGTGTTGGGAACCAATCGATTACCAGCCTGCCTTAATCGATCAGCCGATCGATTACGGCTATCTGTAATCGATCACCAGATCGACTACCCGAGCTTCTGTGCTCGTAAAAGGGTCGACCAATCGATTGACCAATCGATTGGACATAGTCCCAATCGATCACCTGATCGATTGGGATTTCTGAAATCTGAAAACAATTTCAGATCCGAAATTCAGAAACCCCTAAATAATTCTACAAAATTCGAAAAATTCTAAATTTGTGTAGACATTATTTATACCATATACTATCAAGGAAAAATAATTTTCTATGAAAATAACCTCCTTTTTCAAAGATTGACACAAAATTGGAAACGATTGAAATACTTCAATGTTTTTCATTATTTTGTGTCCATTTCATCAATGATGAGTGCTATCACAAGATAGTCTTCACCAAGGTTTTCCAAGATAGTTTTGAAATGTTTTTCAAAAATAATTTCCAACCATATTCCTTGGGCTAAATGCACATGACTTGCACATTAGCTTTCCCAATGATTGGAGTTCATTTAAATTCTTGTTTTGATGATCCTAAAACTCACTAAGATGAGGATAAATCAACACCTTGAGTTTTGTTCATCTTCCTAACATCTCACTTGTTCTAATGTGTCTCAAAAAGCACACAAGTCACCTTATAGTCTTAGTGAGATGTGAAAGTCATGTTCTCCCTAATCTTAGGGTTCATGCATTTCTACCTAGGCATTATAAACTTTGATCATCCACCTAGGATGTCAATTAATGCCTATGTCCTTAATTTCAATAAGAATTAAATTTATACATGATTATGACTATGACATGCATCATATTAGAATTTTCAAAGGAAATTATAAATAGATGATGCATGTATGACATGACATATAATATTTTCATAATAAATATGAATGATGAAATATGATGTCATGGCATGTGATGAGGCATACAAAACATAGCATAGAAGCATAAAAGAAAAATACCTAGATTTCCTATCTAAGTACCAATAACTCATCTCTAAGCCATTGATCATCCTAAATTTGCCCTAATTTCCAAGATAATGCCAAAACTCCCCAACTTGGCCTATCTTTGGATTCTAACTTAGTTGTGCCAACTTTATCAAGTTTAATCATCCAAAAATATAGTTTGGCACAAGTTTACTCCTCCTAGAGTAAATGAAATGAATCCTTCATTTTCAAGGGTAGTGACTCCTTGAAAATGTCCCAAAGTGTCAACTCATCAAGGTTGGGTTAACTACCCTTCCAATTTGAGTTAACACTCCCTAGACCTATCTAGGGTGTGGCGAACACACTCTTAGGAACCCAAAACCTATTGGTGCTCCTTGGGTGTTCTAGGTATTCATTAGGGATAACTTCCCTTGATACCTTCTTTATGACTTTTCTAGGCTTGTCCGAAGCCTTAGTCATCTTTGTCTTGTCTTGGTCAACTCTAGGGATGGCTTCCCTTGTGGCCTTGACTTGACCCCTAGACCTAGATTTAGTTCTATATTTATATGGAACTCTATGATAGGATGGACCATCATCCTTAGTCTTAGGTTTGTACCCCAAACCTTTCTTGCTCCTAGAGGATCCTTGATTTCCTAAATCTAGGTTTTGATCCTTAGATCCCTTAAATAGATTTTCTATTCTATTGAGGGATTTTTCTAATTTATCAAGTTTTGACCTCAAAACTTGATTTTCCATCATTACTTCATCAAGACTTGGTTTTCTAATATAGCCTTGGTGATTGTCTTTCTTAGCCTTGGATTGGGTAGGTCTACCTTGGAAATTCCTAATTTGTTCCCTATCCTTAGAGGTGGTAGTCCTAGCATGGAAAGCTCTATAGTTTTCCTTAGGTTTTTTATACCTCCTATTTTCATGATAAATAGCATTAAAATGATAATAGTTATCTCTAGCATGCATATTATCATGATGAAAATAAGTACCATTACCTAATGGTACCTTAGTGTTATTCTTGGAGGCTCCCCCTTGACTTGAGCTCCTCCTTTTAGCTTTGGTGGGATTCTTCCCCTTTGGACATTGATTTCTATAATGTCCTTTTTCTTTGCATGAGAAGCACACAATGTGCTTCTTATCCTTCTTTGCCATGGGAGCAACCTCCTTTGGCTTCTCCTTGGGCTTGGGTGCCACTTGCACCTTCTTTTTGACCAATTTGGGACACTTACTCTTGTAGTGCCCTCTTTCCCTACACTCAAAGCAAATGATATGATTTTTATTTTTGTAAATTGAAATATCTATACCTTTGCTTGTAGGGGTGTTGCATGACTCTTCACTTGATCCGGAGGTAGAAGCTTCTTCCTTTTCCGGAGTGAATGGCCTTTGCTCCCCCTCAATCCTAGAGGTGGAGACTTCTTCTTTCTCCTCATTGACCTCGGATGATGATGTTGACGTTTTTCTTTGATCCGATGCCAATGGCACTTCTTGCTCCTCTTCAACCCTTGAAGTGGAGACTTCTTGAGCTTCATCTTCGGATGTTGAGCATCTCTCAACTTCCGAATCTTCTTCCTCCGATGAAATTCCCTCTTCGGATTTGTCTTGATTTGGTATAGTGGAGGGGTCTTCATGAAGCCTTGCCAATTTGCTCCATAGCTCTTTGGCATCTTCGAATTCTCCAATCTTGTCCAAGATGGTGCTTGGCAAAAGGTTGACCAATAGCTTGATCACTTTGTAGTTGGCCTCGCATCTCTTGACTTGCTCCTCATTCCATTTGCTTTTCTTGAGGAGTTTTCCTTTTGAGCTTGTTGGAGCTTCAAAGCCCTCCATTAGAGTAAACCATTGCTCTATATCCATCATGAAATAATTCTCAATCTTTGACTTCCAAAGATTGAAATTTTCTTTGTCGAATGGTGGAGGTGCCCTTGTGTCATAGCCAAACTCCATCTTTGAAGTTGAAACCCCTTGATGATGACTTCTTGAAATTTGGGTTTCTTTCAACTTCTTCTTCTTCCTCTAGCTCTTGCCCTCTTGGCGATGAGTCCAATGAAGAGCAACCTTGCTCTGATACCACTTGTTGGGACCGGTAGACGAGCTAGAGGGGGGGTGATTAGCTCCGATTCGCTTGTAGATGATTTGTCGCGGCGGAAGACTTTAAGCAATCGCTAACACAAGGATTTACTTGGTATCCACCCTGGTCGGGTGACTAATCCAAGGATCCACTCTCCTCATACTCTCATGCACTATGAAAGTCTCCTTCTTGAGGTGGAGAAACCTCTTACAAGCTTGTTACAAAGATACAACAAGAACAAAGCAAATACAAAGAAAATCTTACAAGATTTACAAGTAAGCTCACACTTTGCTTTCCTTGCTATCTTCAAGCTTGTGATTGCCTCTTGGACCTTGGAAATGCAACAGCACTAAGCTCCAAGGCTTCCCTTGAAATGGCAATGAAGTTGGAGAAGAAGAGGAGAAGAACTGCGGCTTCAAACCTGCGCGAAAGTCCTTATACCCGACGCCTAGGGTTTGGTAATCGATTACCCAATCGATTACCACGTAGGATTTAGCCGTTCAACGGCTAGTTTTCGAACGGTAATCGATTAGCCAATCGATTACCCGTGCCCTGAATCGATTACCCAATCGATTCAGAGCTTCTCTGTTCTCTCGCGCAAACTCTGTGATCGATTACCCCAATCGATCAAGAGACACCTTAATCGATTACCCAATCGATTAAGGGAAGGCTGAATCGATTACCCAATCGATTCAGCCACCCTCTGTCCTCTCGCGCAAACTTCCTTAATCGATCCACTGATCGATTCACTCAATCGATTACCCAATCGATTGAGTCCAACCTAACTTGTTTCCACAAGTCTAGGATCCCCTACCAAGTGTCCAGTCAACCCCGTTGACCAACCTGGATTTCTACTGCCTAGCTCCCAGCTCGGACTTAACCTGGTTCCCAACCAGATTCGCCTAACCCTCGAGTTAGGTCTAGTCTCTCGGTAGACTTCCACCTTGCCAGTATGCGATCTCCCCGATCCATCTGGACTTCACCTAGTCCCACTAGGTCTTTTCCCTTGCCAGCGTACGATCTCCCCGATCTACCTGGACTTCACCTAGTCCCACTAGGTGTGCCTAGTCCCACTAGGTCTTTTGCCATGCCAGCGTACGATCTCCCCGATCTACCTGGACTTCACCTAGTCCCACTAGGTGTGCCTAGTCCCACTAGGTCTTCTGCCATGCCAGCGTACGATCTCCCTGATCTACCTTGACTTCACCTAGTCCCACTAGGTCTTTTGCCAGTCAAGCCTCCAGTCAACCTTGACCCACTTGACTCACACATCACGACCACTCAAACATCATTATCAAACATCGAAACATACGACCATTCCATTTGCTTTCCATGCTTACCAGACCTAAGCTCACCCGAGCTTAGTCAAACTAGGTCAACCCTGACCTAAACAAGATTGCACCAACATATACATCCTCAAGCAGGTTTCCATTAAGGAAAGCTGTTTTCACATCCATTTGCCATATCTCATAATCATAATGAGCTGCTATGGCTAGGAGCATCCGAATGGATTTAAGCATAGCTACTGGCGAATAGGTTTCGTCATAATCAATTCCTTATTTTTGACGATATCCTTTTGCCACTAATCTAGCCTTAAAGGTAACAACATTACCTTCCATGTCGGTTTTCTTCTTAAACACCCACTTGCACCCTATGGGCTTAATCCCTTCAGGTGGGTTAACCAAGTCCCATACTTGGTTTTCGTACATGGAATCCATTTCCGACTTCATGGCTTTAAGCCATTTGTCCCTTTCTGAACTTTTCAGAACATTTTCATAACTGATAGGTTCGTCATCGCTTATGAGTAACACGTTGTTCGATTCACTTATGAGAAATCCGTATCTCTCTGGAATATTGCGTGTCCTATCAGACCTACGAAGAGGCGGTGTTGTTTTAGTTTCAACTGATAGCTCATCATTATGAGTTATTGGTTGTGGGTCTAGACTAGGTGTCTCTGTAATGTCTATTGGAGTTTCTTGAACTTCATCAAGTTCAATGCCACTCCCACTGTTTTCTTGTAAAAGAAATTTTTTTTCCAGAAATACAGCATGCCTTGAAACAAACACCTTTTGTTCCAAGGGATGATAGAAATGGTAACCCTTCGTTTCCTTAGGGTATCCAATAAATAGATATTTATCAGACTTAGCATCCAATTTGTCTGATACAGTCCACTTCACATAAGTAGGACAACCTCATATCTTAAGGTGAGTTAAGTGAGGTTTCTTACTATTCCATGTCTCATATGGAGTAGTAGAGACTACCTTGGTCGGGACTCTGTTTAGCAAGTAAACAGCTGTCTTAAGTGCATAGCCCCAAAAGGATTTTGGAAGAGTTGCATGATTCATCATCGACCTAACCATGTCCATCAAGGTTCGGTTGCGCCTCTCAGATACACCATTATGCTGTGGTGTATACGGCGGAGTCCATTGGGACAATATCCCATTGTCCCTAAGATAATCTTGAAACTCTTGACTTAAGTATTCACCACCTCGATCGGATCGAAGTATCTTAATACTTTTGCCAGCTGTTTCTCTACTTCATTTCTGAACTCTTTGAATTTCTCAAAAGCTTCAGATTTGTGTTTCATCAAGAACACATACCCGAATCGTGAGTGATCATCGATAAAGGTGATGAAGTAGCTGTAGCCTCCTTGTGCAAGAGTTGACATTGGTCCACATACATCAGTATGTATTAGACCAAGCAATTCTCCCACTGGATTACCTTTTCCGGAAAAGGGTAATTTGGTCATCTTGCCTTTTAAGCACGATTCGCATGTATCAAATGAACCGGGTTCAAATGATTTCAAAATTCCACATCGGTGTAATTTGGTCATGCGTTTCTTACTTACATGGCCAAGACGACAATGCCATGTGTAGGAGTCTATTCGATTATCTATTCGAGCACGTTTGTTGCTAACTTCGATATTGAAAACGTCACCGGATAAATCTAACGTGTAGATACCATTGCACAAAGTTCCATTCCCATAAAGAACGCCATTTAAGGTTATGTAACAACAATTGTTACTAAAAGTTAAATGATAACCCTTTTCATTCAAACATGAAATAGATACAATGTTCCTTATTAACGAAGGAACAAAATAACAATTATCCAATTCTAAGACACGTCCAGTGGGGAGCTTTAGAAAATATGTTCTGATGGCAACAGCAGCAATCTTTGCTCCATTTCCAACTCACAAATTCGCTTCTCCTTTGACGAGTCTCCTTCTATTCCTTAGCCCCTGTATGTCATTACATATATATGAGCTACACCCAGTATCAAGTACCCAGGTATTTGAGGAAATAGAGTGACATTCAATAACGAAGATACCTAAAGAGGATGGGGCATCGGATGCCTTCTTCTTCAAGGACTCAAGATAAACTTTGTAGTTTCTTCGCGAGTGACCTTCCTTGCCACAATGATAACAAGTTCCTTTTGGTGTCTTTTCAGTCTTTTTGGCCTTTTTCTTCTTTCCTTTATTCTGTTCTTTGGCCTTGCTCTTAGAACCTTTCTTCGAGGAACCAACTAACAGTACCGTCTTTTGATCCTGCTTTACAGAAGGCTCTACAGTCTTCAGCAGGTTGAGCAACTCAGGAATGGTAGTCTCCAACTTGTTCATCCGATAGTTCATCACAAATTGTGAATAACTTTTGGGCAAACAATGCAGAATTAAGTCAATACTTAGTTCACGATCCATTACAGAATCGAGTGTGCTCAGTCGCTCAATGTACCCCAACATCTTTAACACAAACTGTGAGGCAGAAGTGCCTTCCTGCATCCTAGAGGTGAAGAGGAGTCTGGAGACTTCGAACCTTTCGGATCTCGCCTGCTCTTCAAACAACTCATGAAGATGGAAGATGATGGTATTGTTGGTGCAGAATGCACCCAAGTCAAACCTGTGTTTTGATAATGGCATCATAGGTCAAAAGTTAAGTCTTACTTGTGTTTCTAACAAGTTACTCTAGTGTGCAGAGATAAAGTCCTAGCGAAGGACTGCTAGGCAACTGGCGAAGGACTGCCAGTAGCAAAGTCCTAGCGAAGGACTACTAGGCAACTGGCGAAGGACAGCCAGCATCCAAGCCCTAGCAAAGGACTGCTAGGTAACTGGCGAAGGACAGCCAACATCCAAGCCCTAGAAAAGGACTGCTAGGTAACTGGTGAAGGACTGCCAGTATCCAAGACCTGGCATCAGGTAAATTCTCCTGAGAGGAGTAGGTGAGGACGCGTTCCCCGTCGAGGGAACAGTAAGCGTCGGTTCGACCTAGGGCTCCATTTTGGAGACCAAAGTCAGAACTAAGACAGCTAAGACTGTATAAACTAACAAATTAATGCTTTATTTTGTTTTCGGACTAACCCTGGATGCAGGACCAAAGGAACGTGTGTCTGCAGCTCAGAGAGCCTCAAAGGAGTGAGGCAGCAGCTGAGTAGGGCGCCCTGAGTGTCTAGGGCGCCTCCAAGGTGAACAAGAAACAGGTAAAGCAAAAAGGAGTTCGGCTAAGCACTGGCCGAAGGCGCCCTCTGCATCCAGGGCGCCCTCAGCAGCCAGGGCGCCCTCAGCGCCCAGGGCGCCCTCAGCGCCCAGGGCGGCCTCAGCGCCCAGGGCGCCCTCAGGAGCCAAGGCGCTCCGCGCCCATGCCAGCGAGGCCGATCAACTCTATCCAGCCGAGAAAACCGCATCAACCAAGGCGCCCTCAGCGACCAGGGCGCCCCAGAGGTCAAACCTCATCCCTATTCAGGTGGGATAAAGCTTGACCGAGCGAAGTGTGGATCGGCTGACACGTGGCAAGGCGCCCCCGACGTCCAGGGCGCCCTAGGTGCTATAAATAGCACCCCTCGACCCCATGCATCAACAATCACTTCGACACAACGCTTCTACGCTCTTGCGCTCTCACGCCTTGCTCCGGAAACCTCCCAACTCGAGCCGACGACGTCCCGCTGCTCCGAAAAAGTCAACCCTCATCGGATGTCGGTAAAAAGAAGAGCTTCCTTTTTGTTAAGTTTACGATACTGTATTTTGCAAATTAATATTTGTAAACTTTTATTGCGCCTATATAGTATTGCCCAACGAAAACGGTCAACGACCGTAGGCCTTGGAGTAGGAGTCGACACAGGCTCCGAACCAAGTAAAAACCATTGTGTCTTTGTGCTATGTCTCTTATCTTTATTTCCGCTGTGCACTTACTCTTAGTTTTCCAAAAAAGAACGATTTCCGATATTCACCCCCCCTCTATCGGTTTTCACGATCCAACAAGTGGTATCAGAGCGGGAAGTTCAAACTTGGTGTAACCACCAGTTTGAAAATTTCTTTTCGGATTTTCTTAAATTTTTTTTTTTTGAATTTTTAAATATTTTTTTCGTTCGAATTTCTTTCGTTAATCGAGGTTGGTGCAACACCCCTCGATATTTTATTTCCCTTATCCCGCACTACTAATCCAAGACCAAGTCTTGGGACATTTTTCTAGTAGTTTTCTTTTTCAGCTTAAATGGCTATGCAAGAGGGATTCAGTACCGCCAGACCTCCACTTTTCAGTGGAGAAGACTTTTCTTACTGGAAAAGTCGTATGGAGGTCCACCTGAAAACTCAGGTGGACATGTGGATCATCATCCAGTCCGGTCTGGAGATCCCCAAAAACGCCGAAGGACTACCTCAAAACTACTCGGAGTGGGACAACACCCTAAAGCGAAAGATAGAAGCCGACACAAAAGCAACACAAACCCTACAATGCGGGCTGACAAAGGAAGAGCTGAACCGCGTGGGCCCCTTTAACAGTGCAAAGGAGCTATGGACAAAACTGATCGAGCTGCACGAAGGGACTTCAGACACCAGGATCAGCAAGAGGGATCTGCTCCTAAACAAATTATACACTATCAAGATGGCGGACAACGAAATAGCAGCCCAGCTCCACGCACGAATCGAAGAGGTAATGAACGGTCTTCACACAATAGGTCACAAGGTTGAAAACTGTGACCTAATAAGGTATGCTCTAAACGCCTTCCCTAGAAACACCTTGTGGGCATCTATGGTAGATGCATACAAGGTCTCTAGGGATCTCTCCAAAATTAAATTAGACGAATTATTTTCAGAGTTAGAACTTCATGAGCAGACTAACTGCAATATGACCGAGAAGAGTATTGCCTTTTTTGTAGGAAAAACTGGAAAAGCGACAAAAAAGAAACCTCAATCTGAACCCGAGCTCAACTCTGATTCAGACGCAGAAGATGAAGAAGCAGATCAATCTGAGCTGGTCCGATTGGCCCGAAGTTACTACAAAAAATTGAAAAATCAAGCCAACACACGGAGAACCGACCGAAGAAAGGACGAACCAGTTGAACCCGCGAACAAGCCTAATGTGACCTGCTACGAGTGCAAGAAAAAGGGCCACTACAAGTCAGAGTGCCCTAACCTAAAGGAGACAAAAAGGATGAGAAAAAAGAAGGCACTGCAAGCAGCCTGGGACGAGTCTTCCTCAGAAGAAGAAGAAGAGGCACCCCAGTCCAACCTACTAGCCCTGACCGCCTCAGAAAACGTCGAAACTGAGTCAGAATCAGAACAGGACGACGGCGAGCTAACTTTTACAGAGGACGGAGAAATTAAGGTAACAGGTTTTAATAAATCGCAATTAACTGAATTAATTTCTTTTCTTTCTCGAGGTTTGGCAAAAGCCAAACTCCGAGTCGAATCCCTCCGACAGGAAGTAAAACTCCTGAAAGAGGGAGCTGACTCTAAACCCTTAACCGAGAAGGTTCAGGAAGGAACTCCTACTCAAGTTGAAAAACTTGAAAAGGAAAACTCCTCCCTGAAAACTCAGGTTAAGGATCTTAGATCAGCATTAGAACGATTTACATCTGGTTCCAAAGGTCTTGACATGATCCTTGGAAAATAGAAATCAGTTCTAAATCGATCCGGATTGGGCTATAGAACCAAATCTCGGCAAAGATCATACCTTGCTGTACTGAATCAGTCCAGAGGTAAAATTCAGGCATGGGTACCTAAACTATACCTGAACAAACCAACTGGATCAAATCAGTATTGGATCCCCAAGGACAAGATTCACATCTTGCCTAACCATCACCGTGGCTTTAGTCCAGGGGGAGCCAAACTGAAAACTATATTCATTATTAGATAAATTTTTTTTGCAATATGATTGTTTGCTTGTTTATTTAATTTCTGCAATTTACCATGCTTAGACTTAGGCTAGTTTAAGGACCAAACAAACTTAACTGAAACTTGGAAACATAGTATTGGGTGGAGGTGAGATGATAGTACGTTGGGGAAACCAATTCTAATAAGATCAAGTTTACTTGGTCTCTTTAGACTGGTGAAACCAGCCGAAGCTACCGATCCAAAATCCAAACTAGTTAGACCAGAAATTTTTCAAAGATTAATTTTGAAAATGAAATTTCATTAAAAGACTTTGTCAAGGAAAGGGTGGATGATCCCATAAGGCTTCGGCCAAAGAAGGCCTAGTGCCTCGCCAAGACCTGGAAGTCAACTTTTGAAATTCAAATTCAAATTAATTTTTGTCAAATTCGAATCTAACACAAAATTTCAGTTAAGTGTAGATTTAAACATCTTTTCGAATATTTCAAAATTAATTTAATTGTTTTCAAAATTTTCAAAATAAACTTAACTATCAAAACCTGTCTCACGAAAACCATAAGCCTAACGTGATTGAAAATCCTAGATTTGGGTGAGACAGTAAAATTAAAACTCAACTATGATTCCCTGTATTATAGTTAAATCCTAATCATAACCAATGATAAACATAGTCAAACTATGGTCAAAGAAGTCAAACTATGGTCAAAGAAGTCAAACTACAGTCAAAGCAGTCAAACCTCGGACAATATAGACAAACCTTGGTCAAAACACTTAAAATTAGGTCAAATCCGGTCAAAATCAATCCTTTAGGGACAAAACAGCCCATAGGGCGCCCAATTGCTTTAGGGCACCCCCAGACTGGTCAAAAGCTGCCAAATGGCAGCTGCAGACGCACGAAAGGCGCCCTCGTCGTGGAGGGCGCCCTCCCACAGGCCTTTAATCACAGAAAGCTGCCAAAAGGCAGCTGCAGGACCGGTCAAGGCGCCCTCGTCAGGCAGGGCGCCTACGCACAGTCCTTCAAACGGCAGAAAACTGCCAAAAAGCGACGTGCAGGCCTGCGCAGGGCGCCCTCCCCATGCAGGGCGCCCTCAACAGACAGGGCGCCCTCCCGATAAAGGGCGCCCAAATCTGCCTATAAAAGGGATCCCATTCCCCTTTTCCTCTTCACACCCAAATCTCCTTCTCCTCAACTCTCTATCTTCCAAGAGATCTAGCAACACTCTCAAGCTCTCAACAATGCCTCCCCGAGCAACCCGGTATAAATCTTAATTAAGTTAATTTCTTTTTAAGTCTTTCATTAAATGCATACTTTATTTAAGTGTACATTCTTCCTTAGAAGACGCCGACCTAATCAGGCAGAACCCGGTACTCAACCTAGTCCTGATCCTAGGTTTCCCAATTTAGAATTGTGCAATAAGTTCTCTCGTACCACCTATAAACATATCAAGACAAGTTACTTGAATAGGCTATTCTTCACCCAATCTTGTCCCCTAGCTATGAACGTCATAAACCACTACCAACTCGACAATCTCGTATTCTGCACCCACCCAATCAATACTTCCTTATGCGCAGAATTTTACAATAATATCATTAGACAGGATAATCTCATGTTCTCCACCATGGTTCAAGGTATTCCCCTAACTATCACACCAACATTAATGAACCAATTTCTAGGACTACGACCCTCGTAGTCCACCTTCAGTTGTTATCCTCCTAGGGAGCCTCCCTTTGATGCTCCCTATTCTCACATCACCTTAGATACATTACACTCATATTTCTTTAGGCAACCAGTGGCCAGACGATTTCAGTCAGTCGACTTAGAGGTCCAGGACTATGCCCTATATAGGGTCTTAGTCCGATGCATTCTGCCATTATCCACCAGGGACGTCACCACTATGCGACCATTCCATACCTTTCTCCTGTACGCCCTGATTCATCAACTAGATATTGATATAAGACTTCATATGTTCCACACTATCCTACACACATCCAGTGTGACCACACAAGGGCAGGTACACACACCCTACTGCCACATTATCACATCCCTATTACATTACCATGGTAGGAACATTACCGAGGGAGAAATGGTCGATCTGACCAACTATGATGAAATAGGCTATAGAAACTTCGACCTAGCAGGTATAGAGGTGTCCGGTACTGGGGTCTTGTCCTGGAGACGTCAGAGAGCAGCTCCCCAGATCGATTCGGACGAGGAGGTTGAGTACGATGTCGCAGATGTAGCTGTAGCAGCCCGAGCACATATCGACGAGCCCTCTCCACCGACACTCTATCAGATAGTGACACATTTAGACACAAAGGTTCAGAGTCTTCGAGAGGAGGTCGAAGCCTACCACCTAGAGCAGATGGAAGCTCGTCGAGCTGATCGAGAAGTGGCTGACGCACGATACATAGAGATGATGGCAAGATTTGATGCATGGCAGCCGGGCCCGTCTGATCATCCCGGTCCTTCATCTTAGATACACTTAGCATTGTACCTATTTGACTACCCTTACTCAGTAGGGTTAACTGGTGTTTGACTATGTGACTTGTGTTGAACCTTGAACATCTGCTTTATTCTCTGTTGACCAGTTTATGAGTAGTTGTCCTTTTTGCAGTTAGGATTGTGTTCAGTAGAATAGATTAACTACACTTTCTACTATTACTATTCTACTTGTTTTTTTTTCAAAATAGAATTTGAAAAACCGCTTTACTTAACTTCAAAATCAGTTTTCATTTTTTTCAACTTAGTTTTTATTTCAAAACTACCCCTTTTAAAAATTAGGGCTTTTTCGAAAATGGACATAGCCTAGGCCCTAACCCTAGAACTGCATGCACCTATAGACTTAGAAGCCAGCATCTCACAAGCACCTTAGGGTACTTTTGAGTGATAACCTAGAAAGGGTTGAGATGCTTAGGTCTTTGCCTTAATTCAAGATGCTTTAAGTCAGTGCATCTGCAGTAATTGGGGCACTAAATACAACTTATACAGCAATCAAGTTAAGTGTTAAGTTTAGAAAATCTAACTTGAACAGAAACACTTAATTTGACTAACCCTAGCAAAAACTACTGTTTATAACAGTTAGTAAGTAACTAATTGGGTTAGACAGGTCCGTATAGAGAAAATTGAATGATCGTGGTTTAAGTCTAATTATGATTTGGTTCAGTACAGCAAAATCTTACTCATTTCCATTATTTCTGCTATATTTATTTGTTTTGATATATGGCAAAGGGGGAGAGATAGGAAAGGAGAGAGTAAAATTAATTTTAATTTTTTAATTATTTTTCCATTAATTGTCTTAACTCTATCCTTTATTCAAAAAGTATTTATGCATTTCAAAATTTTTACTTAAGCCTTCAAAATTTTGCTAAGTAGTTA
The DNA here is from genome assembly GCA_024364735.1 of Boesenbergia rotunda. Lineage (NCBI taxonomy): Eukaryota > Viridiplantae > Streptophyta > Magnoliopsida > Zingiberales > Zingiberaceae > Boesenbergia > Boesenbergia rotunda. Next base: position 225,812 of record JAGFNQ010006676.1, read on the forward strand.
AGCATTTCAAAATTTTTACTTAAGCTTTCAAAATTTTGCTAAAATGATTAAGCATTTTTACTCAAGCTTTCAAAATTTTGCTAAGCACTCAAGCGATTCGAAATTTCATAAATTAAGATTCTCAAAACTGGTTAAGTACAATATTATTAAGTACTTAAGTTTTCCAAAAGTACTGTATTAAGTTTTCAAAAGTAGTTAAATTTTTCTTAAGCTAACACTTTCAAAACCTTTGAGTACCTTGAAACTTAAAGCCTTAAATTTTTTTAAGTACTCAAAAATCATGTTTCAAAAATCGTCCAATACACTTTTTAACTTAAGATTCCTAAGTACCTAAAACTTAAGTTTTCAAAGTACAAGTTTATTAACCCCATGATTTTTGAAAAATCTAGGGGGAGATTCCTTCCAGGGGGAGGGAATAAAGTTAAAACTTTTTCATGTTTTGCTAAAACTTAACTTTTTGAACTAGGGTTGCCATAAATCAAAAAGGGGGAGATTGTTGGTGCAGAATGCACCCAAGTCAAACCTGTGTTTTGATAATGGCAACATAGGTCAAAAGTTAAGTCTTACTTGTATTTCTAACAAGTCCTAGCGAAGGACTGCTAGGCAACTGGCGAAGGACTGCCAGTAGCAAAGTCCTAGCGAAAGACTGCTAGGCAACTGGTGAAGGACAGCCAGCATCCAAGCCCTAGCAAAGGACTGCTAGGTAACTGGCGAAGGACAGCCAGCATCCAAGCCCTAGCAAAGGACTGCTAGGCAACTGGCGAAGGACTGCCAGTATCCAAGACCTGACAAAGGACCGTCAGGCAAAAGTCCAACCAAAGGAGCGGTTGGCATCAGGTAAATTCTCCCGAGAGGTGTAGGTGAGGACGCGTTCCCCGTCGAGGGAACAGTAAGCGTCGGTTCGACCTAGGGCTCCATTTTGGAGACCAAAGTCAGAACTAAGACAGCTAAGGCTGTATAAACTAACAAATTAATGCTTTATTTTGTTTTCGGATTAACCCTGGATGCAGGACCAAAGGAACGTGTGTCTGCAGCTCAGAGAGCCTCAAAGGAGTGAGGCAGCAGCTGAGTAGGGCGCCCTGAGTGTCTAGGGCGCCTCCAAGGTGAACAAGAAATAGGTAAAGCAAAAAGGAGTTCGGCTAAGCACTGGCCGAAGGCGCCCTCTGCATCCAGGGCGCCCTCAGCAGCCAGGGCGCCCTCAGCGCCCAGGGCGCCCTCAGCGCCCAGGGCACCCTCAGGAGCCAAGGTGCTCCGCGCCTATGCCAGCGAGGCCGATCAACTCTATCCAGCCGAGAAGACCGCGTCAACCAAGGCGCCCTCAGCGACCAGGGCGCCCCAGAGGTCAAACCTCATCCCTATTCAGGTGGGATAAAGCTTGACCGAGAGAAGTGTGGATCGGCTGACACGTGGCAAGGCGCCCCCGACGTCCAGGGCGCCCTAGGTGCTATAAATAGCACCCCTCGACCCCAAGCTTCAACAATCACTTCGACACAACGCTTCTACGCTCTTGCGCTCTCACGCCTTGCTCCGGAAACCTCCCAACTCGAGCCGACGACGTCCCGCTGCTTCGAAAAAGTCAACCCTCATCGGACGTCGGTAAAAAGAAGAGCTTCCTTTTTGTTAAGTTTATGATACTGTATTTTATAAATTAATATTTGTAAACTTTTATTGCGCCTATATAGTATTGCCCAACGAAAACGGTCAACGACCGTGGGCCTTGGAGTAGGAGTCGACACAGGCTCCGAACCAAGTAAAAACCACTGTGTCTTTGTGCTGTGTCTCTTATCTTTATTTCCACTGTGCACTTACTCTTAGTTTTTCGAAAATGAATGATTTCCGATATTCACCCCCCCTCTATCGGTTTTCACGATCCAACATGTATAAGCATCCATATGCTCATGCTGCTTTTGCAGCTCAGGTACAATAGAGGCTAGCATGATGCAACTTGCAAGTTCAGAATCAGTCACATGTTTCTGATAGGCCACTAGCTGGTCTGGAGTTGCACCTTCTGGAGGATGGTTGGGAAGATGATCTTCAAGGACATAGGCAAGCATCTCTGCCTTGAGGACTATCCTCAGGTTTCGAAGCCAGTCCATGAAGTTTGGCCCAGTCAGTTTATTGGTGTCCAAAATGGAACGCAAATTCAGAGAAGACATGATCGAGTGATTATCCTAGAAATACAAATTGAGCTTATGTGAGAAGAATGATTAAATAATGTATCAACATACATTAAAAAAATCCTATTTATTTTTTAAATTGAATAACCCTTTTTATCAATTCGGGAGATCGTAGGATCATCTCCAAATAGGTTGATATCCAACCATAGATAAGAACAACCATGACTGTGGCCATCAAGTTATTCTTAGCTATGAAGGTAGGTAATTATACCGATTACATATCACATATATGTAACTATCACTTTATGCTATCAACTAATTGAATGTTTGCATAAATCATTGGGTTGTTAACTCATTAACAAGTATGCAACAATATACATAGCACCCAACTGCACCTCTCTTTACATCGACCTTGGCTGTGGCACAACAAATCGATGTTCCAAGCTTAAGGCTGACCCATTAATCAAGAAATAGTTTAATATGGTTGGAGCTCATTCAACCGTTTAGTCAGGCTTGGATGTGTCCAACAACCAAAACTAAGGATTGACCTCTGACTCCAACTATATTATACATAAACTAATTTCATGGTTTGAACATGTTGAGGTTCAAGCCGGGCATGGATGTGTCCATCAACCCAAACGAGAAACAAAACTCCGATTCTAACAATATTAATGGAAGGTGTTGGCCTTAATATTTTGTAAGGGGTTTTGAGTCTCATCCTTTCTTTTCTAAGCACATTCATGACATATAATTATGTCATGACTAACGATTTCCTTAATAAAGTATGTATGTGACTTAATTTATCAAGTCTCATTAATTGAATTAGGAACCGGATTTCCTAATTCTAATTTCATACTTTATTGAAGGAATTGTTTTGGGAAACAATTTCCTAAATTGTCATAATCAATTTCGGAAATAATATGTTTAAGACTTTGATTTCTCTAAATCAAATCTTATTAAATTAAGAGAGAAATTCCCTTAATTCAACCACATATTATTTTCATGAAAATCTCATTTAAGAAAACTCTATAGGAAACCATTTCCTAATTAATTTTGGAGACAACAATATGTAAGAGCATCACCTCTTAAATCAAATTTCCAAGATTTGATCACATATTTTATTCATGGATTAATTAATTACAACAAATTATTTTCTAAGGGTGGCTCCCCGAGGCTCAGATACCCAAAGAAAAGAAATTTGTCATAAATCCAATTTGGACGGCTCCCCGAGGCTCAATCCAAATTAAACATGACAATTTTATTCAAAATGGGAAATTAAATTACAACAACTAACTTTAAATTGGACGGCTCCCTGAGGCTCAATCCAAAATAAAGAATTTTGTTAATAATTTAAAACTAATTCAAATTTAATTGTCAATTAATGATCCATAAATTTGTCTAGACTTTCTTAAAAGAAAGTGCCCAAAATTGCGAGATTTCATAATAGGTTTTCAGAATAATTGTAAGTTTCTGGTACAAAAAAAAACATACATATTTCCAAAATTAGAAAATTTCCAAAATAGGAAATTTCCAAAATTAGAAAGTTTCCAAAGATGGGAAGTTTTCACAATTATCATAAAATTTCAGAAACTAGGATATTTCAAAAGTTTGCAAAATTTCATGAGGATTTCCAAACTTTGAAATTCCTAAATCTAAAATTTATCATAATTGGAAAGTTTCCATAATTGGAAAATTTTCCAAAATTGAGATTATGACAAAGTTTTCCGCAAAACAATTATATGATTATGTCGAACACTAACCGGCTCTGATACCACTGTTGGGACCGGGTGCATGTTGACAAGGATACGGGTTCGTAAATTTTTAAATATTTACGTGCAGCGGAAGAATTAGCATAAATAATTTCTCAAATTATTTTTAACCACGTATCTAGCATGCGACCTTATGATGTGTGGACATGATCATAAATTAAAATTTTGCGGAAAAGTAAACTAATTTACTTAGTACCTCGCGTAACTCGAAGTAAGGGACGAGATCCAACCGTAGCGTCCCTTGGAAGCTCCGCCTCTATTCGCGTCCACGCCGAGTTCTCTTCGGGATGACTTCGCAAAGCCACGAGTTTTGTGCCGACGAGAACTACTAGATTCTCCAAAGGCACAACTAGAATAACAAGAGAGAAAAGATGGAAACTAACCACCAAGTAACGGAATCAAAATTCCGGGAAAGGAAGGAAGGAGTCGCGATCCGCTTCTTCTTCTTCGGCACCTTCTTGGTGGATGAAGCTCTCGGCCACCCTTGGGATGTGCGCCGGCCCTAGGGGAGGAGAGAGAGCCGGCCCTAGAGAGAGAGAGGGGCGCCGACCCTAGAGAGAGAGAGAGAGTTAGAGAGAGAGAGGGAGCTACTAATCTCTTGATTAATTGATTAGGATTCAAGGCTTGCCTTTGGTTCCTTTATATAGTAGCCTCTCCCTTGCCAAGTCTCCCCTTTAACGGAATTAATGGAATAAATTTTCATAAGAAATTTATCTTATAAATTTTCTTGTGAATTATTCCGTTATGCCTAGTTTTATTATAACTAACTTTATAATAAAACAAATACATCTCTCTTTTTAATTATGGAATAAAATTTGTATGAAATTTTCTTATCATGGAAAAATCAATTCATAATTGATTTTATAAATTAAAATTAAACCAATTCATGGTTCATTTTAATTTCCATAAAAAAATAAATTTCTACAATTTTCTTTATATAAATTTCTTTATATTAATTTATTTATCCATAATTTTATAAAACAAATCGCGCTTGATTTATTTTATAATTTAAACCAAATTAATTGGTTTCTCTCCTTTTGGTGGCCGGCCAAACCAAAGAGGGTGGGCACCCTCTTTGGCCGGCCAAACCAAGCCAAAGCCCTCGCGAATTAAACTCATTTAATTCGCCCAATAAGCCTTCAAAAGACTTAGCCATTTTTAAGCTTCCGTTGCGCCTTTGATTAATTCAGATTCGACTTATTTCTCTTGTTTGGAAAATCCAATTTTCAACTCGTTTTAAATTCCTCGGATTACTCGTAGTGCGTGTGACTAAATAGGCTTTCAATTTATGTTGGTCGTCTATAATTAACCAATTATAGAACGATCATGAGTGGCACCTAGTAGTACATCATGATCCCTAATTAATCGAAAGATCAACGGTTGACCTCAGATATAATTCTGAAACCCTTCAGCAGCTCTAATGAATCGTGCCTCATTCCCTTCACCATCTTATACCCACTTGGTTCAGGACATGGTCTGTGTGTGTGAGTCCCCACTAGGCTGACTATGTCACACCTAGCCCAAGTTACGTTCTCTCGTCCTTTGGATTTCTAATTACTCTCATGTATTTAAGAGACTCATACTCTAAACATGACATGCTCTGGCCAGAGGCTTTGAGTAACAATCCGACGATAGGCCTGGGTATACATCTCCTCGCAAGGAGTGGTGAATCCTTTGTAGGCTGTTCAAACATCTTCGGGCACTTCGGCTTATACCCAACCATCCTGGGTCCACACCTCCTTGGAGATGCTTGCTTAAGATGTTAAAGTATAAGTCTCCATGACCAAGATGACTTGAACACCGCAAGTCAAAGGAACATCGCACTTAAGCTGCAGTAAGAACTTCACTGACATGTCTATATATAGACTACCATGTGAAGTTTTACAGCCAGTCACTCCAATGAACTAGTTCCCTTAACTAGCATTCATGTTTATCTCCGGACATCCCAATGTCACCAGCCAGTGAGAATCAGCTGATTAGAGAATAACCCATGCTAGTCTCAACAGAATTGATAATGTCCGTATTTATCAATTCATCGACTAGGGACAATTTCAATACTTCACAATTGCACATGTAGAGATAATCACTAGTTGTGAATTTATCACAAATTCTCTCATGCTGTGAATTGTATTGCGGATATTCAGTAAGTGAGTTTAAGATCCCAATCAAATACATAAACATGTATACTCAAATAGTAAATTTTCATTTATTAAAATAAATGTTTACAATCATAAGGCGATTGCCTTAGGACACTTCTCTCATATTACTAACAACCCTCGACTGGGGAGGCACGATCCCGCCATACCACCCTCATAGAAGGGGCATGTGGGTGGTATGACGATCGTCTTGCTTCGTTTCTTATCCATTTTGCTCCGAATCACACCTTCTTATCGATGAAAACAAGAGAAGAGTAGATCTCCGAACTAGGAGAAGAAAATATACTGATAAAAAGCTAAGTAGGGCATAACTACATAAATTAGAAACAAGTGAATGAGTATTAAAACAAAGATAGAAATGCATCTAATTTACACTCATCACACCCTCAGACTTAAACTTTTGCTTGTCCTTAAGTAAATACTTTGCACGTACTTATGTATTGGTCATTATGCATCATAATCCCTAGCGACATGGGTTAAGTCTATCAAACACTTTCACCGATGAGCATGATATAGAAATTAATTCGAGAATAGCCTAAGAAAAAGTTCTCCATGCTCAGTGCAATGAGTGACTGTATTCCTTTAAGTATCAAGTTTGATGCGTAGTCAAGTCATCATATAATAGAGTTTCTTATAATCCCAACGATAGGCAATTACCTATACCACACGCTTGGTTCATCCCTTTTAAACTACTTATGGTTTCAAAGGCATGCTTGGATCAAGGAAAGTCTATTATTTATTTCCCTAGTAACCTAACTCGGTCTTAAAGGGGTAAACTACTAGTTTCCACTCACGAGACTATTTTTTTAATCCCTTATTCAAATTCAAATGTTTTTTTTGAGTGCTTTAGGAGTGTAGCACTAAGTTAATCTCATGTTCTAAACTATAAAAGCATGGAGGGATAAGATTTTTCTAAGTGAGCCTTAATGATTCGAGCCACATCCAGTAACCAAAATGTAGTTTAAAAAGTCACCATTGGACATATGTACTAACAAATCGTATGAATCTTGACTATTTATCAGATCTTCATCATTTGGAATAAGCAATGTGATAGAGATCCTATGTCTAGGCCAAGCCCAAATATCTCAAATAAGATAATGCACATTTCATGCCAGTGAAGATAGAGAAAAACTATTCACTTGATATACTAGCACTAACACTTGATAACATAAATGAAGAACATGGATGCAGGAGTATCCGTTTAAAAACAAGACAAAACAGTAGTGATGTGCATATGACAAACACTATCTCAAAACAAACTAGCTAAAATAGAACTAAAACAAAGTAACATGCATGCAAATCAAACTATGTACATGTATGTACAAAACACCCCCAGACCTGGATAACTCAGTGCCCCACTGAGATCAATAAGGAGAAGGGGGAGGGTGATGGCTAGGGCATCTGAATAGGGGAGGGGGATATGGGTCAAGGGGTCTCTCGTGAGGGGGAGGGGATTGTCATCTCAGAGGAAATCTAGACATCTATGGCAATCTACCGATGTCCTCATGATACTCATAAATCCTGAACACCTACTGTAGAGTGATAAACATTATAGGATTGAGTAGAGAGATAGAGGGGGGGGGTGAATATCGCTCTCGAAATGATTTCAGAGATGAGTACACAGCAGAAATAATAAACTTGAAAAACAACCAATACTAATATAATTTATTTTTTACTTGGTTCGGAGTCTATGATGAGCCCTACTCCAAGGTCCACGATACTTGATCATTTACTTTAGACAATCCACTAATGATTCGGAATGATTACACAAACATAAAGTTTAAGTACAATAAAGAAACAAGTTATGCCGATGACTTGGAGATGTAGAAGAAGAAGAAGCTTTGTCGTTGGAGTAGCGTTTCAATGTCTTTGAGTACCTTTGGGCATAGCACACAAGAGAATAAATAGTAGAAGTATTAGTAAAATTGACCATTGAGCTTTCGGTCGAGCATCCTTTATATAGGGTCTCTCAGGCACCCCTATAGCCATCCTAGGCGCCCATATCCTTGTGATTTGGTCACTGATCAATCCATGCTAGGTCTAAACTCTATTCGCACTCAGGTGCCTGACTGCACTCGGGCACCTGTGTTGCTGATGTGGATCCTCCATTCAGTGTGAACCAGCTCAGTCAAGCCTTGGCTGAGTCGAAGCCTCCCAAGCACCTGAGTCACTCTCGGGCGCCCATAGTCCCGGGTGCCTAACTCCCATACGGGTGGCTGAAGTTTGGCAGTTAGCCCTTTTGCTAGTTGCAAAACAAGGTTAATACCACAAATAAATAATAATATAATGCATGTATTTGATAGTCCATGTTGTCCGGTCCTGACTTTCAGGTTTCAACTGAAACCTTAGGTCGAACTAACGCCTATTGTTCCCTCTTCTAGGGAACGCATCCTCACTTACTTCTCTCTGGAGAAATTACCTATTGTCAGCCTTCGGTTGGACTTTTGCTCGGCCACCGAAGACTCCAAAACTCACGACGTTTGATCATCGACCCATCTTGACTCCTGTCTGTCATCCTCACTTGGCTAAGTCTTCTTTCCAATCCTCCAGATCAGGACTTTGGTGTCCAACCCTCGGTTAGGTCTTCGTGTCCAGTCTTCTGAACTAGGTCTTTGTGCCCAACCCTAGGTCATATCTTCGTGTCTAGTCTTCCAAACTAGGTCTTCATACCTAACCCTCGGTCAGGTCTTCGTTTCCCAATCCTCAGCCAGTACTTAGTGCCCAATCCTGCTGATCATGACTTAGTGCCTAGGTAAACTAGGACTTTCCTGCACACTCAAGATAACACGTTAGATCACAAATAATACTTAACTTTGAACTCTTTGCCAATATCAAAATAAGGTTTGATCAGGTGCTTTCGGCACCAAGAATCTTTCCCTTTTTGATTTATAGCAACACAATTCAAAGTTAAGTAAAACATAGTAAATAAGAGACAATTTATCTAAAAGATTTTCAACACAAAACATGAAAAGTTGTAACTTTGATCTTTCTCTCCCCCTTTGACATATATCTAAAAGATTTTAAACACAGAATAATGATGATTGATAATCATCATTTGGTGCATTTTCTTTAGGCTTTTATATCCCTGTTTTCCCATCTCTTTAAGTGTTAAGCCATGATTATGTTGCATTTCATGAGATAGGCTCATTATTGGACTTGATCATAAATCATGTCATATTTATGATATTTGGTGCTAATAATTGAGTAATATTATTGTAGGCATCAAAAGATCAAGGACCCAACACAGATCGGACCTAATTTAGGCTCAAATCTGGGTTCAATGGAGGAAATCAAAATCTAGATTAATCTGGACCGTTCATTCAAATTTGAGTAGATCTGAGCCATCTATGATGATGTAAATCATACAAGAACAAGGATGAGCAGATTACTATTGTAGAACGGGATCTAGAGATTTTGAATTTGAATTGGGAGTGATACGACCATTGAATTGGACCTGAAGGATTCTCAACCGTTTGTGGAGATCTGAGATGAATGAAAAGGAAACTAATGAGGAGCTAAAGGAGGGGATGAAGGCATAGGAAGGAGGAGGCAAAACTAAGGAGGGAACCAGGGAGGAGAGGAAGGCGTCTTGGAGGAGAAGATCGGCGGTTTGAGCGGATCTCTTTTCCGTGCATTACTGTGATCCTTTTCCACTAGTGCTCTCCTTCTCTGTTAAAGGCCTTCGATGATTTCTCCTGGTAGTAAGTTGAGCGCTATTCTATTATGGAATTGTTAGCATGGAGGTAAATGGTAAACATTGAGTGCTTGGGGAAGCCCCAGCTCATTGGAAGGCTCAATCAAATTGCATCTGATTTTAGATTTCTTCCCACCTTTTATTGAATCTTTTACTTAGATTTCAATTCTGTCAAATGCCTCATTATGACTCCTTTGAAGTTTGTTGTAATTAGGGTTGTTCTGAATGCTTCCTACTGATTTGCAATGTTAGATATCTGAATCAAAATAGCTTTGGTTAGAGGGTGTTTCTGGTTATTGTTCGATTGGATACTACTCTATTTTGCTACTTTCTTTTATGCTATTCATCCTTGTTTAGATATGTATTTCTTTCTTGATTGAGACTCCGTTAGCTCAATTTCATTCTTGAGTGGATTCATTAAGTTTCTTGCTTAGCAATTAGAGAATAGTTTACTTCACATCTAGCTTAGAAGTAAGATTTGGTAAAAATTTCCATAACAATTTATGCACCTTAATTGTCGATCTAGGATTACAACTTTGTAGGGAGGTTCTGGTGAAACAAACTAGGGTTTTTTTTTTACACAATATTAACTTGAAAGAATTTCTAAGAAATATTTGAAACCAAATTGTTGCGACACAAAAATTGGTTATCAAATTTGGCGTTGTTGCTAAGGAGCCTCATTTGTGATTGTTAACCACTCGATCTGTTTGGTGTGTTTTTCCTTTTGTAATTTTTCAGCTATAAATGCACAGTGTACAATTGCATGATTATGAAATCCAGAAATTCCAACAGTGAGCTGGCCTAGTTTGATCCAAAATTTGAGAGAACACTTCATAGATATCTATGAGCTTAAATGGAATTATTGTTTACATCTCCATCTAATCCTATGTCTCCAAATTCTGAATGGAGTATGGTGCTCATTGGTGATAGAACACTGAGAGAGTTGGCAGCACCAGATGGCTCGTATTAGCCTTTATGTATCCAGTATACTGAGCTGGAAGTGGATTTTGAATTAAGGTTATGAATTATTCACTTGATGCCAAAGTTCCATAGCGTTCCAGGAGAGGATCCTAATAGGAATCTACAAGAATTCCATATGGTATGCTCCATAATGAAACCTCAGGACATTTTGAAAGAAGACATCAAGCTTAGAGCTTTCCCATTTTCTTTGGCTGACACTGCAAAGGATTTGTTGTACTATCTTCCCTCTAGAACTATCACTTGTTGGAGTGATATGAGAAGAGTTTTTTTGAATAAAATTTTCCCTGCTTCGAGGACAGCTTCCATTAGAAAAAATATTTGTGGGGATACAACAAGCCACTAGAGAAACACTTTATGAGTACTGGGAAAGGTTTAAAAGGCTATGTGCAAGTTGTCCACAACATCGGATAAGTGATCAGCTACTTATTCAATATTTCTATAAAAGATTACTACTCATGGATAGGAGCATGATTGATGCTACCAGTGGGGGAGCTCTAGTAAATAAGACACCTAATGAAGCTAGAGAGTTAATTGAAAGAATGGCAGCAAATTACCAATAGTTTGGCTATAAACCTTTGGCAGCAAGGGGTGTTCATGAAGTCAACATAACCTCTCCTGATCAGAGTCGAGTGGAGAACAAATTGGAAGAGATGGTTTATAAAATTGAGTTGGCAGCAAGGCAGTTAACACTGTTTCAGCAGCAACAACCACCTTCCAAACTAGTGCAGGCAATGAGAGTTTGTTGGATTTGTTCCATACGTTACATTTATCTGATACTTGTCCTGCATTGCAGCTTGAGGATAGTTCACTGATAGTTGAGCAGGCAATGGTTGCAGTTAATACATTTCCTAACAAACTATCATATCAACAAGCTAAGTATGACCCAATGTCACAAATGTATAACCCTGGTTGGAAGGATCATCCAAATTTGAGATATGGGAATCCTTATGCAACTTAACAACCACCCTAGAATTCAATCATAGTTTATCAGAAATAGCCTAGTTTCTTCGAGAACCTATAATTTTAAAATAGAATGCAGCAGTTCCAGCAGACCCAACAACAAATTCCACAGTTCTAGCAGAATTTTCTACAGTTTCAGCAGCCATTCAGAATGGGTTCTAATCCTAATCAATCCGAGCTATCAATTCAAGAGTTGAAAGAGATTTGTCAGCAAATGATGTTGCATCAACAGAGGATTGATATCGCCTTATAGAATTTGGAAAATAAGATGAATCAGATGGTCTTTAATCTTGGACAGACACAATATCATGGTTCTAGTCAGTTGCTATCTCAAACTATTCCTAACCCTAGGGGTAATGTGAGTGTCATCACCCTTAGGAGTGGTAAATGTATTCCTGAGCCTAAGCAAAAGGATGTAGTTGGGGATATGAATGGGACAGTTTTAGAGATGCAATTATAGTTTGGCACGGTCCCAAGGGTGTCATTGTCTCCAGAACAATCTCCTAAGGTGCCCCTGCCATTCCCTTAAAGAATAGAACAACTCAGGAGGGATATGGGGGTGGAAAAGGCTAGGGAAATTCAAGAGTTGCTGGATATTTTTAGTAAGGTGGAGGTTAATATTCCTTTGTTGAAAATGATCAAACACATTCCCAAGTATGCCAAATTCTTAAAAGATTTGTGTCCACAAGAAGAAGTTGAAGGATAATGAGTTAGTTAGCATGGGAAAGAATGTTTCTGAATTACTTCAGCCTATACCATAGAAATGTAATGATGCTGGGGTGTTTACCATACCTTGCATAATTGGGGATAATAGATTCGAAGATAAAGTACAAGCTTAGTAGCACACTAGCACACTGAAATACTTGGGAATGAGAGTCTTGGGATTGCTCAAGGCGTGCTCAAACCCCTTAGTACCTTGGCCTTTTATAGATGTAAAGGTTGCATATGAATTGAGGCGGGTGTAATTCTGTGAACCCCATCGTCCCTCAATTATTTGCCCTTTAGCATCTAATCAGGCTTTACAGCACAAAAGAAAATATTTTGAAAGGACCGCTGTCGGTTTTATCCTTCCAGCTAAGGTTCTTTACAGCACACTACTTTAATAATAGCGCTACTTTACAACACACTACTTTAATAATAGAGCTACTTTACAGCTGTCCTTTTGGCTCATCACGCTTCACGGGGGCACCCTTTTGATTTCCTGCCCTATTCGTTGTACGCGTAAAACTTCTTGGAACAGATCCCGCCTATTCTCACGCACTTCTGCAAGATGCTTGTGGTAGTAATTTTCAATTATTCCATGCTGATTCTGATAACGCTTGGTGTTGAAATCATATTCTTTCATCTGCATAATTAACTCTAGCTCCCGAAGCTTCTCCAGCACATTACTTATAGCTTCCTCCTCAATTTTTGCCATCTGGTTCCTTTTATCATGATCTTCCTGCAAAAATATTCGTGATAAGGTCTGACTAATTAGGTCTTCATACCTTGTTAGCAGAGGGAATCTGCTAGAACTTGAGGCTTCCTCTGCTGCATCAATAATAATTTGATCAGAAGAATCACTAAGGGTAGCCAGCATTTCTGGTTCTTCTATCAGCCTTGAAAGTGTATCAGCAAGAATATTGAGCTTGCCGTCTATATGCTCAAAATTTACTCGCACCCCAGTGCCTGCTATATAGTCAGTAAATGCGAGCCACCTTACCCTTGAAGGCTTGTTTCTTGCAGTCTTGTTGTGGAAGCTAATAATAGCCTGGCAATCTGTTCGCAGTGTTATTTCCTTCTTATCCATATAGTGAATTTTTAACGTTGTCATTATTTCCATGGCTGCATTAATTTCTGCATCAATTACTGATTTGACAGTTGGGAATTTTCCATGGGCATAAGCATATATTCGTTCCATGCCTTTTGGATCATACTTAGTGGGCTTCCACTTACAAATTCCTCCCCATCCTAACATACTTCAATCTGTTTCAAGGACTATGTAAGCATTTTCTGGAGGTATTTCTAAATCTGGTAGCTGATTGACTTGGGATTTTATTTCTTTGACTAAAGCCCAATCTGAAGGTTTCATCCTTTTATCCCCATGAGGTGAAGTCTTCTCATAGAGAGGCCCAAGCTTAGAGCTTAAATTGGGAATATAAGTACGAGCATAATTTAAAATGCCCAACCATGATCTGAGCCCCTTCTTTTCCTTCAATTGCTCATCTTTGAATTCTGTAATCTTCATAATAATATGAGGTTGCAATTTGAGTTTTCCTTCACCAATTTCAGCTCCGAGAAATTTGATTTTTGGAACTCCAATCTTGTATTTTGTTGGAGAGAGTACCAGTCCATGCCTCTCACAAATACCAAGCATTATTTCTAAATGCTTAATATGCTCCCTTTCTGTATTTGAAAAGACCAAAATATCATCAATATAAACGAAAATGAATTCTTCAGTACCTTGAAAACATTGGTCCATTTTTCTCTGAAATATTGCTGGTGCGTTCTTTAAACCGAATGGCATTACAAGCCATTTAAATAAGCCAGATGGACAAATAAAGGCCGTCCATTCAATAGAAATGGGATCCATTGCGATCTGATGAAATCCAGATTTCAGATCGAACTTAGAATATATTTTTGAATTCCCTACTTTCTTCAATACGGTATTAATTCCCGGAAGACTGTACTGGTCTTTATAAGTATTATCATTCAGTGTCTTGTAGTTGAAAACCATCCTTTCCTTACCTTTGGTTTCCTTACCAGATGTTGGATTTGGGAGCATCAATCAAAGTGATGCCAAAATCAATTTTTCAAGCACTAAAAATTGGGCCTTTACAACCAACAGGGATTGTCATTCAGTTAGCTAATCAGAATTTTGCTCACCCTATGGGGGTTATAGAGGATGTATTGGTTAAAGTTATAGAATTAATTTTTTCGACAGATTTCTATGTTTTAGACATGGAGGGTGAGCCATCATCAGTCAAGCTCCTCTTATATTAGGAAGACTATTTCTGAAGACCGCAAGGATGAAGATTGATGTTCATGCAAGTACTTTATCAATGGAGTTTGGTGATATGGTAGTTCAGTTCAACATCTTTAATGCTATAAGATACCCAGTGGAAGATCATCCATTACTTAGTATTGAGGTATTTGATGAGTTGAATAGGGATTTGGTGGGGTATTGGTCAGATTTTTCGACTATTATCGGTAACCTTAGAGATAATGCAGATGTGGATAGTGTTGGTATATCTGGAAGGTGTGATCCTATTCCAGATTCTTTGATGGGTTTTGCTCCAAATTTTATGTTGGTTGTTGCTCCTGAATTTTCGGAAGAAGTGAAGGTGTGTGAGAAGTTCTGTGGAATGCAAGCAAGCTCTGAAATATTGCATCCTTTTATTGTGCTACCACCACAGGTAGAGTTAAAAGCCTTACCTAGCCACTTGAAGTATGCGTATCTACTTGAAGGAAAGAAGATGCCTATTATTATTGGCCAAGACCTTCAACCTGAGCAAGAAGAGAAACTATTGGACGTTTTGAGGCATTACAGGAGGGTCATCCGGTCGACTATGGCAAATTTGATTGGCATTAGCCCTTCCATTTGTGTACACAAGATACTATTGGAAGATGGAGCTAAACCTATGAGGCAACTATAGAGGAGACTTAACCCACTCATACTTGAGGTGGTAAAGAAGGAGGTGCTGAAATTATTGTAAGTTAGAATAATTTATCCTATTTCAGATAGAAGGTGGGTGAGTCCAGTACAAGTGGTCCCTAAGAAATCAGGAGTAACGGTGGTTGCCAATAAATAAAATGAGTTGATTCCCACTAAAGTTTAGAATAGTTGGAGGGTACACATTGATTACAGAAAGCCTTGTTGAGGCAATCGACCCTTAAATGATTGGAAGATCAGGGTTTTGATGTGTGGGTGAATAGGTTTAAAGTTAGAGTGTTATGTTGTATTTGATATGTGTGATTGAGTTTGCAGGACTTGGAGAATAACACTTAGTGGACATATCTGAGGGACGAGAGCCGAGGGAGGAGAGCTCCAAGGGCAAGCCGGGAAGTGGACTTCAAAGGCACACGTGAAGGGTGGCATGGAGGCAAGCTAAGGGAAGGCTTGCGTGCGCATCCGAGGGATGATAGCCAGAGGAAGAGGACTTCAAGGGGCGAACCAATGGAGCAGACCTGAAGGCACACGCGAAGGAAAAGGTCCGGAGTGGCTGGAGCTGAGCTGGGAGGCAGGGCAGTCGACTGGCCCAAAGGCAGTCGACTGCCAAAACCCACAGAAAGTTCGCAGCTTCGTACCAGTCGACTGGCCTTGGGGTAGTCGACTGGTATACCCCGAAACTAGCCGTTGGCTAGCTGTTTGCTGGCCGTTGGCTAGCTGTTTGCTAGCCGTTGGCTAGCCATTGGCCAGCATTTATTGCTGGGCTAGTCAACTGCCCTCGGGGCAGTCGACTGGTGCGGGGCTGGACAAACTACGAATCTGTCCTTTTCACCTATAAAAGGAGCTCCTCGTTACACGTGTATGTACGGTTCCGTACAGTAACGAAGTGCTGCCAAATTGTAGAGTGATTGTTGCTTCCTCCATCATATTTCTGCATCTGTAACGAGGAAGATTTTTCTATAAAGGTTTCTCCACCTCAAGGAGACTTTTCGATAGTGAAAAGTGGTGCTCGCGGCGTGGATCCTTGGACTAGTCACCCATCTGGGTGGATACCAAGTAACTGATAAGTGTTAGCATTGTTTATTTCTTTTACATATTATTTCCACTGCGCTAACAACCTCTGTAGAGATCGGAACGATCCGGAAAAGTGCATTCACCCCCCCTTTGCACGCCTAAATCGATCCATCAGTTGGTATCAGAGCCGGTGCGTTTCGGAAGATCTAACAATCAACCAGAGCAACTGCAATAGCGTTTCAAGAGGGATACTCCACCGCACGACCACTATTCTTCGACGGCAACGACATCATGTACTGGAAAGGTAGGATGTAGTACTATCTCATGAATGATATTAAAACTTGGATAAGTGTTGCAGATGGCTTCGAGGCGCCCGTCGATGAAAGAGGAGATCCAACACCTATGAGAACATGGTCTAAGGAGGTGATGAAGAGGGCGCAATCTAATGCCAAGGCCACCACCACACTGCAATGCGGGCTCTCAAAGGAGCAACTGAACAAGGTGGGGTTGTTCAAGAGCGCCAAAGAACTATGGGACAAATTAGTTGAACTGAACGAGGGGTCAAACGAGTCCAGAAGAGCAAAGAAGGACTTGTTGGTGGCCCAACTGCAATCCCTCTCCATGAAGAGCAACGAACCCGTTAGTCAGCTGCATGGAAGGGTAAAGGAAGTGATCAACGAGCTCCATGTAATTGGAGAGAAAATCGAAAACCGGGACATCGTCAGGTATGTCTTACAAGCCTTCCCGAGAACCACCCTGTGGGCATCCATGGTTGATGCTTACAAGGTATCAAGGGACTTATCTTTAGTCAAATTAGACAATTTATTTTGTGAATTTGAACTGCACGAGCAAGCTAACATTTCGGCAAAAGAGAAAGGTAATGCTTTTGTTGCAGAAAAGAAGAAGAGGAGGAAGGAAGAGAAGAAGAAGGTTATCTACTCATCGTCATCGGACTCAGAGGAGTCAAGCGCCTCTATGGACAGTGACCAAGAGGCCTTTATGGTAAGGAAATTTCGTAAAACATTTAAAAATTTTTCTAACAAGTCATATGCTAGGAAAGGGGCCAAAGGTAAGGGTAAGGCCAAGGACATCATATGCTACAACTGTCACCAAGAAGGACATATGAAGAATGAGTGTCCCCAGCTGAAGAAGAGGGATGACAAGAAAGAAGAAAAGAAGAAGAGTGACAAGAAGAGATCAAAAGGAAAGGAGAAGAGTGCCACGAACATCAAGGCGACTTGGGACGATCCCTCATCCTCAGAGGAAGAAGAAGAGTAAGTCTCCCACTTCGCTCTTATGACACAAGATGACTCAGACTCATCAGACGATGAACGAAGCTCAAGCAGTGAAGATGAGAGCTCCTCCACTTCATCATCAGAGTCAGAAGCATCGGTAAGTGAGGTATACCACTTACCCTCCTCTACATTAGTGAAAATAATTTCTAGCACGAACATGGACTTGGCTATGGCTAGAGGTAAAGTTAAGGATCTTAAGGAACAAATTGCCTTACTTAGAGTAGAAGCTATTAAACTTAAAGATTTGCATGCTAGCTCTACCTCTTCACATGTTTCACACCTTGAAAATGAAANACACCTATGAGAACATGGTCTAAGGAGGTGATAAAGAGGGCGCAATCTAATGCCAAGGCCACCACCACACTACAATGCGAGCTCTCAAAGGAGCAACTGAACAAGGTGGGGTCGTTCAAGAGCGCCAAAGAACTATGGGACAAATTAGTTGAACTGAACGAGGGGTCAAACGAGTCCAGAAGAGCAAAGAAGGACTTGTTGGTGGCCCAACTGCAATCCCTCTCCATGAAGAGCAACGAAACCGTTAGTCAGCTGCATGGAAGGGTAAAGGAAGTGATCAATGAGCTCCATGTAATTGGAGAGAAAATCGAAAACTGAGACATCGTCAGGTATGTCTTACAAGCCTTCCCGAGAACCACCCTGTGGGCATCCATGGTTGATGCTTACAAGGTATCAAGGGACTTATCTTTAGTCAAATTAGACAATTTATTTTGTGAATTTGAACTGCACGAGCAAGCTAACATTTCGGCAAAAGAGAAAGGTAATGCTTTTGTTGCAGAAAAGAAGAAGAGGAGGAAGGAAGAGAAGAAGAAGGTTATCTACTCATCGTCATCGGACTCAGAGGAGTCAAGCACCTCTATAGACAGTGACCAAGAGGCCTTTATGGTAAGGAAATTTCGTAAAACATTTAAAAATTTTTCTAACAAGTCATATGCTAGGAAAGGGGCCAAAGGTAAGGGTAAGGCCAAGGACATCATATGCTACAACTGTCACCAAGAAGGATATATGAAGAATGAGTGTCCCCAGCTGAAGAAGAGGGATGACAAGAAAGAAGAAAAGAAGAAGAGTGACAAGAAGAGATCAAAAGGAAAGGAGAAGAGTGCCACGAACCTCAAGGCGACTTGGGACGATCCCTCATCCTCAGAGGAAGAAGAAGAGCAAGTCTCCGACTTCGCTCTTATGGCACAAGATGACTCAGACTCATCAGACGATGAACGAAGCTCAAGCAGTGAAGATGAGAGCTCCTCCACTTCATCATCAGAGTCAGAAGCATCGGTAAGTGAGGTATACCACTTACCCTCCTCTACATTAGTGAAAATAATTTCTAGCACGAACATGGACTTGGCTAAGGCTAGAGGTAAAGTTAAGGATCTTAAGGAACAAATTGCCTTTCTTAGAGTAGAAGCTATTAAACTTAAAGATTTGCATGCTAGCTCTACCTCTTCACATGTTTCACACCTTGAAAATGAAAATAAGGAATTAAGGAAACAGGTAGATGACCTCACAAAGGCCCTTAGGAAATTCCAAGTAGGATCTAGTAACTTAGATATGATCATAAATAGTCAAAGGGCTGTATATAATAAGGTCGGGTTAGGATATAGGCCTAAGACCTTGGAGGTAGCCTTTATTTCACTCACCGGTAGGATAGGTGCATCTAGGAGATTAGGGGCTAAGGGAACCACAAAGAAGGCATGGGTACCTAAGAAATTTTTGAATGATGCTTATGGATCAAAAATATGGGTACCAAAATAGTATGTTTTCCATGTTGTCTAGGTAAAGGTGAAGGAGGCCCCAACCTTGTGGATAGTAGATAGTGAATGTTCAAGACACATGACCGGAGATGTGAACAAATTCACCACTATTAGCTACCTAAGAGAAGGGACGGTCTCCTTTGGGAATAGTGGAAAGTTGAGGATCATTGGTAGGGGCACAATTGAGGTATCTTCCACTATTTCAATTCATAAGGTACTTTTAATCAAAGATATGAAGTTTAATTTATTAAGTATGAGTCAACTATGTGATGCCGGTTTTAGAGTAGAATTTCATGCTAAGAAATGTGTAATAAGGCAAAGTGATTCAAACACTATCATGTTAGAAGGGTTTAGAGAAGCAAACTTATATTATCTTGATCTATCTTATGCTACTAACAATGGTGTTAAGTGTCTCATGTCTAAAGAAGAAGAAGGGTGGTTGTGGCACCGGAGACTTGGACATGTCAACATGAGGAGCATTGCAAGAGTGGCCAAAGAAGAGTTGGTGAAGGGGCTACCAATGATCAAGTATGAGAAGACCAAGTTGTGTGATGCATGCCAAGAGGGTAAGCAATCAAAAGCATCACACAAAGGTAAAACTCTAATCACCACTTCCTTGCCTTTAGAACTTTTGTATATAGACTTGTTTGATTGCCATAGTACTCCATCACTTGTAGGGAGTAAGTATTGCCTAGTGATAGTAGATGATTTTTCTAGGTTTACTTGGGTCTATTTCTTGAAATATAAGGATGATACCCTAGATATCTTTATAGGATTTAGTAAAAGGGTAGAAAATGAAAAGAACATCAAAATAAACCAAATTAGGAGTGACCATGGTGGGGAGTTCCAAAATGCTAGTTTCACACAATTTTGTGTTGAAAATGGGTACAAGCATGAGTTTTCATGCACAAGGACTCCTCAACAAAATGGGGTAATTGAGAGGAAAAACCGAGCCCTACAAGAAGCTGCTAGGACTATGCTTAATGCATACTCTCTTCCTAGCTACTTTTGGGCCGAAGCGATTAACACTGCTTGCTACATCCAAAACCGGGTGTTGGTACATAGGTTTTTAGGAAAAACACCCTTTGAGCTTTGGAATGGAAGGGTACCCCAAGTCCACTATTTTAGGGTCTTTGGATGTAAAGTTTACATCTTAAATACCAAAGATGACCTAAGAAAATTCGAGTCAAAAGCCGATGAAGGAATCTTAGTAGGGTATTCATTGACTAGTAGGGGTTATAGAGTGTACAACAAGAGGACAAAAGTGATTGAGGAGTCCTCAAATGTCAAATTTGATGAAACCACTAGTACTTACCCTACAAAGGCTACTATTGATAAGGATATAGAAGAGGTCCAACCTCTTGCCCAAAGAATCCAGGACCTACATTTGGAGGGCAATGATCAAGGGGGAGTAAGAAACACACTAAAGGATGAGGAAGAAGGAGTAAATGAACCTACAACCTCTAGGCCCTTGAGACATCACCATGATCATCCTATTGACCAAATTGTGGGTGATGTCACTCAAGGAGTAAGGACTAGGTCCTACTTTAGGGATCAAACTAGTCAAATAGCTTTAATCTCCCAATTAGAATCCAAGACCATTGATGAAGCATTGGGAGATGTTGATTGGGTTTTGGCCATGCAAGAATAGCTAAACCAATTTGAGAGGAGTGACGTTTGGGAGTTAGTTCCTAGGCCCACTGACTGTACCATTGTAACCACAAGATGGGTCATTAGGAACAAATTAGATGACCAAGGTAAAATCACTAGGAACAAGGCTAGATTGGTAGCTAGGGGGTTCAACCAAGTTGAGGAAT
Source organism: Boesenbergia rotunda (assembly GCA_024364735.1). Lineage (NCBI taxonomy): Eukaryota > Viridiplantae > Streptophyta > Magnoliopsida > Zingiberales > Zingiberaceae > Boesenbergia > Boesenbergia rotunda. The sequence continues at coordinate 247,030 of JAGFNQ010006676.1, forward strand.
TAGATTATGATGAGACCTATACCCCCGTAGCTAGGCTAGAATCAATTAGGATTCTACTAGCCTATGCCGCTCACATGGGTTTTACACTCCACCAAATGGATGTGAAGTCGGCATTCCTAAATGGGATCATTAAGGAAGAGGTTTATGTAGAACAACCCCCGGGTTTGAGGACCCCAACTATCCAAGACATGTATTCAAATTAAGGAAAGCCTTATATGGATTGAAATAAGCTCCCTGGGCTTGGTATGAGAGGCTTTCCTCATTTCTAGTGTCTAAGGGGTTTAGGAGAGGAACAATTGACCCCACATTGTTCCTAAAATCTAAGGATAAGGATATATTTCTTGCCCAAGTCTATGTAGACGATATCATTTTTGGGTCAACAAATAATGACTTCCTACAAGAATTCATCAAGTGCATGGAAGATGAATTTGAGATGAATCTTGTAGGAGAGTTAACCTTTTTCTTAAGCCTTCAAGTTAAGCAAACTAATGAAGGTACACATGTATTTCAAACCAAATATGCTAAGGAGATGTTAAAGAAATTTGGTTTAGAAAATACTAAGGAAGCATCTACACCCATAGGAACTAATGTGAAAATGGATAGTGACATTGAAGGGAAAATGGTAGACCCTAAATAATATAGGAGCATGATTAGTAGCCTCCTATACCTAACCGCTAGTAGACCCGACATACTTTTTACGGTAGGTATGTGTGCAAGGTACCAATCTTATGCCAAAGAGTCCCATTTGGTAGTAGTCAAGAGGATCCTAAGGTATGTGAAAGGTACCCTCAATGTCGGACTTTGGTATCCTAGAACCCCTAGTGTTGATTTAATTGGATACACCGATTCAGACTATGCGGGGTGTAAGCTAGATAGGAAGAGTACAAGTGGAGGGTGTCAATTCCTTGGATCTTCCTTAGTTAGTTGGAGTAGTAGGAAACAACCATGCGTTGCCCTATCAACAACAGAAGCAGAATATGTGGCAATGGGTGGATGTGTTTCCCAACTCTTTTGGATCATGCATACCCTAGAAGATTATGAGCTACAGTACACTAAGGTCAAAGTCTTGTGTGATAATGTAAGCACAATCAATTTAACTAAAAATCCGATTCACCATTCTAGGACAAAACACATTGAAGTGAAACATCACTTCATTAGAGACCATGTGGCAAGGGGAGACATAGAATTATACTATGTTGAATCAAAGTCGAACCTAGCCGACATTTTTACCAAGCCTCTTCCCGAATCGGAGTTTACATCCTTAAGAAGAGGCCTTGGAATGTGTTTTGTGGAAGTATAGGATAAACTTGGAGACATTAGTTTTGAAAAAGGGTGCTTGATCCATTAGGGTGATACATTTGGCTCACTTGTGCTTGTGGCACATTGTTGAACCATTAAAAGTATCAAAATATCAAAACTAGACCAACAATGGGGAGACAAGTGTTTAATCAATAGACACCTTGCTAAAAATCATAGTTGGACATTTTAAAACTTTGAAAACCATTTTATGTTCTACATACTGTGCCATGTTTTTTAAAAGTCATATATTTGCAAAATTGGTTTCAAAGTTTGATACAAAATATAGTTGTTTTCAAAACTTTTGGATTTTTATCAAAAGTCATGCATGTTTGAAATTTTATATGGTTTAATATTTTTCCCTGATAGAGTATAACATTTCAAACATGCATGCAAAATTTTACAATTTTTGGAATTTTCTGGGAGTTTCTGAAATTCGACAGAAAAGCTAAAATTTCAGACTGATAGCGTATCAGTCGACTGCCCTATGGGCAGTCGACTGGCACAGCTATTTTCAGCTGCTGTGAGAAATTTCAGAAATAAATTATTCTCACATATGATGCCATAGGCTGGGTTGCTTGAGATAATTATTTTTTGATGGTGTCAAAGGGGGAGAATGGGTGATTTAAGTTAGAATTTTAACTTGAAATGGATGGTTTATGGTTTAAGGTTTCTTTCTAACTTAGAATTTGAATGTCAAAATAGAGAAGACATAGATTAAGGGGGAGGTACCTCTTAGGTTATGATATGTCTTATATTTTAACATTGCTGTTGTTAAGTGGAAACTTAACTTGGATTTAGATTAGAATTGAAAATGGGGAGAAGACATAGATTAAGGGGGAGGTTGCCTCTTAGGGTTACTATGTCTTATACTTTTTCAATTGTTATCTATTGTTGTTGCTTTTGCTACTGGTATTTATCTCTAACTTAAACATATTGCCACGTATCAAAAAGGGGGAGATTGTTGAGGCAATCAACGCTTAAATGATTGGAAGATCAGGGTTTTGATGTGTGGGTGAATAGGTTTAAAGTTAGAGTGTTATGTTGTATTTGATATGTGTGATTGAGTTTGCAGGACTTGGAGAATCACACTTAGTGGACATATCTGAGGGACGAGAGCCGAGGGAGGAGAGCTCCAAGGGCAAGCCGGGAAGTGGACTTCAAGGGCACACGTGAAGGGTGGCATGGAGGCAAGCCAAGGGAAGGCTTACGTGCGCATCCGAGGGACGATAGCCAGAGGAAGAGGACTTCAAGGGGCGAACCAAGGGAGCAGACCTGAAGGCACACGCGAAGGAAAAGGTCCGGAGTGGCTGGAGCTGAGCTGGGAGGCAGGGCAGTCGACTGGCCCAAAGGCAGTCGACTGCCAAAATCCACAGAAAGTTCGCAGCTTCGTACCAGTCGACTGGCCTTGGGGCAGTCGACTGGTATACCCCGAAACTAGCCGTTGGCTAGCTGTTTGCTAGCCGTTGGCCAGCATTTATTGCTGGGCCAGTCGACTGCCCTCGGGGCAGTCGACTGGTGTGGGGCTGGACAGACTACCAATCTGTCCTTTTCACCTATAAAAGGAGCTCCTCGTTACACGTGCATGTACGGTTCCGTACAGTAACAAAGTGCTGCCAAATTGTAGAGTGATTGTTGCTTCCTCCATCATATTTCTGCATCTGTAAAGAGGAAGATTTTGCGTAAAGGTTTCTCCACCTCAAGAAGACTTTTCGATAGTGAAAAGTGGTGCTCGCGGCGTGGATCCTTGGACTAGTCACCCATCTGGGTGGATACCAAGTAACTGATAAGTGTTAGCATTGTTTATTTCTTTTACATATTATTTCAGCCGCGCTAACAACTCTGTAGAGATTGGAACGATCCGAAAAAGTGCATTCACCCCCCCTCTGCACGCCTAAATCGATCCTTCAGGCCTAACCAGCCCACAAGGAAGGATCACTTCCCATTACCTTTTATCGATCAGATGTTGGAAAGGTTGGTAGGAAAATCACATTATTGCTTCCTGGATGGATATTCAGGGTACTTTCAAATTTGTATAGCACCCAAAGATCAGGAGAAGACTACTTTCACATGCCCTTTTTGGAGGTTTGCTTATAAGTGGATGCTCGGATTGTGACGCCCCAGGTACTTTTCAACGATGCATGGTAAGCATGTTTACTGATTTTCTAGAGCATTGCATGTAGGTATTTATGGATGATTTTACTAGTTATAGTGCATCATTTGATACGTGTTTGGAAAACCATTCTCATGTCTTACATCGATGTGTGGAAAAAAAAACAATCTGTTTTTGAATTATGAGAAGTGTGGAAAACATTTTATTGTTGAGCATGACATAGTTTTAGGACACATAATTTCTAAAAAGGGAATTGAGGTAGATCCTGCTAAAATTATTACTATTGCTTCTTTATCTTACCTCACATGTGTGCGGGGAGTGCGCTCTTTTCTTGGACATGCAGGTTTTTATAGGAGGTTTATTTAGGATTTCAAAACCATTGCTCTACCACTTTCGCATCTATTATAGAAGGATGTGGAATTCAAATTTGATCAAAAATGTAGGGATGCTTTTGATAAACTCAGGGAGGCTCTTACTTATACTCCTATTATATGTGCTCCTGATTGGTCATTGCCTTTTGAGCTTATATGTGATGCTTCAAACTTTGTTGTGGGGGCAATTTTGGCTAAAAGAGTTGATGGAGCATCTCACGTTATTAGCTATGCATCAAGGACATTGGATCACGCTAGGCCAATAATACCACTACAGAAAAAGGGATTTTAGCCATTGGTTTTGCCTTGGAAAAATTTCGATCATATTTGTTATGCTCTCACATAATTATTTTTTCTGACCATGCAACTCTCAAGTTTCTTCTTAAGAAGTCGATGCTAAGCAGAGATTGATCCGATGGATGCTTCTTCTCCAAGAATTTGACATTGAGATACGTGATAGGAGCGGAAAAGAAAAATTAGTGGCAGACCATTTGAGTAGGATTGAAGGCCGAATTGAGTCCACCCTGATTGCTGATTCATTTCCTGATGAGCAGCTTTTACACATGAAAGGTAAGGTACCATGGTATGCTGATCTGGTGAATTATTTGGTTGCACAAAATTTTCCTATTCATTTCTCACAGGCTCGAAGTGATAAATTAAAAAGTGAGGCAAAATATTATGTATGGGATGATCCTTATTTGTGGAGATTTGGGAGCGACCAAGTAATTAGAAGATGTGTGTCATATGAGGAATTTCAATCCATACTTGCCTTTTGTCATACACTTGCATGTGGAGGGCATTTTGGACCTCAATGCACTTCTAGGAAAGTTATATATTCTAGATTTTATTGGTCTACACTATTTCGGGATGCTGCTGAGTTCCATAAGGTATGCGATCGTTGTCAGAGGATGGGAACTATAGGGCATAGGCATGAGATGCCTCGACCATCCATTATGTTCTGTGAGATTTTTGATGTTTGGGACATTGATTTTATGGGTCTTTTCCATATGTTTCATTTGGATATGCATATATTCTATTACCTGTGGATTTCGTGTCTAGGTGAGTGGAAGCCATCCCTAGTCGAACTGATGATTCTTCTGTTGTTATGAATTTTGTCAGGTCTAACATATCTACAAGTTTGGGATACCCAAAGCAATTATTAGTGATCAAGGTTCTCATTTTTGCAATAAGCATATGGAAGCACTTTTTAGTAAGTATGGTGTTATTCACAGGGTGTCTACTCTTTATCACCCATAGACAAATAGTCAAGTAGAGGTCTCAAATAGGGAAATTAAGCAAAGTCTCGAGAAGGCAGTTAATCCGGATAGGAAAGATTGGAGCAAAAGACTTGATGATGCTTTATGGGCCTATCAGACAACTTATAAGGCACCTATAGGGATGCCCCCTTATTGAGTTATTTTTGGAAAGGCTTGCCATCTTCCGGTTGAGGTGAAACATCGAGCATTTGTGCAGTTAAAGCATGCAATTTAAATACGAAAGAAGCTGGGAATTACAGGAAATTACAGCTGCAAGAACTAGAACTTAGGTTAGAAGCTTATGAGAACTCTAGGATGTATAAGGAGAAAACGAGAGCATTCCATGATAAGAAGATTTTGAGGAAGAGTTTCCGTGTAGGAGACAAAGTTCTTTTGTTTAATTCTTGACTTAGATTAATATGAGGTAAGCTGAAATCTAGATGGGATGGTCCTTTTTGTGTTATTAATATTTTTCCTTATGGTATTGTCGAGATACAAGAGTTTCCTACATGGAGGACTTTTAAAGTGAATGGACACTGTCTCAAGGTGCTCCATGAAGGAGTTGAAGAGAGATTGAAGAGGTGGTTGAATTACACGAGGCTATGTACCCAACTTGAAAGGGAGTGTACATTTTTTTGTTCACATTCTGCTTCTTTAGTTTGTTTTCTTTTATTGCTTATGGTTAGATTTAAATATTGTGTGATCTTGAATAAATTCTCCATATGATACATTCAATTCTTACATGCTGTTCTGTTGGAAATTAATTCTATTATTAAAATCCTTGATTTAGTCATAATTACAGGATTATTTCTTATGTAAATACAGGCTGTAAAAGATATACAAATTAGGAAAAATAGGAGAGTTTTGAATTAGCTTTAATTAGTCTTAATTAGCTTTAATTAGTTTCCTTTTTTTTCATTAGTATCCTTTTCTATTGTAAAATTCTATTTATAAAAGGAGAGTCTTGTACCTATTGTTGATGCAGTCTGGCCCTGATTGTTGTTTTGGTGTTGACAACGATTTAAGTTTGGTTGAGCGAATTTGGGTTAAAGTCCTGGTCGGGGACTGGGCATGAAACCCTGGTGAGTGAAGCCAGGTCCTAACTTGTTAAGCTAGGTTGAAATCCCGGTGAGTGAAGCCGGGTCCTGGTGAGTGAAGCCAGGTGATGGAAATCCTGGTGAGTGAAGCCGGGTCCTGGTGAGTGAAGCCGGGTTAGATGAAATCCTGGTGAGTGAAGCCAGGTCCTAGCTTGGAGGGCTAGGTGTGTGAAAAGTCCTAATTCGGAAGAGGTGGGTGAAAAGTCCTAGCTTGGAGGTGTAACAACCCGGAAAATGCTCTTAATATTTTCCTTAAAATATTAAGCAGGCTTAGATAATTTTCCATGGGATCTAGAAATGTTAGTACGAACCTTAGCCTAGGAAGCAAGGTTCTTTTATTTAAATTGAGAAACTAAAATACTAAGGGGCCTCATAGGGGTATTCTAGTACCATTATTATGGGTAGTTTTAGATAAAATTTAATATAAAAATATAGGGATTGTAATGAAAAAATATTAACATAATTATGGGGAAATTTTTAGGAATTTTCGAAAATGATAGGAAATAAATTAGTAATAAAATAGAAAATTAGTGCATGCACCAAGGATTGAACCTTGGACCCCTTATATAACCAAGCATGCACTAACCAGTTCACCTAGCAAGGGAGTTCTGTGAGGAAATGAATTGGATATTAGTAAAGGTGTAGGAAATGAAGAGTCACCAAGGGAAGAGACATCATGCCTCTTCACTCACCCCTTTTCAAATAATATAAATAGAGAGGAAGTTACAACTTCCCTCTTCTTCTTCATTTTTTCTTCTTCTTCCTCCTTACTTGGCCGAAAATTTCAAGTGCTCTTCCCCTTGAGAAAAATTCCACCAAGGACCCTATCTTGAAGATCTAGGGCCTCCCCTACAAGGACACAAGGACTAAGGAAGGTTTAGAGACAAGAAGGTTCTCTTGTTATCTTCGATTCGAATTTTGTAAGCGAAATCTAGGAAGGTAAAACCCCCTCACCTGTGGTAGGATAGCTTTCAAGATTTTGTTATCATGATCTAAGTTTTATTGGTATAATATGTTGAGGAAAATTCATGATAGGGCTTATGGAAGTTTCGGCCAAGGTAGTTTTAGGGCTAGAAACTTTGTTCAAGGCTTCCTTATGTTTTCAAATGATTACTCATGATAGATTAAGTCTCAAAGTATGATTTTTGGAAGTTGGTAGCACCCTAGAAACCCTCAAGGTTTCGGCCACTTCAAGGTCAAGGGGCTAGGATAAAAATCCAACCTTCCCAAGCATGAATGACATGTTTCTATGATATCTTATAAGTAAAAATGGTGTTATATGAACTTTCTCATAGGCTTGTCACCCTTCTAGGGTTTCGGCCAACTTGGGTTTTAGGCCAAAGACTTATTGTTAAGTCTAATCAAGGGTTCAAATGGGGTTCCATGACATGATATGTATGGTAAGGAATGTTAATCATAATTTAGGTAAATTTCTCCATGGACCTTGGTCCTTAGGGCTTTCGGCCAAGACCCCAAGCTTGGGGTTTGGTTGGGTTAAAGTTTCAAGAATGAAGGTTTATAAGTTACTATGATACTAGTATATGATTGAGCATGATGTAAGGATCGCTATATTGTTAGAATCCTAGTTGATGTGTTATATAACATAACTTTATGTGCTTGAGGTTAAGTTATGTTTAAATCATGAGTATTTAAGTTATATGCCAGGAAATACATGTAATTGATGTAGAAGTAGATTATGATAAATATAATGATGCATTGATAAATGATTATAATGGATTTATGATTCATAAAGATATATATATATGTCTTATGATAGATGCTATGAACCCTAGTGGTATGTGTTAAGTCTATATGTAGCTTATCATCCATGTTTTATGATGAATGCTAGGATGATGTAGGTTAGATGAAATGTATCATGTATGAGGTGTATGGTTATCATGTATCATGAACATGCAAATTTGATGAATCCGGATAAGATTATGACTAGAACCATGATTGTGCATGTATGTCCTATCATGTGAATAAAGAATGATAAGCATGAATAAAGATGACGATTATGCCTTAATTATAAGTATGAATGATAAGTATGAATGATGAAGGCATAACGATGATATAAAATAAGTATGTATGATAAGTATGAATGACAAGTATGGATGATGAAGCATGCATGTTTATTTTCATGCATAAGGCTTGTACCGGATCGAAGCAAGGGTCCAAGGGATGGGTACCTTAAGAACGCCCCGGTTCTGGACTACCGACTATGCTGTCCACGGTTCTGGCACTACCGAAGCTGTGCAACAGGGATGGGCACCTTAAGAACGCCCCGGTTCGAGGACTATCGACTATGTTGTCCTTACCCTAGTAGGTCGAGGCTAGCTACCTCGTATTTACTCAGGGATGCGCGCTAAGAAAGATGTATGTGGTACAAGCCAGGGGACCCAATAATGTTATGTTAAGCATTGAAAAGAATAATTTCAAAACTAAGCATCCTTATGTAGTAAATGCATTAGATTCATTCATACATCTATGTTATGCACCGCGCCAAGGTAAGTATATTTTATGCTTGTATTTATGCTCATATTGTATATCATGAATAAGTATGCATTATGTTTAAGTATGCTAAGATTCATGTCATGTATAAGTATGCATTATGTACATGAATGCTAAGAAGTATGCCATGTATAAGTAAGTCTCATGTTATGCCATGTATAAGCATGTTTCATGTTCATGTAGGTATGCTTTATGTCATGTATCCATCGCTTGATATATATTAAGCTATGTTCATGTATGTTCATTTATGCCATGTATGACAATGCTTATGTTTATGCTCGAAGTTATGTTATTTTGGATGTTTGATATATTTATGTTTACGTGACGTATGGTTTTAGTGAGTAGGAAAGGGTTTTACTAAGCCTATGTGCTTATAGTTTTACTTCCCTCATACCGCAGATCAACCAAGAAGCTATTAAAGGAAGCCGCAGGGGAGGCAGAAGCATGTGTGTGTGTGACGGTGACTTGGCAGAAGATTCTTGTATTACGTTTACGGTTATGACTAATAGATGACTTAAGACTTATGATGCTACCTTTATGAATAAGTACTGCTTATGATGATTATAAATAAAGTTATGAAATGGTTAAGTTATGATATGATGTCATGAATGAATGTTCCATGTGTATAGTTGCCGATTATAAGAGCATGTTAGAAGAAAATGAATGAATCCGCTGCATTAAGATATTGTCTAAGTATAAGTATGTTGAGCGTAACGCCGCCTCCCTTGCCACACCACGAGGTGTGAAGAAAAAAAAAAAAAGGCGGGCGTTACAGGAGGGCTAGGTGAAAAGTCCTAACTTGGAGGGTTAGGTGCAAATTCTCATCTTGGAGAGTTAGGTGAAAAAGTCCTGGCTTAGAGGGTCAGGTCCTAGCTTGGAGGGCTAGGTTTGGAAAAGTCCTAATTCGGAAGAGTTGGGTGAAAAGTCCTAGCTTGGATGGCTAGGTGAAAAGTCCTAACTTAGAGGGTTAGGTGCAAATTTCCAACTTGGAGGATTAGGTGAGAAATCCTTAGCTTGGAGGGCTAAGGTGGATGAAACCCTAGCTTGGAGGGCTGGGTTGGAGCCCCTGGATCGGTCTGGTGACCGATCAGGGAGTTGGCACCGTGCTCCTTCATGGATCGGTCTGGTGACCGATCCAGCGATGATTGATCGGTCTGGTGACCGATCAGGCGGTATTCGTTTCACCCACTGCTTGGCTCCTGATCGGTCTGGTGACCGATCAGGGAGCAAACAGTGTGTAACGACCCAGAAAATTCTCTTAATATTTTCTTAAAATATTGAGCAAGTCTAGATAATTTTCCGAGGGGCCCAGAAATAATTATGTAAAATTGGGCCTAGAAATCCATGTTTTCTCATTTAAATTGAGAAAACTAAGTACTAATGAACTTTAAATGGGCTCCAAAAATAGGTATTAATTAGGGAAAAATTAATATAAATTAGGTAAAATTAATATAAATATAAAAGAATTTTATTCAAGAATATTAGCATAATTATGGGTGATTTTAGGGGGGGATTTTCGGAATTATAAAAAAATAGTAAAATAAATGAAATAAAAAAATAAAAATAAAAAATAAATGTGCACAGCCAAGGATTGAACCTTGGACCTCTTGTACAACCATGTAAGGCTTAACCAACTCACCTAGCAAGGAATTCTTATGAGTAATTGAAGTGGAGGATAGTTAAGAGGTAAAAGGAGGTGAAGAGTCATGGAGAGGCTCTTCATTTGCCTCCTTGATGGGTTATAATGAGAGGAGTTTTGGGAGTTACTTATTCTCTCAATCAAGTGCATTTCCTCTCCACTTCATTCCTCATCTTGCCGAGCACCAAAGGGAGGAGTGCCTTGGAGAAAACTTCACAAGAGGTCTCATTTCTCAAGATCTCAAGTTCCTACAAGGTGACAAGGATTAGTTGTGGTCAAGAGATACCAAGTCCTCTTCCTTCTCCTCTTTCAAGGTTCGAAAAATCAAGAAAACTAAGGTAAGACTCCCTCACCTGTGGTATAATAGTTACCAATGATTTCCATGATTTTTGGTATGATATATGGGTTAGTTTCGGATTTAATGTTGAAGGGAAACAAAATCAAGGTTCCTATGTTCAAAGGTTTCGGCCAGCATGTTTTAAGGGTCCATAATTATGCTAAAAATCATGATAATATTATTTGATGTTCCCTTATGATGTTTAGAAGTTAATTATAATTTTTGGGAATTTTTGGAGTACTCTAGGACACCCTAGAGTTTCGGCCAACATGAAGGAAGCAAAACCCAGAACTTTAAGTTCAAGGGTTTCGGCCAGCATGTTTTAAATGTCTAAAAATATGTTAAAAATAATGATAATGTTATTTAATATTCCCTTATAATGTTTAGACATTAAGTATAATTTTTGGGAATTTTTGGGATACCCTAGAGGCCCTATATGTCTCGGCCAACATGAAAGAAGCAAAACCCAGAACCTTAAGTTCAAGGGTTTCTTCCACCATGTTTTAAATGTCTAAAAATATGTTAAAAATTATGATAATGTTATTTAATGTTCCCTTATTATGTTTAGATATTAAGTATAATTTTTGGGAATTTTTGGGATACCCTAGAGGCCCCATATGTCTCGGCCAACATGAAAGAAGCAAGACCCAGAACCTTAAGTTCAAGGGTTTCTGCCACCATGTTTTAAATGTCTAAAAATATGTTAAAAATCATGACAATGTTATTTAATGTTCCCCTATGATGTTTAGACATTATGTATAATTTTTTGGAATTTTTGGAACACCCTATAGGCCTCATATGTTTCGGCCAACATGAAAGAAGCAAAACCCAGAACCTTAAGTTCAAGGGTTTCGGCCAGCATGTTTTAAAGGTCTAAAAATATGTTAAAAATCATGATAATGTTATTTAATGTTCCCTGATGATGTTTAGAAGTTAAGTATAAATTTTGGAAATTTTTGGAACACCCTATAGGCCTCATATGGTTCGGCCAACCCCAAGGACCCAAGGGTTAGGGTTGAGTCTTTGACTTTAACTTATGTTTATGGGTTGCCATGATATAAGGATGATGGATGGTGATTGTGTGAATTTTCACATGGCCATGGGACTTCATAAGTTTCGGCCAATAAGGGTTAATAGGATAAGAGTTAAGATTTATTCCAAGTAAGGGTCCCAATGGCCCTATGGTAAGATGTGATTTATGTTTATGAATGATATGCTATGTTATGAATGATATGCCATGCTTACGAATGATATGCCATGTTTATGAATGATATGCCATGGTTATACATGATATGCTATGCTTATTAATGATATGTTATGTTATGAATGATATGTCATGCTTACGAATGATATGCCATGTTTATGAATGATATGCCATGGTTATACATGATATGCTATGCTTATGAATGATATGTCATGTTTATGAATGATATGCCATGGTTATGCATGATAAGAATGATGTTACGACAAGTATGTTATGATCATGTGCATGATAAGAATGATGCCATGATAAGTATGCTATGAATGTCTTATGAATGATGAAGCATGCAAAGTATTTTACTTTATGAATGGGCTTGTACCGGACCCAAGTATGGGTCCAAGGGATGGGCACCTTAAGAACGCCCCGGTTCTGGACTACCGGAGCTGTCCACGGTTCTGGCACTACCGGAGCTATGCAACAGGGATGGACTCCTTGAGAATGCCTCGGTTCGGGGACTACCGACTATGCTGTCCTTACCCTAGTAGGTCGGGGCTAGCTACCTCGGATTTACTAGGGATGCGCGCTATGATGTATGTATGTGGTACAAGCCGGGGACCCCAAATGTTATGATGATGATGTTTAAGCATTTTCAAAGTATGTTTTAAAAGTTAAGCATCCCTATGTATATGCATTCCACCCATGCATTCATACATGTTATGCATTATGTTATGATAATGACGTGTTATGCTTATGCTCCATGTTAAAAGATATGTATGAGAATGAATGATCCATGTTATGATTATGGTAAGAAGATGCTCTTATGATATGTTAGAATGTATGCCTATGTTTATGCCATATAGGTTGGTTTATATCTTATGTTTATATTCATGCCATGTACGATGCCATGCTAGGAAAGTTTATTAAGTTATGTTCATGCCATGTATGATGCCATGCTAGGAAAGTTTATTAAGTTATGTTCATGCCATGTATGATGCCATGCTAGGAAAGTTTATTAAGTTATGTTCATGCCATGTATGATGCCATGCTTAGAATGTTTAATTATGTTTATGCCTATGGTTATACTTTAGGCTATGATAAGAATGTTTAATTAGATTTATGCCTATGTTTATGCTTTATGCTATGATAGAAATGTTTATGATGCTTATGTTCCATATGATTATGAATGAATGACGAATGATTTTAGTGAGTAGGAAAGAGTCTTACTAAGCCTGTGTGCTTATAGTCTTCTTTCCTTATACCGCAGATCATGCAAGGGGATAACGAGGAAGCAGCAGGAGGGCCTGAAGTATGTGTGTGTTGGTGACTTGGCCCATGAAATCGAATGTGTTAACCGTTTATGCTAAGAACTTTATTTTTTGCTACCTATATGCTCGAATAGTGACCTATGGAACTTTATGATAAGATGTTCAGTATGATATGATATGAACCTTATGGTATGATGTTAAGCATGTGATGATATGATGTTAAGCATGATGTTCATATGTGAAGTTCCATGTCATTATATTAGGGATGATAGTAGGGGCATGTATATGTAAGGCTTAAGTTATTCCGCTGCAGTATGATGTTACATGCCTTAAGTATGTTAGCGTAACGCCGCTTTAGGAAAAAAAAAAGCGGGCGTTACACAGTGAGGTTGAGTTCCCTTGCTGAACTGCTCCCGATCGGTCTGGTGACCGATCAGGATCACTGTGAAGATAGTTCTGGAGAACGATCCAGCATCGCAGGTTCCTTGCTATGATCGATCAGGACGGAGCCTGATCGGTCTGATCACGACCTGATCGGTCTGGTGACCGATCAGAAGATTACCTGATCGGTCCGGCGATCGATCAGGGGGTCTAGACTGCGAAACTCAGAAATCGCCCGATAAAGGGGTGGATCGGTCGGGTGATCGACCCACAACCTGGGATCGGTCTGGTGATCAGTCCAGGAGAATCCTAAAGAAGTCGCGATTTCTGATTGAGCGTTGGGGATCGATCAGGACGGAGCCTGATCGGTCTGGACCTAGCCTGATCGGTCTGGTGACCGATCAGGAGGCTCTCTGACCTGTCCGGTGACCAATCACTTTAATTCAAATTGCACTGTCAGACGCTCTGATCGCGTCTGACCATATCCGATTCTCTACTGCTTACATCTGATACTTGATTTACTGTGTGATATGCTGCTTTAACACTCTGATTAAGCTACAGGTGATAGCAGGTGATTCAAACACTCAAGGAGGGTCAATGGGAGGCTTTCCTTGGAGCAGGTTTGGATCTATTTTGTTTTCAGGTCTCAACGGCGTCTGGCGCAACTGGCAACTGACGAAGGCGCGGCTGGCAACTGACGGAGGCTCAGCTGGAGGAGTGTCTAGTGGACTAAGTGCTCAGTGAGGTCAGTGGGTCAGGGTGTGAGTCAGTGGTGCTGATGGAGCTGGCGACGTTGAGCAGGAGCTTAAGAGACAAAGCTGGATGCAGAGGAGCAGAGGCGAACAAGACAGAAACTTGGGAAGTTTGGCTGGGCTGTGTTCGTGCTCTCTGTGGCTTTGTGCTTGAGCGATCTTGTTACATCTTTGTGAGCTTGTCTTCTCGAGTGTCTCTGTGTTTAACTTGTATCTTCTTGAGATCACTTGTGGAGAGGTTTCTCCACCGAGAAGGAGGTTGCTACTATCCGGAGTTCACCGGGGCTTGATCTGCCGACGATCAAGGGATCGCCCACCTCACGGGCACGCCAAGGAGTAGGGGCAAGTTTTCCCCGAACCTTGTATATCACTGTGTTAGCGTTGGTTTGATTCCTTTCTCTGGTTTATTCTTCCAGTTGCATTTTGTTTCCGCTGCTACTAATCTGATCACAGGAAGAAAGTTAATAAGAGGGGGCGATTTGAGTGTCTGGCTATATTCACCCCCCCCCCTCTATAGCCATCCGGGTTCCAACAAGTGGTATCAGAGATTGGGGCTCTGTTTTCATGGCTTAACATCCGAGAGCTTACAGCAAGATGGCTAGAGGAGAAGGCTACAGCATAAACCGACCTCCATTCTTTGACGGCACAGATTTTCCATATTGGAGGTCAAGAATGGAGTTCTATCTCAAAACCAACATGAGCTTGTGGTTCACTGTCAAGGAGGGGTTTTCCCTTCCAAAGGATAATGAAGGAAAATATCTCGATTTCTCAAGTTGGTCGGCTGAGCAAATAAGAAAGAGTGAAGCAAATGCCAAAGCGATGGTCACTTTGCAATGTGGGTTGACCAAGGAGGAGTTGATCAAGGTGGGTCCTTTTACAAGTGCTAAGGATCTTTGGAACAAAATCATTGAGCTCCACGAAGGAACTCAAGACACCCGAATAGCCAAGAAGGACCTCCACAGTCAACTCCAAAATCTGTCCATGGAAGAAAATGAAAAGGTAAGTGAACTCCATGGAAGATTCAAAGAGATCCTCAATGGCCTCCACTCCATCAATGAGAAGGTAGAAAACCGGGATCTAGTAAGGTTAGTTCTAAAACCTTTTCCAAGAAATACATTGTGGTCATCCATGGTGGATGCCTACAAGGTTTCCAAGGATCTTTTCTTAGTTAAGTTAGAAGATCTATTTTGTGAAATGGAACTACATGAGATCTCTAACCAAAGACCAAAGAAGAAAGGGTTGGTTTTTGTGGCATGTGGCAGGAAGAAGAAGAAGGAGAAGGAGGAGGAAAGGAACCACTGTCATGTGGCTCTCGTAGCCTTAGAAGAATCATCCAATGAGAGCAGTGATGAATCAAGTGACTCCTCAACCGCGCCTTCATCATCTTCGGATGATGAAGAGGTAATTTTTCCCGAGCTAGATAAGTGCTATAGAGCAATAGCTTGCTTGACAAACATGCTCAAAAGGTCTAAGAACAAGATTAAATCCTTGAGATTAGAGGTAGAAAAATTGAAAACCTCTAAGGATGAGGATGTTAATGATTTTCATGATGACTTACATGTTAAGACCCTTGAAAATGAAAATAAGGACTTGAAGAGCGAAGTTGAAAACCTCAAGAATGTTCTTGAGTAGTTTTCAACAAGCTCTAAAACATTAGATATGATACTCAACTCACAAAGGGCGATGTACAACAAGGTTGATTTGGGTTACAAACCTAAGGAACCTAGTGTCATATCCTTAATGTCAAGAACCTATTTTAGATCATCAAATGATTCTAAGGTTCGAAAAGTTAGAAAGAAAGTGACTAAGGCATGGGTGCCTAAGTCCTTCATTATTGATGCCTTAGGTCCCAAAATTTGGGTACCTAAAACTTCTATCTTTAGAATTGTATAGCTTGGATTGAGGGGGAGCATCTATCAACATGGGTTGTTGATAATGGGTGGTCCAAACCCATGACCAAGAAAAAATTGTCATTCACATGGTTGGTTATGGAAAATTCGAATTAAATGCTTTGAGCTTCATTTTCTTAGTTCTTATAACAAGCAATCCTTTGGCTAGTGATTTATGAAATCTCATTTAGGCAATAAGAAAAGTTTTCATGAGACATTTGATGATATATCCATGTACAAGATTAAACTAGTTTCAAAATAAACATGGAAAATGATATTACATGGATGGTTTAGAGAAGCACATAACTTGCCCTTGTCATGGATTGCTTAGGACAATTAGGTTTATTGTTGCAATTTATAGTTTCCTGCAAATTATGATTTATGATATGCCTTATCTCAAGCATAAGGTGTTTTGTTTGGTAAACATGATCGAGTATGTCATAATTTTCTTGTGTGTGTTATAGAACATGAAGGCATGCTATTGAACAAGATGAACACATAGTTTAAATTGATCATGATGTGAAATAAGCATGTTTTGGAATTTTAATCATCCATTGGAATTGGCACAAACCTAATTTTGGTTAAAAACAACATGATCACATAGGTTATGATGTTTTAAGTTCCAAGACTTGTTTGATTTCCCCACTGATCATGCTTTGATATAGACCTGTGTTTGGGACTCAAGTTCATACTTAGAACGTATTCATCAAAATTGATACAAACATGTGTTGTTTCTTCTCATAGAAACTCTTAATTCTTGATATGGAATAACACTTGGTTAAGAGACCCCATGTTTGGAACCAAAGTAATTAAAATCAATTGAATTAGGGGTTTGGGAATGGCTAAGAATTGAAACAAACCTGATTTCAGAATTGCTGAAATCGGTTTCTGAAATCTGAAACTGAAAAACCTTATGTCTGAACCCAGATCGGTCCACCGACCGATCAGGGATCCCTCTGATCGGTCCGGTGACCGATCAGATCAACACTGATCAGTAAGTTCCATGATTGGGTCAAAACTCCTCAGTCCGATCTCCTCTCGTCGAATTGTATCAGTTTAATGATCATACTACAAACAAACATGATACAATCCGTTTACAATTGAAACATATTTGCTCACCCATTGGTACAAACCTAGTACTAAGGGAGCACAAAATTGTTCAAGTGATACAAACCTGGTACTTAATAGTGATTTGATACAAACCTATGTTAGAATGTTCAAATTCATTAGAAAGGGTTTGTTGAGTCATGACTCTTGTTCTTAATGTCGTATTTCACAAATTTTTCTGAAATGACGAATATCAATAGAGTCCTCTCTCCTGTTATGGGATGTAAATTGTTAATGCAGTCTGATTAGGAACGTATTAGAGTTTCCGAAATTTTTCTGAAATCTGATCACTCCCCAGACTAATCAGATATCCTTCTGTATCACATAATCAACAGACATGGGTGGTCACAGAGACCAATCAGGACTATGTTTCAGATACAGTTGCATTCCTTACTTGTCCTATGAAGCATATACGTATTTGATCATGATATACTTCTGTATATGTCTTCACATGGAAGTCCAAGTGTTAATGCAATCCGATCTTGAACGAATCAGAATTACAGAAATTTTTTCTGAAAATTAATCGTTCATAGATAAATCAGAAAATTTTCTGTATCGATCATCAGTCTGATGGAACTGCGATAATTGTTGTCATATGATGCATATACATTGTTGCCATGATACATTTATGGTATATGCCTTTCATATGCAATTCCAAAATCATCCTTTGACTTACTTGTCATATGAAACATATACATGTTTGACCATAATATTATTCTGTATGTGTTTTCATGTGTAATTCAAAACTTAAGTTGATTATTTTGGATTTGGGGAGAGACCCGTGTTTGAGGGGGAGGTATGTTCAAACTTAATAACCATACCCTTTTCGATATTTGACAAAGGGGGAGAAAATGGTTGATTAAGTTTAGGGTTATTGTAGGGGGAGGATTTTGATTCCCTTACGATAATTGAACTACCTTCAATTGATCATTAATGCCTAAACTTAAATCGAGTTGTCAAACAACAAAAAGGGGGAGATTGTTGATGCAGTCTGGCCCTGATTGTTGTTTTGGTGTTAACAATGATTTAAGTTTGGTTGAGCGAATTTGGGTTAAAGTCCTGGTCGGGGACTGGGTATGAAACCCTGGTGAGAGAAGCCAGGTCCTAACTTGTGAAGCTAGGTTGAAATCCCGGTGAGTGAAGCCGGGTCCTGGTGAGTGAAGCCAGGTGATGGAAATCCCGGTGAGTGAAGCCGGGTCCTGGTGAGTGAAGCCGGGTTAGATGAAATCCTGGTGAGTGAAGCCAGGTCCTAGGTTAGAGGGCTAGGTGTGTGAAAAGTCCTAATTCGGAAGAGGTGGGTGAAAAGTCCTAGCTTGGAGGGCTAGGTGAAAAGTCCTAACTTGGAGGGTTAGGTGCAAATTCCCATCTTGGAGAGTTAGGTGAAAAAGTCCTGGCTTGGAGGGTCAGGTCCTAGCTTGGAGGGCTAGGTTTGGAAAAGTCCTAATCCGGAAGAGTTGGGTGAAAAGTCCTAGCTTGGAGGGCTAGGTGAAAAGTCCTAACTTGGAGGGTTAGGTGCAAATTCCCAACTTGGAGGATTAGGTGAGAAATCCTTAGCTTGGAGGGCTAAGGTGGATGAAACCCTAGCTTGGAGGGCTGGGTTGGAGCCCCTGGATCGGTCTGGTGACCGATCAGGGAGTTGGCATGGTGCTCCTTCGTGGATCGGTTTGGTGACCGATCCAGCGATGACTGATCGGTCTGGTGACCGATCAGGGGGTATTCGTTTCACCCACTGCTTGGCTCCTGATCGGTCTGGTGATCGATCAGGGAGCAAACAGTGAGGTTGAGTTCCCTTGCTGAACTGCTCCTGATCGGTCTGGTGACCGATCAGGATCACTGTGCAGATAGTTCTGGAGAACGATCTAGAATCGCAGGTTCCTTGCTATGATCGATCAGGACGGAGCCTGATCGGTCTGATCACGACCTGATCGGTCTGGTGACCGATCAGGAGATTACCTGATCGGTCCGGCGATCGATCAGGGGGTCTAGACTGCGAAACTCAGAAATCGCCCGATAAAGGGGTGGATCGGTCGGGTGATCGACCCACAACCTGGGATCGGTCTGGTGATCAGTCCAGGAGAATCCTAAAGAAGTCGCGATTTCTGATTGAGCGTTGGGGATCGATCAGGACGGAGCCTGATCGGTCTGGACCTAGCCTGATCGGTCTGGTGACCGATCAGGAGGCTCTCTGACTGGTCCGGTGACCAATCACTTTAATTCAAATTGCACTGTCAGACGCTCTGATCGCGCCTGACCATATCCGATTCTCTACAGCTTACATCTGATACTTGATTTACTGTGTGATATGCTGCTCTAACACTCTGATTAAGATACAGGTGATAGCAGGTGATTCAAACACTCAAGGAGGGTCAATGGGAGGCTTTCCTTGGAGCAGGTTTGGATCTATTGTGTTTTCAGGTCTCAACGGCGTCTGGCGCAACTGGCAACTGACGAAGGCACGACTGGCAACTGACGGAGGCTCAGCTGGAGGAGTGTCTAGTGGACTAAGTGCTCAGAGAGGTCAGTGGGTCAGGGTGTGAGTCAGTGGTGCTGATGGAGCTGGCGACGTTGAGCAGGAGCTTAAGAGACAAAGCTGGATGCAGAGGAGCAGAGGCGAACAAGACAGAAACTTGGGAAGTTTGGCTGGGCTGTGTTCGTGCTCTCTGTGGCTTTGTGCTTGAGCGATCTTGTTACATCTTTGTGAGCTTGTCTTCTCGAGTGTCTCTGTGTTTAACTTGTATCTTCTTGAGATCACTTGTGGAGAGGTTTCTCCACCGAGAAGGAGGTTGCTACTATCCGGAGTTCACCGGGGCTTGATCTGCCGACGATCAAGGGATCGCCCACCTCACGGGTTAGTGATATGAGAGAAGTGTCCTAAGGCAATCGCCTTATGATTGTAAACATTTATTTCAATAAATGAAAATTAACTATTTGAGTATACATGTTTGTGTATTTGATTGGGATCTTAAACTCATTTACTGAATGTCCGCAATACAATTCACAGCATGAGAGAATTTGTGATGGAATCACAACTAGTGATTATCTCTACATGTGCAATTGTGAAGTATTGAAAATATCCCTAGTCGATGAATTGATAAATATGGACGCTGTCAATTCTGTTGAGACTAGCATGGGTTATTCTCAAATCAGCTGATTTTCACTGGCTGGTGACATTGGGATGTCCGGAGATAAACATGGATGCTAGTTAAGGAAACTAGTTCATTGGAGTGACTGACTGTAAAACTTCATATGGTAATCTACATATAGATATGTCAATGAAAGTTATTACTGCAGCTTAAGTACGATGTTCCTTTGACTTGCGGTGTTCAAGTCATCTTGGTCATGGAGACTTATACTTTAACATCTTAAGCAAGCATCTCCAAGGAGGTGTGGACCCAGGATGGTTGGGTATAAGCCGAAGTGCCCGAAGATGTTTGAACAGCCTACAAAGGATTCACCACTCCTTGCGAGGAGATGTATACCCAGGCCTATCGTTGGATTGTTACTCAAAGTCTCTGGCCAGAGCATGACATGTTTAGAGTATGAGTCTCTTAAATACATGAGAGTAATTAGAAATCCATAGGACGAGAGAAAGTTACTTGGGCTAGGTGTGACGTAGTCAGCCTAGTGGGGACTGACACACACAGACCATGTCCTGAACCAAGTGGGTATAAGATGGTGAAGGGAATGAGGCACGATTCATTAGAGCTGCTGAAGGGTTTCAGAATTATATATGAGGTCAACCGTTGATCTTTCGATTAATTGGGGGTCATGATGTACTACTAGGTGTCACTCATGATCGTTCTATAATTGGTTGATTATAGACGGCCAACATAAATCGAAAGCCTATTTAGTCATACGCACTACGAGTAATCCGAGGGATTTAAAACGAGTTGAAAATTGGATTTTCCAATCAAGAGAAATAAGTCGAATCTGAATTTATCAGAGGTGCATCGGAAGCTTAAAATGGCTAAGTCTTTTGAAGGCTTATTGGGCGAATTAAATGCGTTTAATTCGCGAGGGAAGAGCTTGGTATGGCCGGCCAAAGAGGGTGCCCACCCTCTTTGGTTTGGCCGGCCACAATAAAAGAGAGAAAACCAATTTAATTGGTTTAAATTATAAAATAAATCAAGCGCGATTTGTTTTATAAAATTATGGATAAATAAATTAATTTATATAAAGAAAATTGTAGAAATTTATTCTTTTCTTGGAAATTAAAATGAACCATGAATTGGTTTAATTTTAATTTATAAAATCAATTATGAATTGATTTTTCCATGATAAGAAAATTTCATACAAATTTTATTCCATAATTAAAAGGAGAGATGTATTTGTTTTATTATAAAGTTACTTATAATAAAACTAGGCATAACGGAATAATTCATAAGAAAATTTATAAGATAAATTTCTTATGAAAATTTATTCCGTTAATTCCGTTAAAGGGGAGACTTGGTAAGGGAGAGGCTACTATATAAAGGAACCAAAGGCAAGCCTTGAATTCCAATCAATTAATCAAGAGATTAGTAGCTCCCTCTCTCTCTCTAACTCTCTCTCTCTCTCTAGGGCCGGCGCCCCTCTCTCTCTCTATGGCTGGCTCTCTCTCCTCCCCTAGGGCCGGCGCACATCCCAAGGGTGGCCGAGAGCTTCATCCACCAAAAAGGTGCCGAAGAAGAAGAAGCGGATCGCGACTCCTTCCTTCCTTTCCCGGAATTTTGATTCCGTTACTTGGTGGTTTGTTTCTATCTTTTCTCTCTTGATATTGTAGTTGTGCCTTTGGAGAATCTAATAGTTCTCGTCGACACAAAACTCGTGGCTTTGCGAAGTCATCCCGAAGAGAACTCGGCGTGGACGCGAATAGAGGCGGAGCTTCCAAGGGACGCTACGGTTGGATCTCGTCCCTTACTTCGAGTTACGCGAGGTAACGAGTAAATTAGTTTACTTTCTGCAAAATTTTAATTTATGATCATGTCCACACATCATAAGGTCGCATGCTAGATACATGGTTAAAAATAATTTGAGAAATTATTTATGCTAATTCTTCCGCTGCACGTAAATATTTAAAAATTTACGAACCCGTATCCTTGTCAACATGCACCTGGTCCCAACAGTGGTATCAGAGCCGGTTAGTGTTCGACATAATCATATAATTGTTTTGCGGAAAACTTTGTCATGATCTCAATTTTGGAAAATTTTCCAATTATTGAAACTTTCCAATTATGATAAATTTTAGATTTAGGAATTTCAAAGTTTGGAAATCCTCATGAAATTTCGCAAACTTTTGAAATATCCTAGTTTCTGATATTTTATGATAATTGTGAAAACTTCCCATTTTTGGAAACTTTCCAATTTTGGAAATTTCCTATTTTGGAAATTTTCAATTTTGGAAATATGTAAGTTTTCTTTGTACCAGAAACTTACAATGATTCTGAAAACCTATTATGAAATCTCGCGATTTTGGGCACTTTCTTTCAAGAAAGTCTAGACAAATTTATGGATCATTAATTGACAATTAAATTTGAATTGGTTTTAAATTATTAACAAAATTCTTTATTTTGGATTGAGCCTCGGGGAGCCGTCCAATTTAAAGTTAGTTGTTGTAATTTAATTTTCCATTTTGAATAAAATTGTCATATTTAATTTGGTTACGCCTCGGGGAGCGGACCAATTTGGATTTACGACAAATTTCTTTTCTTTGGGTATCTGAGCCTCGGGGAGCCACCCTTAGAAAACAATTTGTTGTAATTAATTAATCCATGAATAAAATATGTGATCAAATCTTGGAAATTTGATTTAAGAGGTGATGCTCTTACATATTGTTGTCTCCAAAATTAATTAGGAAAATGGTTTCCTATAGAGTTTTCTTAAATGAGATTTTCATGAAAATAATATGTGGTTGAATTAAGGGAATCTATCTCTTAATTTAATAAGATTTGATTTAGAGAAATCAAAGTCTTAAACATATTATTTCCGAAATTGATTATGACAATTTAGGAAATTGTTTCCCAAAACAATTCCTTGAATAAAGTATGAAATTAGAATTAGGAAATCCGGTTCCTAATTCAATTAATGAGACTTGATAAATTAAGTCACATACATACTTTATTAAGGAAATCGTTAGTACATGACATAATTATATGTCATGAATGTGCTTAGAAAAGAAAGGATGAGACCCAAAACCCCTTACAAAATATTAAGGCCAACACCTTCCATTAATATGGTTAGAACCGGAGTTTTGTTTCTCGTTTGGGTTGATGGACACATCCATGCCCGGCTTGAACCTCAACATGTTCAAACCATGGAATTAGTTTATGAATAATATAGTTGAGTCAGAGGTCAATCCTTAGTTTTGGTTGTTGGACACATCCAAGCCTGACTAAACGGTTGAATGAGCTCCAACCATATTAAAACTATTTCTTGATTAATGGGTCAGCCTTAAGCTTGGAGCATCGATTTGTTGTGCCACAGCCAAGGTCGATGTAAAGAGAGGTGCAGTTGGGTGCTATGTATATTGTTGCATACTTGTTAATGAGTTAACAACCCAATGATTTATGCAAACATTCAATTAGTTGATAGCATAAAGTGATAGTTACATATATGTGATATGTAATCGGTATAATTACCTACCTTCATAGCTAAGAATAACTTGATGGCCACAACCATGGTTGTTCTTATCTATGGTTGGATATCAACCTATTTGGAGATGTTCCTACGATCTCCCGAATTGATAAAAAGGGTTATTCAATTCGAAAAATAAATAGGATTTAATTAATGTATGTTAATGCATTCTTTATCATTCTTCTCACATAAGCTCAATTTGTATTTCTAGGATAATCACTCGATCATGTCTTCTTTGAATTTGCGCTCCATTTTGGACACCAATAAGCTGACTGGGCCAAACTTCATGGACTGGCTTAGAAACCTGAGGATAGTCCTCAAGGCAGAAAAGCTTGCTTATGTCCTTGAAGAGCAACTTCCCAACCGTCCTCCTGAAGATGCAACTCCAGACCAGTTTCCTGAGTTGCTCAACCTGCTGAAGACTGTAGAGTCTTCTGTAAAGCAGGATCAGAAGACGATACTGTTAGTTGGTTCCTCAAAGAAAGGTTCTAAGAGGAAGCCCAAAGAACAAAATAAGGGAAGAAAGAAAATGGCCAAAAAGACTGAAAAGGCACCAAAAGGCACTTGCCATCACTGTGGCAAGGAGGGCCACTGGCGAAGAAACTGCAAGGTTTATCTTGAGTCCTTGAAGAAGAAGACATCCGATGCCCCATCCTCTTCAGGCATCTTCGTTATTGAATGTCACTCTATTTCCTCGTACACTTGGGTACTTGATACTGGGTATAGCTCACATATATGTAATGACATACAGGGGCTAAGGAATAGAAGAAGACTCGTCAAGGGAGAAGCGAATTTGCGAGTTGGAAATGGAGCAAAGATTGCTGCTATTGCCATCGGAACATATTTGCTAAAGCTCCCTACTGGACTTGTCTTAGAATTGGATAATTGTTATTTTGTTCCTTCGTTAATAATGAACATTGTATCTATTTCATGCTTGAATGAAAAGGGTTACCATTTAACTTTTAGTAACAATTGTTGTTACATAACTTTAAATGGTGTTCTTTATGGGACTGGAACTTTATGCAATGGTATCTACACGTTAGATTTATCCGGTGATGTTTTCAATATCGAAGTTAGCAACAAACGTGCTCGAATAGATAATCGAATAGACTCCTACACGTGGCATTGTCGTCTTGGCCATGTAAGTAAGAAACGCATGACCAAATTACACCGATGTGGAATTTTGGAATCATTTGAACCCGGTTCATTTGATATATGCGAATCATGCTTAAAAGGAAAGATGGTCAAATTACCCTTTTCTGGAAAAGGTAATCCAGTGGGAGAATTGCTTGGTCTAATATATACTGATGTATGTGGACCAATGTCAACTCTTGCACAAGGAGGCTATAGCTACTTCATCACCTTTATCGATGATCACTCACGATTCGGGAATGTGTTCTTGATGAAACACAAATCTGAAGCTTTTGAGAAATTCAAAGAGTTCAGAAATGAAGTAGAGAAACAGCTTGGCAAAAGTATTAAGATACTTCGATCCGATCGGGGTGGTGAATACTTAAGTCAAGAGTTTCAAGATTATCTTAGGGACAATGGGATATTGTCCTAATGGACTCCGCCGCATACACCACAGCATAATGGTGTATCTGAGAGGCGCAACCGAGCCTTGATGGACATGGTTAGGTCGATGATGAATCATGCAACTCTTCCAAAATCCTTTTGGGGCTATGCACTTAAGACAGCTGTTTACTTGCTAAACTGAGTTCCGACCAAGGTAGTCTCTACTACTCCATATGAGAGGTGGAATAGTAAGAAACCCCACTTAACTCACCTTAAGATATGGGGTTGTCCTGCTTATGTGAAGCGGACTGTATCAGACAAATTGGATGCTAAGTCTGATAATTGTCTATTTATTGGATACCCTAAGGAAACGAAGGGTTACCAATTCTATCATCCCTTGGAACAAAAGGTGTTTGTTTCAAGGCATGCTGTATTTTTGGAAAAAGAATTTCTTTTACAAGAAAACAGTGGGAGTGGCATTGAACTTGATGAAGTTCAAGAAACTCCAATAGACATTAAAGAGACACCTAGTCAAGACCCACAACTAATAACTCATAATGATGAGCTATCAGTTGAACCTAAAACAACACCACTTGTTCGTAGGTCTGATAGGACACGCAATATTCCAGAGAGATACGGATTTCTCATAAGTGAATCGAACGACGTGTTACTCATAAGCGATGACGAACCTATCAGTTATGAAGATGTTCTGAAAAGTTCAGAAAGGGACAAATGGCTTGAAGCCATGAAGTCGGAAATGGATTCCATGTACGAAAATCAAGTATGGGACTTGGTTAACCCACCTGAAGGGATTAAACCCATAGGGTGCAAGTGGGTTTTCAAGAAGAAAACCGACATGGAAGGTAATGTTGTTACCTTTAAGGCTAGATTAGTGGCAAAAGGATATCGTCAGAAACAAGGAATTGATTATGACGAAACCTATTCGCCAGTAGCTATGCTTAAATCCATTCGGATGCTCCTAGCCATAACAGCTCATTATGATTATGAGATATGGCAAATGGATGTGAAAACAGCTTTCCTTAATGGAAACCTGCTTGAGGATGTATACATGATACAACCTGAAGGTTTCACATCGGTTGATAAAACCAAAGTATGCAAGCTTCGACGATCCATATATGGACTGAAGCAAGCATCCAAGAGCTGGAACATCCGTTTTGATGAGACAATCAAAGAGTTTGATTTCTCACAAAATCCAGACGAACCTTGTGTGTACAAGAAGGTTAGTGGGAGTGCAGTCGTATTCCTAGTATTATATGTCGATGACATATTACTTATAGGAAACGATATATCAGTTTTGCAGTCAGTTAAAATTTGGTTGTCCAAAACTTTCTCCATGAAAGACCTGGGAGAAGCAACCTATATCCTTGGGATTAGAATCTATAGAGATAGATCAAAACGGTTGCTTGGTCTTTCGCAGTCTACATATATAGACCGAGTGCTAAAAGGGTTTAGCATGTCGGAATCCAAGAAAGGTTACCTTCCCATCAGGCATGGGATCAACCTTTCAAAGTCTATGTGTCCGCGCACAGAAGACGAGAGGATTTGCATGAATAAGATTCCTTATGCATCCGCGATAGGATCTATCATGTATGCTATGTTATGTACAAGGCCCGATGTATCGTATGCTCTGAGCGTCACAAGCAGATACCAGTCGGATCCAGGAATGGATCATTGGGTGGCTATCAAGACAATCCTTAAGTACTTAAGAAGAACTAAGGATGTGTTCCTAATATATGGAGAAGGAGATATGGTAATACGTGGGTATACAGATGTCAGTTTCCAGACAGATAAGGATGACTCCAAATCTCAGTCTGGATACGTATTTACTTTGAATGGAGGCGCAATAAGTTGGAAGAGTTTCAAACAAGACACCGTAGCGGATTCTACCACGGAAGCGGAATATATCGCAGCTTCGGATGCAGCAAAGGAAGCAGTCTAGATCAAGAAGTTTGTCTCCGAACTTGGTGTGGTTCCAACCATTGATGAAGCAGTGCCGGTTTACTGCGACAACAATGGAGCTATTGCACAAGCAAAGGAACCAAGGTCTCATCAGCGATCCAAACACGTGCTTCGTCGCTATCATCTGATCAGAGAGATTATAAGTAGGAATGATATACAAATTGAGAAAATTCCCACTGAAAGGAATTTAGCGGATCCTTTAACTAAGGCCTTGCCTCAGAGCAAGTTTGAGGGTCATGTTAGAGCCTGTGGTATTGGATACCGTAGCGATTGGCATTAGGCCAAGTGGGAGTTTGTTAGTGATATGAGAGAAGTGTCCTAAGGCAATCGCCTTATGATTGTAAACATTTATTTCAATAATGAAAATTCACTATTTGAGTATACATGTTTGTGTATTTGATTGGGATCTTAAACTCATTTACTGAATGTCCGCAATACAATTCACAGCATGAGAGAATTTGTGATGGAATCACAACTAGTGATTATCTCTACATGTGCAATTGTGAAGTATTGAAAATATCCCTAGTCGATGAATTGATAAATATGGACGCTGTCAATTCTGTTGAGACTAGCATGGGTTATTCTCTAATCAGCTGATTTTCACTGGCTGGTGACATTGGGATGTCCGGAGATAAACATGGATGCTAGTTAAGGAAACTAGTTCATTGGAGTGACTGACTGTAAAACTTCATATGGTAATCTACATATAGATATGTCAATGAAAGTTATTACTGCAGCTTAAGTACGATGTTCCTTTGACTTGCGGTGTTCAAGTCATCTTGGTCATGGAGACTTATACTTTAACATCTTAAGCAAGCATCTCCAAGGAGGTGTGGACCCAAGATGGTTGGGTATAAGCCGAAGTGCCCGAAGATGTTTGAACAGCCTACAAAGGATTCACCACTCCTTGCGAGGAGATGTATACCCAGGCCTATCGTCGGATTGTTACTCAAAGCCTCTGGCCAGAGCATGACATGTTTAGAGTATGAGTCTCTTAAATACATGAGAGTAATTAGAAATCCAAAGGACGAGAGAAAGTTACTTGGGCTAGGTATGACGTAGTCAGCCTAGTGGGGACTGATACACACAGACCATGTCCTGAACCAAGTGGGTATAAGATGGTGAAGGGAATGAGGCACGATTCATTAGAGCTGCTGAAGGGTTTCAGAATTATATATGAGGTCAACCGTTGATCTTTCGATTAATTGGGGGTCATGATGTACTACTAGGTGCCACTCATGATCGTTCTATAATTGGTTGATTATAGACGGCCAACATAAATCGAAAGTCTATTTAGTCACACGCACTACGAGTAATCCGAGGGATTTAAAACGAGTTGAAAATTAGATTTTCCAATCAAGAGAAATAGGTCGAATCTGAATTTATCGGAGGCGCATCGGAAGCTTAAAATGGCTAAGTTTTTTGAAGGCTTATTGGGCGAATTAAATGCGTTTAATTCGCGAGGGAAGAGCTTGGTATGGCCGGCCAATGAGGGTGCCCACCCTCTTTGGTTTGGCCGGCCACAATAAAAGAGAGAAAACCAATTTAATTGGTTTAAATTATAAAATAAATCAAGCGCGATTTGTTTTATAAAATTATGGATAAATAAATTAATTTATATAAAGAAAATTGTAGAAATTTATTCTTTTCTTGGAAATTAAAATGAACCATGAATTGGTTTAATTTTAATTTATAAAATCAATTATGAATTGATTTTTCCATGATAAGAAAATTTCATACAAATTTTATTCCATAATTAAAAGGAGAGATGTATTTGTTTTATTATAAAGTTAGTTATAATAAAACTAGGCATAACGGAATAATTCAGAAGAAAATTTATAAAATAAATTTCTTATGAAAATTTATTTCGTTAATTCCGTTAAAGGGGAGACTTGGCAAGGGAGAGGCTACTATATAAAGGAACCAAAGACATGCCTTGAATTCCAATCAATTAATCAAGAGATTAGTAGCTCCCTCTCTCTCTCTCTAACTCTCTCTCTCTCTACGGCCGACGCCCCTCTCTCTCTCTAGGGCCGGCTCTCTCTCCTTCCCTAGGGCCGGCGCACATCCCAAGGGTGACCGAGAGCTTCATCCACCAAAAAGGTGCCGAAGAAGAAGAAGCGGATCGCGACTCCTTCCTTCCTTTCCCGGAATTTTGATTCCGTTACTTGGTGGTTAGTTTCTATCTTTTCTCTCTTGATATTCTAGTTGTGCCTTTGGAGAATCTAGTAGTTCTCATCGGCACAAAACTCGTGGCTTTGCGAAGTCATCCCGAAGAGAACTCGGCGTGGACGCGAATAGAGGCTGAGCTTCCAAGGGACGCTACGGTTGGATCTCGTCCCTTACTTCGAGTTACGCGAGGTAACGAGTAAATTAGTTTACTTTCTGCAAAATTTTAATTTATGATCATGTCCACACATCATAAGGTCGCATGCTAGATACATGGTTAAAAATAATTTAAGAAATTATTTTTGCTAATTCTTCCGCTGCACGTAAATATTTTAAAATTTACGAACCCGTATCCTTGTCAACATGCACCCGGTCCCAACAACGGGCACGCCAAGGAGTAGGGGCAAGTTATCCCCGAACCTTGTATATCGCTGTGTTAGCGTTGGTTTGATTCCTTTCTCTGGTTTATTCTTCCTGTTGCATTTTGTTTCCGTTGCTACTAATCTGATCACAGGAAGAAAGTTAATAAGAGGGGGCGATTTGAGTGCCTGGCTATATTCACCCCCCCACTCTATAGCCATCCGGGTTCCAACACCTATTCTATTGTAAGTGTGAAAAGTAATTATATTTTCTCATATTTTCTAAGTTGGTATCAGAGCGAGGTTGTAGTAGCCATGTCAGAAGTCACGTCCAAAACCACTATAATACCTACCACTATCACGGTAAAACCTTCTGAGATTCCACAACACCATTTCAACCCTCATTCAGTCCAAATCACCATTGTCTGGTTGAATGGGGACAACTTTCTCTGGTAGTCGCAATCCATCCGAATGTATATCCGTGGGCAAGGAAAAATTAGTTATATCACCGGTGATAAGAAGGCTCCTGCCGTTGATGATTCGATGCATGTCATATGGGATGCTGAAAATTCCATGGTATGACATGGCTAGTCAACTCTATGGAGGAGGATATAAGTACCAACTACATATGCTATCCTACTGCAAAAGAGTTATGGGATAATGTCAGTCAAATGTATTCTGACTTGGGTAATCAATCTCAGGTTTTTGAATTGACTTTAAAGTTGGGGGATATTCATCAAGGAGATTATTCAGTCACCAAATACTTCAATTCGTTGAAAAGGTTGTGGCAGGATCTTGACCTCTTCAGCACATATGAATGGAAATCTGCTGATTATTGCAACCACCACAAGAAGATGATAGAAGACGGTCGTATTTATAAATTTCTTGCTGGTTTCAATGTCGAATTTGATGAAGTATGAGGTGTTGGTGCAGGAAGCACCATATCGAACCTTGTTTTGATATTGGCAAAGGATTCAAAGTTAAGTTTATTTGTGATCTAATAAAGTTACTTGAGTGTGCAGAAAGAAGTCCTAGCGAAGGGCTACTAGGCACCCGGCGAAGGGCTGCCAGGAAACAAAGTCCTAGCGAAGGGCTGCTAGGCACCTGGCGAAGGAATGCCAGGATACAAAGCCCTAACGAAGGACTGCTAGGCACCTGGCGAAGGGCTGCCAGGAAACAAGGTCCTAGCGAAGGGCTGCTAGGCACCTGGCGAAGGAATGCCAGGATACAAAGCCCTAGCAAAGGAATGCTAGGCACCTGGCGAAGGGCTGCCAAGAAACAAAGTCCTAGCGAAGGACTGCTAGGCACCTGGTGAAGGACTGCCAGGATACAAAGCCCTAGCGAAGGACTGCTAGGCACCAGGCGCAGGACTGCCTGGAACTGAAGACCTGGCAAAGGACAGCTAGGCACCTAGCGAAGGACTGCAGGGTCAAAAGTCCAACCGGAGGAGCCGATTGGCATCAGGTAAACTCTCCTGAGAGGAGTAGCTGAGGATGCGTTCCCCGTTGAGGGAACAGTAGGCGTCGGTTCGACCTAGGGTTCCATTTTGGAGACCCAAAGTCAGAACCAAGACAGCTAAGGCTATAAAACTTATATATTTGCTCCATCTTGTTTCGTACTAACCCTGGATGCAGGACCGAAGGAACGAGTGTCTGCAGCTCAGAAAGCCTCAAAGGAGTGAGGTAGCAGCTGGGTTGGGGCGCCCGGAAGGACCCGGGCGCCCTAAGTACAAGGCAAAGAGGAGTTCAGCACAAGCAAGCTTCGGAAGCTCACTGGGCGGGGCGCCCCCATGCTCCCGGGCACCCCGGATGCCCAGGGCGCCCCACACTCAAGCCAACGAAGCGGATAACTCTTATCCAGCCGAGAAGCTCGCTGAAATGGTCAACCAAGGTGCCCCCAGCGTCCCGGGTGCCCCCAGAGTCAATCCTCAGCCCTATTCGAGTGGGATAAGGGCTGACCGAGGTAATTCCGGATCGGTTGACACGTGGGGGGGGGCGCCCCCAACATTCAGGGTGCCCCGAAGTGCTATAAATAGCACCCAACACCAAGGCTTCTCATCATCAAGTTTTCCAACGCTTTCACACTCTTCCACTCGAGGCGGTCTGCTACAGAAACCTCCCAACTCGAGATACAAGCGCTGACGACATCCCTCTGCTCCGAGATACACTCCACACCGGACGTCGGTAACGAAGAGCTATGTTTTTTTTCTTACTGCACTATCATTGTAATCATCCTTTTGTAAACTATTTTGTGCTATTATAGTATTGCCCGCAGTAAACGGTCAACGACCGTGGGCCTTGGAGTAGGAGCCGACCGCGACTCCGAACCAAGTAAAATCTTGGTGTTTGCGTATTGTTTAGTTTTAATTTCCGCTGTGCGTTCTCTATCTTACAATCTGAAACGTTTTACGATATTCACCCCCCCTCTATCGTTTTCTCTCGATCCAACAAGTGGTATCAGAGCGGGGTAGCTCAAATTTGGTGTAACCACCAATTTGGGAGTTTTTCGGATTTACGAATTTTTTTTCATTTCTTTTTCGTTAATCGAGGTTGGTGCAACACCGCTCGATCTTTTTCTTATAAATAATATCTGTGGGTGAATTTAAAATAATACGCCTTTTTCAATTTTAAATTCTTATTTTTTCTCCATAAGTCAGAATTGATAAAATAATCAATTTTTAAAAATTTGTCATAAACTTTTTTTTATTATTTAAAATTATTTTTTTCGAAATTCGTGCCACCTTAATTCGAGCAACATTTTTTTAACTCCTATTTTTTCATTAATCAGAATATTCATTTTCTAAAAATTTATCTCAAAAGCTTTTATTATTATTTTATTATTATTTTGCCTCGAAATTCGTGTAATATTTTTCTGGGGCAATTTTTTCTTTCTCCCGCACTACTAATCCAAGACCAAGTCTTGGTACATTTTTTTTGTTATTTTGTTTGTGTGCAAGGTTTATATTAAATGGCCAACTAAGAGTGGAACAGTGCACGTCCACCGCTATGCTCCGGCAAGAACTTCAATTTTTAGAGAAGTCAAATGGAGTCCCTTCTGAAAGCCCACATGGACCTATGGCTGATCATCCAAACAGGATTCTCTTTTCCCGTAGAAGATGAGTTATCAATCGAGTGGGATAAATTGGATGAACGGACTCTCAACCAAATCGAGACCAATGCAAGGGCAACTACAATTCTACAATGTGGCCTAACCAAAGAGCAACTCGAGCTAGTAGGTCCATGCAGATGTGCTAGAGAAATCTGGAAAAAATTGATTAACCTTCATCAAGAGATCTTAGATGAAGAAGAAGATCAGGTAAGTTATCTTGCCCTTTCGGTCCAAGCACAAACAGCCGAGTCAGAATCTAAACCCGAATCCAAAGTCGAACTAGAATCAGACGACGAATTGACTGAGACGGTAACCGATTTTGAATTCTTTTCAAAATTAGAATTAAATAATCAAACAGATACTGTAATGGTCGAGGAAGGTGTAAATTCTATTACAGAGAAAAATCCTAAAGAACCACCAAAGAAGGAGCTTCAACTAGTACCCGAGTCCGACTCAGACACAGAATCAGAAGATGAGCCTAGATCCGAGGCGGCAAGAATCAAGGGGGAGATTCCCAATAAAGAACCAAAAGGTAAAAGTGTAAATTCAGATTTTAAAAATCATGTATTTGTTACACATGCAGGGAGAGAGGGCACAATCATACTCCATTTAGCATGCATTTCAAACTTAATATCTTCTTGCAGAATAAACATAACTAACATGACACATAAATCATGAACTCAAGGAACTCTCAATGTTCTACTGTTTTAGAGCTTGGAACATTTGATAAAACTTATCCCAAAGGATCTCTCACCACGGTTCCGCCGCCACTGACATAAATCATCCATCCTATGGCCTCCTTGCCTTACATCCTTTCTTTATCTTTATCTATAATAAAAGGATGCAAACTATAAGCAAATTGCTTAGTAAGTAGATATCTATCTCACAAAACATGCATTCAATATAAACAGGTTCATGCTCACTTTAAAACATGTGTAACTGAAAATGCTATTCTTTAACATGAAAAATGCTCATGAATATATTTGTAACAATTGCTTGCATTTGAAAACTTTGCTTTACTGAAAATGCTTAACTTGCTTGAAATAAATACTTGCTATGGAAAACTTGAAACTTATACTCTTATACTTCATATACTTCAAAATAATATCATCCTCCTTTGGGCCCCGACATAGTACCAATGTGCGCATCCATAATAGGTTTCGGGGTAGCTAGCCACCGAACCCTAATAGAGCGTCTACTAGCTTGCCTAGTTGGGCCTTGCGCCCATGGGCCTTGTGCCCGGTACATGCCACTTAAAAAGTAATATACTTAACTTGTACACATGCTTATACATAACATGCTTAAACTTAGCACATATCTTGCACATAGAAAGTATGGTTCCCAAAACTTGCTTTTGGGTCATCTTAAAGCCTCAGTCTTGTACTCATCAATGCACCTTGCGTGGCATAATCCCAAAACTTGCTTTTGGACAAATCAAGACCTCAGTTGTCAACCCATACTTCCATCGAGCACCTTGCGTGCCAAAATCCCAAAACTTGCTTTTGGGAAAATCAAGACCTTGGTCTTGCTATACTATGATCGCATCATCAAAAGACTTAGAATCATGTTTAGAATCACACGAAAACTACTTTTATTGTAGGTGAGTGATATACTTACATCCCTGTGCTTCTAAACTTACTACCCGGCGTAGAATCTTCTTCCTTGCGCGATCTTCCAACCCTTGGCCCTATGAGAGAACCCTTGTTTTCTCATGGCAAGAACCCTAGCCTCTCCTCTCTTCGTTTTCGCAGGGAAGAAGGAGGATGAGAAAACCCTTGGTTTTCTCTCCTTTCCATCCTTTATATATTTAGTAGAAGTTGAACCATCTCCTATAAAGGACACTTACTATCACTTATCTAATATCGATTTCATATTCTAGTGAGATGATTACTATCCCTAATGGAAACTTAAAACCAATCCGAACCCGAGGGTCGCGGGTTTGAACCTTTGCTCTGCCCCTTTTCAAAGAAATATTTAGTTTTCTTTTTGTTTTTGAAAAAAAAATTGGAAAAATACTGAAAAATTCTGGTGTTATATTCGTACCCAATTACTCGGACCAGGTCTTCTTTCCCAACCCATGGTCAGGTCTTCGATGCCCAACCCTCAGCCAAGACTTCGTGCCAAATTCTCGACCAGGACTTTGTGCTCAACCCTGCAGGTTAAGACTTCGTGCCTATACAAACTAGAACTTTCCAATACACTTAGTCAAATACGTTAGATCACAAAACATACTTAACTTTGAACCCTTTGCCATTATCAAAATCCAGTTCAATCTGGTGCTTTCGGCACCAACAATCTTTCGCTTTTAGATTTATGGCAACCTAGTTCAAAAGTTAAGTTAAAACAAATAATTTAATCAATAGTAAAGGCATTCAAAAAAATAGAGTTCAACATGTTTTTAAATAGTAAAAATAACATTTTCAGAGTTAGAAATATTTTTTAAAAAATAGACTTTGTAAATCTCCCCCTTGATAAGTAATCTCCCCTTGAAATGTTAGGATTTGAAATATTTGTAATTTGGGTTCAATTTACAAAAAAAACATGCAAATTTGAAAGAATGCATGAAGCTCCCCCTTAATATCAAATTCTCCCCCTAAAACTTTTGAAAAACATTTAATTTTCAATTTGAAATATTTTTCTATCTACTTTGAAAAATTCTAAGTATCACTTTGAAAAAGTTAATTACTTTGAAAAAATTCTAAGTATCACTTTGAAAAAGTTCTAAGTATAATCGAAATTTCCCCTTTTTGAAAAATAAAGTTTTCTTAAAAAAACATCCTTTTGAAAAAATATAGATTTCTTAAAAAACAAGTATTATATTAACCATTAAAAAGCTTGAAAAACAATGTTTGAAAATATTTTTAACTTTACTATTTCCTACTCTCCCCCTTTGTCATATATCAAAAAAAAAATTTGCAAGAAAAATTATTTGAAAATTTAACTTTTCCCAACTCTCCTCCTATGCCATATAGGAAAAAATTGGTTAAGGAGAGGGAAAGAAAAAAAAACTTAAAGAATAGTTAGGTATTAGAGTCCATAAATTTTGAAAACATAAGTAAATTTAAAAAAAATTAATAAAAAAATGAATAATACCAAAAATTACTTTTAAGGAAGCAAATAAGATGTTCTAAGTAACAATTTTTAGATAGATAAATAAAAAAACTAATGCAGAGAAACAAAATTTGAACCAAGTTAATCCACCCATTTGAGTCCAAGCATGATTTGAGTCTAAGAAATCAAAATTAAACATGTAATAATTTTAAAAAATAATTTAAAAAAATATAAAAAAACAAATCTTTGGGCCCCTGTCTAACCCAGTTTATTACTTACTAACTGTTATAAAATAGTAGTTTTCACTTGGGTTAGCCAAGTTAAGTAATCTTATCAAATTAGACTTTCTAACCTTGATTACTTAACTTGATTGTTGTTCAGTTGTATTTATTGCCCCAACTATTTTAGATACACTAACTTAAAGCATCGTGAGATAAAGTATAGGCCTAAGAATCTCAACCTAGACTAACTTGTCAATCAAGGTATCCTATTGTGCTAGTGAGATGTTGGCTTCTAAGTCTATAGGAGCATGCAATCTAGGGAGAAAACCTAAGCTAAGTCCATAATCAAGAAATTCCTAATTTTGAGTGAAGCTTTTGAAAATTAGGTCAAAAAAAGTAAAACTTAAACAAAAAACATGATTTATAAAACAACAAGAAATTTAAAAAAATAGTTAAGGATAATAATTTTTGAAAAATAGCTAAAATGATTTTTGAAAAGTAACAAGAACAATTTTAATTAAGAAAAAATGAATAAATAAACTTTTTCTACTGAACACATTCCTAGCTACCTTCTTATTGAACTAAACTCAGACTCAGGTAGTAGTTTAGTAAAAATATCAGCTAAGTTAGATTTGGACTCTATGTGTGTAAGTACAATTTCACCCCTAGCTACACGATCCCTAATAAAATTAGGTTTTACTTCAATATGTTTAGTCCTAAAATGGTGTATAGGATTTTTTGTAAGATTAATCTAGCTAATATTATCAATGTAAACTTTAGTATTAGTGTAGGTGAGTTGGAAGTCCTTAAAGGTATGCATCATCCATAGTAGTTGAGCTACACACTCTCCCAGGGCTATGTATTCAACTTTAGTTATAGATAATGTAACAAAGTGGTGCTTCCTACTACACCAACTAATTAAGTTGTGACCCAACATCTAACAGCTTCCACTAGTGCTTTTTCTATCTAATTTGCACTCGCATAGTCTGAGTTAGAGTAACCAAGTAGGTCAAAATTAGGAGTCATAGGATACCAAATTCCTACATTTATGGTGTCTTTAATGTACGTAAAGATTCTTTTGACAACACTTAGGTGAGATTCTTTAGCACAAGTTTGGTACCTAGCACAAATACCTACTGCAAATAAAATATCAGGTCTACTAGCAGTTAGGTAAAGTAAGCTACCTATGACAATTCTAAAGTGCTTTAAGTCGACAGGTTTTCCTTCTGGATCACTATTTATTTTAATATTAGTTGTCATAGGAGTGTTAATGTCTTTAAAATTTTTCATTCCAAATTTCTTAATTAATTTTTTTTGTATATTTAAAGTGGTGAACATAATTTTTATCTTTAGTTTGTTTAATTTGAAGTTCTAAGAAAAATGTTAAATCACATATAAGACTGATCATTTCAAATTCGCTTTCCATTACTTTTATAAATTCTTTTAGAAAAGTTGTGTTAGTTGAGCCAAATATTATATCTTCCACATAGATTTGGGCTATAAATATATTATTTTCTAAGGATTTAACAAATAAGGCTAGGTCAATTTGGCCTTGGTTAAACCTCATAGAAACTAAATAAGTAGATAGTCTTTCATACTAGGCTCTAGGTGCTTGTTTTAGTCTGTATAGGGCCTTTTTAAGTCTGAAGACATGGCTAGGATGTTCTAAGTCTTCAAATTCTGGGGGTTGACTTATAAACTTCCTCTTTATAAATTCATTTAGAAAGGCAGACTTAACATCCATTTGGTATAACTTGAATCCCTTATGGGTTGCGTAGGATAAGACATCCTAATTAATTCAAGTCTAGCTACAAGTGCATAGGTTTCATCAAAATCTAATCCTTCAATTTGACTGAACCCTTTAGCCACTAAATGGACTTTATTTCTAACTATTTCTCCCTTATCATCTACCTTATTCCTAAAAACCCACTTAGTGTCTATTATGGTCTTACCATTTGGTTTTAGTACTAAGTCCCAGACTTGGTTTCTCTCAAATTGGGCTAACTCTTCCTGCATAGCAATAATCCAGTCTGGATCAGGTAAGACTTCTTCTATTGACTTAGGTTCAATCTTAGAAATTAAAGCAATCTGACTTATGTTTCTATATGATGATCTTGTTCTAACCCCTAAGGTTGGGTCAACTAAGATTTGGTCAGTCGAGTGATTTAACCTAGTCCTAGATGATGATTTAATTTATTCTGGTTCAATCTCTGGTTCAACTGGTTGGTTTGGGTTGGATTCAGGTATTGATTCAATATCTTCAAAGTCTTGGTCTGAGTTTGTTAAGTTAGGTTGATTGGTTAAGTCAGGTGAATTGGTTAAGTTAGGTGTATTGATTAGGTTAGGTAGATTAGTTAGATTAGTTACCATTTCTTCATCAAATATTATGTTTATAGTTTTCTCAATTTTAAGGGTATGTTTGTTATAGACCATATATGCCCTACTTGTGGTTTAGTACCCTACAAAGATTCCTGGGGTTGATTTTAATTGAAATTTTCTGAAGTAGTTCATAGTGTTCAAGATATGTACTTTACACCCAAAAACTTTTAAATAGTATAAATTAGGTAGTTTGTGATAATAAATTTCATAGGGTGTTTTATTATATCTTTTATTTATTAGGACTCTATTTTGGATATAACAAGTTGTATTTATTACTCTATCCAAAATTGGTTTGATAAGTTATATTCATTGAGCATAGTTCTAGCAGCTTCTTAAAGGGTCATATTCATTCTTTCAACTATATCATTTTTTCGGGGGGGGGGGGGTTCTAGGGTAAGAAAATTCATGAATATATCCATTTGTTTTACAGAAATTATTAAATTTTTTATTTTCAAATTCTCCCCCATGGTCACTTCTAATTCTTTTAATTTTAGTATCTTTTTCATTTTCAAATACTTGACATAAAGTGTTAAATATTTCAAAAGTTTCATCTTTAGTTTTCAAAAATTTAACCCAGGTGAATCTAGAACAGTCATCAATTATTACTAAGAAGTATCGATTTTCACTTAGTGACTTGGCTCAATGATAATCAAATAGGTCTCAAGTGTAGATTAGGTTAGGTCTGATTAGACAGGTTTGTGGGTTGACTTTGTTTATTTACCTTGTTGTCATGGGGTACAAATTGAGTTTTCAAAATTTTTAAGTTTATGTATACCCTTAACTAATCCATTTTGACTTAATTTTGAAATTAATTTTGTATGGGTGTAACCTAGTCTTCTATGCCATAAATTAGTTTCTTTTTTTGTGTTAGAAAACATTTAGGTGAAGATGGTAGGTTAATAACATAAACATTATTTTTCCTAATTCCCTTAATGGTTACTTCTGGGTCTTGTATGTTCCTAATAAGGCAGTCTGAATTAGAAAAAGTAACTACATAACTAGTATCACAAAGCTGACTAAAGCTAAGTAAGTTAAACATAAATTGATCAACCAATAACACCTTTTTAACAATAAAATCTGAGTTTGGTTGAATATTACATGAACCAATTATCTTAAGTGTGTCATTATTGCAAATGCAACTGAACCTAGATTCTTGTACTTGATTTTGGTGAACTTCAATTTGTATCCAGTCATATATCTGGAGCACCCACTATCCAACATCCACTAATCCAAATCATTATGTTCCTACACATAAAGTGCCCTAATTTGGATCCATATTTTAATAATCGACTTTCAGGTCTTGACGAAGCACAGGGGCCTTCTTGGATATCGGTGCAACGACCCCTTCCTACACAAAGCCTTTTAAAGAAATTATATTTTCAAGTTACTCTTTAAGAAACCTTGGTCTATCTAGTCGAGGATATGACGAGATAGCTTCGGCTAGTTCCACTAGGCTAAAAAGACCAAATAGGGTAAGTCTTACCCTACCTGACTCCATAGACATACTTTCCTATCGTACTATCAACTCGCCCCACTTTAATACTAGGTTGCGCAAGTTTTAAATAAGTCTAATCCTTAACTAATCATTTCTGACCAAAGCATGGTAATTTTGCAAGAATTAAATAAACAAGCAATCTGAAAAGCATGCAAAATTTATCCAACAATAGAAATGGTCATTCTAATGGATCCCCCTGGATCAATATCTCGATATGGCCTATCTAAGTAATGAATTTGATCCTTGGGGATCCAATAATAGTTTGATCCAGCTTGATTTGTCAAGCTAAGTTTAGGAACTCATGCTTAGACTCGATTGCTAGTACAGTTCACAATAGAAAAGTATTATTTAAGAAAAGAAACCATCTCCAAAAAAGAATTCAATGTTTGATAAGCCATTAGAATGTTGCAAGAGGAAGAAATTTTTTAAGAAGAGAGGAAAGTTTAAAAAGTTTTTTTGAAAAAAATTCTAAGTTAGAAAGAATTTATATTTCCAAAATAATTTCGAAGTAAATGTATGATCATTTGAGAGTTTTTTAAAGTAAAATCATGATGAGGGAAAATTTCTGGATTTTGTAAGTTAGCAAGATTATTAATTAATTTTTTTATTTTATCAATTTTACTTTTCAAAATCTCATTTTCTTGTCTTAATTTTCTAAGATATGAGTTAATTATTTACATGAATTAACTAAGTTTCTTGAGCATGAATCCATATCTAAATTAGACAAAGAATGACTAACTATGCTATTAACATCCATTGTAAAAACTAGATTTTCATATAATATAAAATACCCATCTCAGTTAGTTGTCCTGGATCATTGGGTCTTCTTTTTGTGTATTCATCTTTGTAATGTCCAAACTTCTAGCACTTGAAGCATTAGATGTGGATATTGTCGTTTCACTCACCTAGTACTGGTTTCTTCATTATCGTATGCCGTTTCATTCATATTTTATAGGGCTAAGGCAGGGACCAAGAGGAGGAGTTGGTTCTTGGCCCACTAATGGATTCAAACCCGATCCATTAATTAGGATCCATTCCACTAAAGGATCCTAATTGAACTCACCTCACCAACCCCCATATTTTCATATGGGCTCCACATATTACGAGTCATTCATCCCCCCCCCCATGTTTAAGATCGCGCATGCCCATTAATGAATTAAATTACTGACAATTTAAATTAATTAACTTCTGGATCCTTGATTAGTACCACTCAACCTTATCAGTGTGCCAGATCAAATCCACCTGCAGGGTTTGGCACGATGAACCTTTTGAGCTCATCAAGGGGGCATCATCATCCTGACTCACCAGGACATGATTTTCATCAATAATCATCGGCACATCATATTATTAATATTATTTCCCAACTTACCGGGTTTGTCAATCTAACAGAATAGATCTCGCCCTTTGATAAATCAAAGAAATAATAATTAATAATATATGCCCAATATTATTTCAGGATTAAGGGATCGTCCTCCATAATAACAACTGAGGTCCTATTCAATTATCTAGTCAGTACAAATCGGATAACCTCGGGTTTCGGTCCTGCTCAATGTACTCATAGCACACTAGTGTAGTCCTATGGTCAAGATCAACCACACCTGACTACACTACAACCATCCTGATGGATTGTCCAATTCCATCTAGGTTGTGAGCCTCTATTTATGCTAAGTAAGGTACTAATAACATGATCTTCCGTGTGACACCACACCATGTTATCTACAATGCTAAGCAATGGGAGTTCGTGTATGTACTATTATAAGAAGACAGCTAGTGTAGTGTGATTCTCTTTTCATAAAAGATGTTCATATAATAAAAGTCATGTCTTTAGTATACACATCTAACAGATCTTGACTTTCTTGTTACTTGGGTAGCAATGATGTATTGCTAGATGCCGCTTATTGCTTATTTGTCTAAAGCGGTTTAGGCACATTGCCAACGTTACAAGAACCTATTGGGTCACACACTAAGGACATGATGCTTCGGGAACTCGAGTTGGGAACTCGGGAGATCTGATCGGGAGCTCGAGTTGGGAACTCGGGAGATCTGATCAGGAGCTCGATTTGGGAACTCGAGAGACTTGGT
This sequence comes from Boesenbergia rotunda, assembly GCA_024364735.1. Classification (NCBI taxonomy): domain Eukaryota; kingdom Viridiplantae; phylum Streptophyta; class Magnoliopsida; order Zingiberales; family Zingiberaceae; genus Boesenbergia; species Boesenbergia rotunda. Next base: position 289,216 of record JAGFNQ010006676.1, read on the forward strand.
CGGCAAACCAGGTCGGGAGCTCGGGGACTTGGTCGGCAGACTTGGTCGAGAGCTCGTGGACTTGCTCGGGAGACTTGGTTGGGAGACCTGGTCGGGAGCCCGAGAGGCCTGGTCTTAATTACGGGAGATGTTAATTCATTAAAGTGTTTAATGAAAGGAAAAGAAAAGATTCTTTTCTTGCATGGGGAGAAGATAAAGAGCCACATGAAAAGATGTGCTCTTTATTGGTATTAATGAAGGGAAGCCAAAGAGACAAAAACCTCTTGATATTCATGGGATGAATATAAAAGAGGGGATGGTCACTTTGGATAAGTGTGAGTCCTTTTTCCCTTCTTCTCTTCTTCCTCATCTTCCTCTTGGCTGAGACCTTACTATAGGGTTCTTGGTGAACTACCTTAAGTTTCTAGCACAACTAAAGTAGTTCTTGTTGGTGCAGGAAGCACCATATCGAACCTTGTTTTGATATTGGCAAAGGGTTCAAAGTTAAGTATTATTGGTGATCTAACAATGTTACTCAGTGTGCAGGAAAAGTCCTAGCGAAGGGTTGCTAGGCACCTGGCGAAGGACTACCAGGAAACAAAGTCCTAGCGAAAGGCTGCTAGGCACCTGGTGAAGGACTGCAAGGACACAAAGTCCTAGCGAAGGGCTCCTAGTCACCTGGCGAAGGACTGCCAGGAAACAAAGTCCTAACGAAGGACTGCTAGGCATTGAGCGAAGGACTGCTTGGTACTGAAGCCCTAGCGAAGGACTGCCAGGCACCAGGCGAAGGGCTGCTTGGTAACGAAGACCTGGCGAAGGACTGCCGGGCACCTAGCGAAGGACTGCCGCGCAAAAGTCCAACCGGAGGAGCCGGTTGGCAACAGGTAAATTCTCCTGAGAGGAGTAGGTGAGGATGTGTTCCCCGTCGAGGGAACAGTAGGCGTCGGTTCGACCTAGGGTTCCATTTTGGAGACCCAAAGTCAGAACCAAGACAGCTAAGGTTGTATAATCATAACATATTCTTGTTTTATTGTATTTGCAACTAACCCTGGATGCAGGACCAAAGGAACGAGTCTCTGCAGCTCAGAACGCCTCAACGGAGAGAGGCAGCAGCTGAGTAGGGCACCCCGGAGGTCCGGGCGCCCCCAAGGTCATGGCAAAGCAGTAAACAAAAAAGCGCTTCAAATGCTTACTGGGCCAGGGCGCCCCCTGTGTCCGGGCTCCCCTAGCGTCCCGGACGCCCCCAGTGCCAGGGCGCCCTGGGTTCAAGCCAACGAAGTGAACCGGCAGAGAAGCCAGCAGACCAAGTCATCCGGGGTGCCCCCAGCGTCCCGGACGCCCCCACAGTCAAACCTCATCCCTACTTGAGCGAGATAAGGGCTGGCCGACATTGCTACGGATCGAAGGCCACGTAGAGGGCGCCCCCAACATCTAGGGCGCCCCCAGGACTGCTATAAATAGCCCTCGACCCCCAAGGCTTGAAGATACATTCTTCCGACACTACTACGCTCTTCGACTCAAGCGCCCTGCTCCGGAAACCTCCCATCTGAGATACAAGCGTTGACGACGACCCTCTGCTCCGAAGTACAATCTACACCGGGCGTCGGTAACGAAGAGTGTTAAATTTCCATTTACTGTACTACAATTATGATATTCTGCTGTAAACATTTTGCGCACATATAGAATTGCCCGCAGTAAACGGTCAACGACCGTGGGCCTTGGAGTAGGAGCTGACCGCGACTCCGAACCATGTAAATCCCTGTGTTCGCGTTTGGTTTTCGTGTTAATTTTCCGCAGTGCATTCTCTCTCTAAATCCGAAACAGTTTACGATATTCACCCCCCCTCTATCATTCTTCTCGATCCAACAAGTGGTATCAGATCGGGGTAGCTTAAATTTGGTGCAACTACCAATTTGAGAGTTTTTCGTATTTTCGAAATTATTTTATCTATTCTTTATCTTTCTCGTTAATCGAGTTTTGGTGCAACACCACTCGATCTTTTTCGCTTTTTATTTTCAAATAAATAATATTTGTGGGTGGATTTAAAATATTCTTACGCTTTTTTTAATTTTCAAATTTTATTTTTTCACCATAAGTCAGAATCGATAAAACGAATAATTTTTAAAAATTTATCATAAAACTTTTTTAATTAGTATTTTAATATTTTCCTCGAAATTCATGCTACCTTAATTCAAGCAATTTTTTTTCAAACAGTGAATTCTTACGTTTTCATCATCAATCAAAATTGATAAAGCTAATATTTTCAAAAATTTGTCAAAATTTTTATTATTATTTTATATTTTACCTCGAAATTTGTGCAATATTTAGTTTGGGTTATTTTTTTCTACACTACTAATCCAAGACCAAGTCTTGGTACACTTCTGGTAGTTCTTTTGTGTGCAAGGATCATCTTAAATGGCCAATCAAGAATAGAATAACTTTCGTCCACCTCTATTCTCTAGCGAAAATTTCAGATTCTGGAAGGGTCAAATGGAGTCTCATTTGAAAGCTAATATGGATTTATGGATAATAATCCAAATCGGGTTTAGATTCCCCACAGAAGATGGGATAGCACTTGCCTGGGACAAATTAGATGAACCAATACTCAACATGATCGAGACAGATGCAAGGGCAACTGCAATCCTACAATGCGGCATGACAAAAGAAGTACTCAAGCTAATTGGACCATTCGAATGTGCTAAAGAGATGTGGGAAAAACTGATTAACCTACATGAAGAGACGTACAACATCGAGGACTCAGAAGGTGTGTTGTCTGAATCGTCAGAGGAATCGGACGAAGAAGAAGAAGATCACCTAAGATATCTTGCACTCTGGTCCAAGTACAAACTACAGAGTCAGAGTATGAACCCGAATCCAAAGTCGAAATCGAACCAGAATCAGACGACGAATTGACTGAGACGGTAATCGACTTCGAATTCTTTTCAAAATTAAAATTAAATAATCAAACAGATACTGTAATGGTCGAGGAAGGTGTAAGTTCTATTGCAAGGAAAACTCCTAAAGAACCACCAAAGAAGGAGCTTCAACCGGTACCCGAATCTGACTCAGACACAGAATCAAAAGATGAGCCTAGATCCGAGGCAGCAAGATTCAAGGGGGAGATTCCAAATAAGGAATCAAAAGGTAAATTTGTAAATTCAAATTTGAAAAATCATGTAATCTATTACACATGCAGGGAGAGAGGGCACTACAAAAGTAGGTGCCCTACTCATAAGATACGAACGACACCACCAACGGCGACAAAGGAACCAGTTCCAAAAGCACGAATGGACAAAAGTCGCATCCAATGCTTCAAGTGCTAGGAGTTCGGGCATTACAAAGGTAAATGCATAGATAACAGAGCTACCAAGAATGTCGGACAAACAATCGACAAAGGTAAATTTACAGTATTTGAAAATTCGGTATTTACCTTGAATAATGTGATTGATTCATGTAAATTAATTAAGGCAAATTTCACAAAATTGAAACAAGAAAATGAAACCCTAAAACATAAGGTCAATATGTTAGAAAGTTTAATTCATAATCTTGCTGATTTTGAAAATCCAGAGTATTACTCCAATTGTGACCTTACTTAGAAAATTGTTTGCTTTAATTGTGTGTTTTTTTTTTTTTTTAATTTTTTTTGCTTAAAATTAGGATTGGTTAGTTTAAGGACTAAAATGATTTAATTGAAATTTGAACAACATAGTATTGGGTGGAGGTGAGATGATAGTACGTTAGAGAAACCTTTATGGTGGAACTAGCCGAAGCTACCGATCCAAGACCCAAACTAGTTAGACCAAAATCTTTCAAGAAGTAACTTGAAGATGAATTTTCTATAAAAGGCTTTGTCAAGGAAAGGGTTAATGATCCAATAAGGCTACGGCCAAAGAAGGCCTAGTGCCTCGCCAAGACCTGGAAGCCAATTACTGAAAATCAAATTCACTTTACTATTGTCAGATTTGAATCTAACATAAAGTTCAATTAAATCTTAGATTTAACACATGTTTCAAAATTAACCATTTTTTAAAATTAAATATTTGTCTCACACAACCCATAAGGTTAACATGTTTGACCACGTAGAACTGGGTGAGACATCTAGGACCTAAAAGCATAAATCACTATCCTTTCAAATAAAAAATGTTTTCAAAAGTTATTCAAAATTATCTCTATTTTTCAAGTTAATTCAGTTTACTATACCCTACTTTTTCATCTCTATTTTTTAAAAAAAATATTGAATTTCATGTTAAATATCACAATAGACTCATTTTAAATAGAATCTAGGGCTTGTTTGATTTAGTTATTAATTGGTCAAACATAGTCAACTGAGTTAAACTTAGTCAACACAGTCAACCCTAGTCAAACCTGGTCAACACTGAAATCCCTTAAGGAACTTAGATAAAAGTCAGACCGTGTCGTATACAGGGGGAGTTCTTCTTAATCCTTTTTGAAAAATTCAGATTTTTCAAAAACCTTATGCTCTAAAACTTATTATCATCTCAAAAATAAGGTTTTCAAAAATTGATTCAAAAACCCTCGTATATTACTATCTCTTTGAAAAATTATCATCATTTCAAAATGATTTTCGAAAACTGTGCTATCATTCCAAGTTCTGTTTTCAAAAATTATCTTCTTAAAAATTATCATACTTCAAATTTATTCTTTTAATTTTGATAAACCCTAAAGACACAGAGGGAGGTCCACTTCTTGATCTACAAGGACTCCTAGGACGTGTCAAATTTAGGAGGAGTATGAATCAAAAGAAGAATTTCTGAAAAGTTTTTATTAGTAATTACTTGTGTTGAAATTATTAGATAATTCCTTTGATCTGAACTAAACCCTAAAGACTTAGAGGAACAGTACTTGTGTCAACAAGCTTCCTAGGACTGTGTCAAGTTTAGGGGGAGGTCAAATTAAAAGAATTATTGAATATTTCAAGGCAATATGTTTTCATGCATGTATTTTCAAATCCTTCTGAAAATGCAAGTAATTTCCCTTCAAATATTATCATTTTTTTAAATATTATTATTTTCAAAAGGTTTTTAAATAGAATCAATTTGAAATAGTACTTCTCTTGAGCTTGGAAAATTTTCCAGGACACTTAAGGAAATGTCCTTGTAGCTAACATGGTTTCCTAGGATTGTGTCAGACTGGAAAAGAAACCAAAGCAAGTAAAATATTATTTGTTAAAAAAACAATATTTTTATAAGTATTTTCAAAAGATAAGTCAAGTAATTTTCTTTAATATTTTAAAATTACCTAAATGCATAATATCTTTCAAAGTGACTTATAGTTTGCAAAGATACAGATATTTTAAAGTACTTGCATTTTTCAAAATATTCAAAACAAGTAAACTTATTGATTATTTTTGCTTGTCAAGCATGAACTCAATGAGAATATACACTTGACGCCAGTTCTGTTTTTTAACATCAATTCTTCATTTTTTTTTCAAAATTGTGTTACTTAGAAATTATCATAACTCTTAACATTATTTTACTAAGGATTATCTTTCGCTCAAATATTTATATTTTCAAGACTCTTAAGCTGTGATACGTAAATTTTAAAGCTTCTTTAAAAATATATTTTTCAAAAGTTCTTTAGTGATATATGGCTAAGAAAAATTGAAATTAAAAATAAAATTCTTCCTTAACCTTTTCCCCCCCTTTTCAAAGAAAGTTTATTCTAGAAATGTTCTAAAACATAAGAAGAAGAATTTCACATTAAGGGGGAGAGAAAGGAAAGAGAGAAAGAAAATTTTGTCTAATTTTTATCTCTTTTTCAAAAGGTGCTTCAAAAATTTCTAATTGTTTCAAAATTTTTAAGTGCATGTTTTCCAAACAAATTCTTCTAAGTGTGCAAATTTTTTTAAAAACAAATTTTATCCTAATTTTCAAAGTTGAAACTCTTTTTAAAATTTGGCTTCAAAATTTTGCCTAAATAAAATTCTTTTTGTAAAGCCATGTAAATAAAACTTGTTTAACAAAATTTAGGCTTGCAAAACTTTTCAAAATAAAAAATTGTCTAAGTGTAAAAAGTTTTTTAGTGAAAATGCTTTTATTCTATTTTTAAAAAATACTTTGTCAAAAACATGAAGCACTTGGAAAAACTCAAAAATCACTGTTAGATATGTTGTTCACCTATAAATGTTTTTTGATATATGTCAAAGGGGGAGGAAAGGTCAAAGTTAATAATTAAGTTAATTGTTGTTTTATAACACAATTATTCAGGGGGAGTATGAGAATTTTTTTTTTCAAAAGTACATTGGTTTTAGACTTTATACTATTCAGAATTGCTATGTTTTATTGGTTTTAACCTTCTTGCTTAAACTGTTGTAATTTTTACTTAACTTTGAATTGTGTTGCCATAAATCAAAAAGGGGGAGATTGTTGGTGCAGGAAGCACCATATCGATCCTTGTTTTGATATTGGCAAAGGGTTCAAAGTTAAGTATTATTGGTGATCTAACAATGTTACTCAAGTGTGAAGGAAAAGTCCTAGCGAAGGGCTGCTAGGTACCTGGCGAAGGACTGCCAGGAAACAAAGTCCTAGCGAAGGGCTGCTAGGCACCTGGCAAAGGACTGCCAGGAAACAAAGTCCTAGCGAAGGACTGCTAGGCACCGAGCGAAGGACTGCTTAGTACCGAAGCCCTAGCGAAGGAGTGTCAGGCACCAGGCGAAGGGCTGCTTGGTAACGAAGACCTGGCGAAGGACTGCCAGGCAAAACTCTAACCGGAGGAGCCGGTTGGCAACAGGTAAATTCTCCTGAGAGGAGTAGGTGAGGACGCGTTCCCCATCGAGGGAACAGTAGGCGTCGGTTCAACCTAGGTTTCCATTTTGGAGACCCAAAGTCAGAACCAAGACAGCTAAGGCTGTATAATCATAATATATTCTTGTTTTATTGTATTTGCAACTAACCCTGGATGCAGGACCAAAGGAACGAGTCTCTGCAGCTCAGAACGCCTCAAGGGAGAGAGGCAGCAGCTAAGTAGGGCGCCCCGGAGGTCCCGGGCCCCCCCATGGTCAAGGCAAAGCAGTAAACAAAAAAAGCGCTTCAAAGGCTTACTGGGCCAGGGCGCCCCCTGTGTCCCGGGCGCCCCCAGTGCCCAGGGCACCCTGGGTTCAAGCCAACGAAGTGAACCGGCCGAGAAGCCAGCAGACCAAGTCATCCGAGGTGCCCCCAGCGTCCCGGGCGCCCCCACAGTCAAACCTCAGCCCTACTCGAGCGGGATAAGGGCTGACCGAGATTGTTGCGGATCGAAGGCCACGTAGAGGGCGCCCCTAACGTCCAGGGCGCCCCTAGGACTGTTATAAATAGCCCTCGACCCCCAAGGCTTGAAGATACATTCTTCCAACACTACTACGCTCTTTGACTCAAGCACCCTGCTCCGGAAACCTCCCATCTCGAGATACAAGCGCTGACGACGACCGTCTGCTCCGAAGTACAATCTACACCGGGCGTCGGTAACGAAGAGTGTTAAATTTCAGTTTGCTGTACTACAATTGTGATATTCTGCTATAAACATTTTGCGCACATATAGAATTGCCCGTAGTAAATGGTCAACGACCGTGGGCCTTGGAGTAGGAGCCGACTGCGACTCTGAACCAAGTAAATCCTTGTGTTCGCGTTTAGTTTTCGTGTTAATTTTTCGCAGTGCATTCTCTCTCTAAATCTAAAATGGTATATGATATTCACTCCCCCCCTCTATCGTTCTTCTCGATCCAACAGTTCTTCCCGAAGTTGAGATATCGTGTTCTTGTGGATACGCATAGAGGCACGGACACTTGAATGTGCAAGAGATCCGGCGCATCTTGGACGAGCGGGATAAACAAAGGGCACGCATCATAGGTATATCTACAATAGAAGTAGGTGTAGCTCGGCTTTGTACGAGTTTTTCTTTCGCATGAATCGCTCGAGGGATCTTGTTTCCACTGCGTTTTGTGTTTATGTCGTCGGGAGATCCCTACAGCAAGTTTGCAGGATACACATAGATTTAGATGGACAGCTTCGAGTCTGGTGAAGGATGACATGAGGAGACAAGCCGTAGGCTTGTATGCATCTGAGGGACCGTGGATAAAGCAGGAACGATGAGCCGAGGGAAGCAAACTTCGAGGCATACGCGAAGGATGGCATGAGAACGAGCCACGAGTTCATATGCATCCGAGGGATGAGAGCCAAAGTCAAAGAAGGCTTAAAGGCAACAGGTTCAGACTGTTGAATGAAGAGTCAGCTGAGTCGTGAGGGTCCGAGTGCTAAGAGAATTGTACTCGGGAAGGAAAACCCTAGGTCTAGGGAGTTGGCAGTCGATTGGTGCTTGGATCAATCGACTGATGTAGTGCACAGAAAGATCAGTCAACTAATCCTATGTGTTGCCAACTGGTGTCGACTGGAATTCAAAACGTCGGGTTGTAACGTTTGAATCCAAGTTGACCAGTCGACTGGTGTTAGCACCAGTCGATTAGTAACAGTAGGAACAGTATCGAGCTCTATTTAAGAGAGCTCAGTTTGGCTGAGAGGAGGTTGAGGAAATAGGCTTGGTTAAAGCTTATTAGTAGTCTACAAGTGCTCAGGATTTGTAAAAAGTTTGTGGCGAGGTTTCTCCACCCATAAGGAGCGACAAGAGCTAGCCGAAGGTCTTCCGGGGACTCATCCACCGACGGATCGGGATCATCCACCTTACGAACAACTGTGGAGTAGGAGCCTTATCTTTGAACCACGTAAATCAGTTTGTCTTCTTAGTTGTTAGGTTTGTTATTTGTTATTCCGCTTGTGCACTAATAACGTGTAGGAAGAAAACCCCGATCGAAGTGGGTGAACGGCTATTCAACCCCCCTCTAGCCGTACGTCAAGGTCCCTACAAGTAGTATCAGAGTCAGGTTCACTCGTCTACAAACTAACTGTCGGGAGAGCAAAAAGCTAGAGGAAATGGTGGTCGAAGATGATTAGGAGATGATATCAATGTTCCACCTCCCTACGATCGTGAGAGTTTCGACTATTTGAGGATGCGAACAAAGACTTGGTTCGGCATGGATTGGGATCTCATGTTCATGCTAGAAGAACCATTTGAAGTCCCAAAAGATAAACATGGGAAGAAGCTCTGACCAAGATATTGGACCAAGGAGCAACAAACACAATCAAAGGCAAATGAGAAGGTAATTTCAATATTACTTAATATTTTGCCTAACGATGTGATTAGCCATGTAGGTGAATATAAAAATGTGCACAAATTATGTGTTGGGACCTTTCCGTTTAGCTAGAGGGGGGAAGAATAGCTACTTTTTGATTTTCTTTCTACAAGGGTTAGCAAGCGCAAGAGGAAAACTAAAACAATAAACGAAAACAATGCTAACACAACACCTTTACGTGGTTCGGAGATGATACTCCTACTCCACGGCTGTCCAGAAGGTGGACGATCCCGATCCTTCGGTGGATGACTCCCCAGAACACCTCCGACTAGCTCTTGTCACTCCTTGTGGGTAGAGAAACCTAGCCACAATCCTTTGACAACAACTGAGCACTTGTAGGCTACTAACAGGCTCTAACCGAGCTTGTTTCACCAAGAAGAAACAGCCAAAAACAAGCCCTCTTAAATAGTGCTCGATACTGTTCTGACCGTTACCAGTCGACTAGTGCTAACACCAGTCGACTGGTCCTCGTGAATTTGAATGTCACGACCAGACGATTCAAATTCTGGTCAACGTCAGTCGACTGATCTTTCTATGCTCTACATCAGTTGACTGATCCAAGCATTAGTTGACTTCCACCTATGGTTTTCCTTCTCAAGTATAATTCTCTCAGCACTCGAACGCTAGGATTTCTCTTCCCGAGTATAATTCTGTCAGCACTCGAATCCTCACGACTTAGCTGACTCTTCATCTAACAACCTCGATCTGTTGCCTTGAAGCCTTCTTCGACTTTGGCTCTCGTCCCTCGGATGCATTCAAGCCCACGGCTCATCCCCTCATGCCTTCCTTCGCTTATGCCACGAAATGCACTTCCGTCGGCTCATCGTTCCTGCTCCAGCAGCCTCGACCTATTGCCTTTAAGCCTTCTTTGACTTCAGCTCTCGTCCCTTGGATGCATGGAAGCCCACACTCGTCTCCCCATGTGATCCTTCGCGTATGCCTCGAAGTTCACTTCACTCGGCTCATCATCCCTACTTTGTCCACGGTCCATCGGATGCATGCAAGCCCACGGCTCGTCCCCCCATGCCATCCTTCACCGGTCCCGAAGCCGTCCAGCTAAGTCCATGTGTATCCTGTAAATATGCACACTCAAATACACACATTGAACACAAGGGTGAACCTAACTTAAACCCTTTGCCCAAACATCAAAACACATAGCCACTCCGGACCATAGATTGCCCCAACATTATGGAGCAAGATGTTAGTGCTTAATGAAAACCCTACACAAGCTTAAGTAGTGGAAGAGCCCAAGGAAATGAGCTTAATGGTCCAAGAAGAGGAGAAGGACCAATCGGATGAGGAAAGAAGCTCAATATCCGAATAGGAGGAGAAAGAAGAAAAAGATTCATCCATCTTCTCAAGTGAAGTGACACAAGAAATTGAAGAACCATCCACTTCATCAAAGAGAGAAGAAGAAGTCTCCACTTCAAGGATTGAGGGGGAGGAGAGATCATCCTCAATACCGAAGCAAGAAGAAGCGTCCACCTCCACCAAAGCAAAGTCAAAAGATCATATTATTTACTTTGGGTGCAATGAGCAGGGACACTACAAGGACAAGTGTCCATTAGATAAAAAGGAGGTAAACCTTAAACCCAAGTCAATTTCTTTAAAATCTAACATGGGTTGTAGTGTAAAGAAGGAGAAGAAGTACATTAGGTGTTTCACGTGTGGTGAGTTAGGACACTAACACACCAAATGCTCAAGGAAAGGAGAATTCAAGAAATTGGAGTATTTGAGGAAGTGGGAGAAGAAGGGAAAGAAGAAAAGCTCACATCAAGGGGGAGCTACAAGGGTAAGGGTGGTAATCTCTAACTTTAAGTGTATTTCAAATTCCTCCATGAATGTTAGAAATAATGAAAATTATTTACCCATGCATAATTTTAGTTTTAGATATCATGACAAAAATAGGGTTAATGTTGTATATCAAAACCCTAAGGAATTCATACATCATGATAAACCTAGAACCTTTAGACCAAGGACCAAGGCATCAATCCCAAGAAAGGGAGACATATGCCTAGACAAATGGGTAGGTCCAGAAATGTCCAAGGTGGACATGTTGATTCTATGGTTAAGAGCCTAGAGAAGGAAAATCAAGCTTTGAGGACAAAGCTTGATAAATTAGAGAAAATCCTAGATAGATTTGTTAGTGCAGAATGCACCCAAGTCAAACCTATATTTTGATAATGGCAACAGGGTTCAAAAGTTAAGGTATATTGTGTGTCTAACATGTTACCCAAGTGTGCAGGCAAATCCCTAGCGAAGGACTGCTAGGCACCTGGCGAAGGAATGCCAGGATACAAAGACCTAGCGAAGGACAGCTAGGCACCTGGCGACGGAATGCCATGATACAAAGCCCTGGCGAAGGAATGCTAGGCACCTGGCGAAGGAATGCCAGGATACAAAGATCTAGCGAAGGACTGCTAGGCCCCAGGCGAAGGATAGCTTGGTACTGAAGACCTGACGAAGGACTGCCAAGCACCGGGCGAAGGACAGCTTGGTATCCGAGACCTAGCGAAGGACCGCTAGGCAAAAGTCCAACCAGAGGAGCCAGTTGGTATCAGGTACATTCTCCCGAGAGGAGTAGGTGAGGACGCGTTCCCCGTTGAGGGAACAGTAGGCGTCGGTTCGACCTAGGGCTCCATTTTGGAGACCCAAAGTCAGAACCAAGACAGCTAAGGCTATATAAACTAACATCTTATTGTTTTATGTTGTTTTGGACTAACCCTGGATGCAGGACCGAAGGAACGAGTGTCTGCAGCTCAGAAAGCCTCAAAGGAGTGAGGCAAAGGCTGAGTAGGGCGCCCAGAGTGTCCCGGGCGCCCCAAGGTGAACACAAAACAAAGTAAACCAAGGAGAGCTTCGGCAGCTTATGGGCGGGGCGCCCCCGTGCTCTCGGGCGGCCCCCATGCTCCCGGGCGCCCCCAGCGATCCGGGCGCCCCCGTCAAAGGTTGATCCCGAGTTTTAAGGGATCAGAGCTGACCGAGACGGAGGCGGATCGAATGACACGTGGGGGGGCACCCCTGACGTTCCGGGCGCCCTCAAGTGCTATAAAAAGGGCCCTCGACCCCAAGGCTTCAACACTCAATTCATTCAACGCAACCACGCTCTTCTGCTTCCAAGCTTTGCTCCAGAAACCTCCCGACTCGAGATACAAGCGCCGACGACGTCCCTTTGCTCCGAGAAACATTCCACACCGGACGTCGGTAACGAAGAGCAATTTCCTTTTTGTGTTTACTATACTGCAATTGTAAATCTATTTGTAAACTATTTTACGCACATATAGAATTGCCCGCTGTAAACGGTCAACGACCGTGGGCCTTGGAGTAGGAGCCAAACGCGACTCCGAACCAAGTAAAAACCTTGGTGTTTGCGTTTGTTTGTTTTAATTTCTGCTACGCAATTTCTCTATTTCTTAAATCCGAACGTTTTCCGATATTCACCCCCCTCTATCGGTTCTCTCGATCCAACAAGTGGTATCAGAGCGGGGAAGGTCAAATTTGGTGCAACCACCAATTTAAGAATTTTTTCTAAGATTTTTACGATTTCTTTAATATTTTTTTTCGAAATTTCTCTCGTTAATCGAGGTTGGTGCAACACCCCTCGATAATTATTCTTTCTTTATCCCGCACTACTAATCCAAGACCAAGTCTTGGGATATTTCTCTCTCTCTTTCTTAGTTTCAGATAAATGGCCATGCAAGAAGGCTTCAACATTGCAAGACCACCTCTCTTCAGTGGAGAGGACTTCTCCTACTGGAAGAGCAGAATGGAGGTCCACCTGAAAACTCAGGTGGACATGTGGATAATCATCCAGTCCGGATTGGAGATTCCGAGAAATGCTGAAGGAGTACCTCAAAGCTACACAGACTGGGACACCACTCTGAAACGGAGAATTGAAGCGGATGCAAAGGCGACCCAGACCCTCCAATGCGGCTTAACAAAAGAGGAGCTGAACCAGGTGGGTCCCTTCAACAGTGCCAAGGAGCTGTGGGGAAAACTGATCGAGCTGCATGAAGGAACATCAGACACACGGATCAGCAAGAGGGATCTCCTCCTGAACAAGCTGTATACAATTAAAATGACCAACAACGAAACAGCAGCTCAGCTTCACGCCCGAATCCAGGAACTGATGAACGGACTGCACACCATCGGTCACAAGGTAGAAAACCGTGACTCAATAAGGTACGCTTTAAATGCTTTCCCTAGTAATACCTTGTGGGCATCTATGGTAGATGCATACAAGGTTTCAAGGGACCTTTCAAAAGTTAAATTAGATGAATTGTTCTCTGAATTAGAGTTACACGAACAGACTAACTGCAATCTGGCCGAGAAAGGTATTGCCTTTGTTACAGGTACAACTGGAAGGACAACCAGAAAGAAGCATCAACTTGAACCCGAGTCTAACTCAGACTCAGACTCAGAAGACGAAGAAGGAGATCAACCTAAGATGGTACGACTGGCCCGAAACTATTACAAGGAGTTAAAAAAACAAACCAACAGACGGAAAGCCAGCCGAAGAAAGGATGAACCGGCTGAACCCGCAAATGAAAAGAACAAGCCCAACGTGACCTGCTACGAGTGCAAGAAGAAAGGTCACTACAAGACAGAGTGTCCGAACCTAAAGGAGACCAAGAAGAATAGAAGGAAAAAGCACTTCAGGAAACGTGGGACGAGTCCTCCTCCTCTGAAGAAGAAGAGGTCCCACAGTCGAATCTGCTTGCACTAGCCGCCTCGGAAGAAATTGGGACCGAGTCAGAATCGGAACAGGACGACGGCAGACAAACATTTTCAGAAAACGGCGAAATCAAGGTAAGTGGTTTTACTAGAAGTCAGTTAAGTGAATTAATTGCTTATCTTTCTCGAGATTTGGCGAAAGCCAAACTCCGAGTCGAGTCCCTCCGACAGGAAGTAAAACTCCTGAAAGAGGGAGCTGATCCTAAACCCTTAACTGAGAAGGTTCAAGAAGGAACCTCTACTCAAGTTGAAAAACTTGAGAAAGAGAACTCCTCCCTGAAAACTCAGGTTAAGGATCTTAGATCAGCCTTAGAACGATTCACTTCTGGTTCCAAGAATCTTGACATGATTCTTGGAAAATAGAAATCGGTTCCAAATCGATCCGGACTAGGTTATAGAACCAAGTCTCGACAAAGATCCTACTTTGCTGTACTGAACCAGTCCAGACCTAAAGTTCAGGCATGGGTACCAAAACTATGCCTGAACAAACAAACTGGATCAAACCAATATTGGATCCCCAAGGACAAGATTCACATCTTGCCAAACCATTATCGTGGCTATAGTCCAAGGGGAGCCAAATTGAAAACAATAGTTATTATTAGATAAAATTCAATTCTTGATTGCAATTTGCCTGTTTGCTTGTTTACTTAATTTCTATAATTTACCATGCTTAGACTAAGGAATGGCTAGTTTAAGGACTGAACAAACTTAACTGAAATTTGAACAACATAGTATTGGGTGGCGGTGAGATGATAGTACGTTATGGAAACCAATTCTAATAAGGTCAAGTATACTTGGTCTCTTTAGATTGGTGAAACTAGCCGAAGCTACCAATCCAAAACTCAAACTAGTTAGACCAGAATTTTTCAAAGAATAATCTTAAAAATGAAATTTCATTGAAAGGCTTTGTCAAGGAAAGGCTTTGTCAAGGAAAGGGTTGATGATCCAATAAGGCTACGGCCAAAGAAGGCCTAGTGCCTCGCCAAGACCTGGAAGCCAATCTCTGAAATTTAAATTCAAATCTAACACAAATTTTCAGTTACTTGTAGACTTAAACACTCTTCAACTATTTTCAAAATTAATTAAGATTTTCAAAATAAGTCATGTTTTTTTTTAAATTCTTTTATCAAAACCTATCTCACAAAACCTATAAGGTTAACGTGATTGAAAACCCTAGATTCAGTGAGACAGTAGAATTAAACTCAATTAAAAGTTCTTAAATACCTATATTATGGTATAATCCTGTAGTCAAACCATGGTCAACATAGTCAAACCATGGTCAACATGGTCAAACCATAGTCAAAGCAGTCAAATCATTTCAAACCATAGTCAAACCAATTAAGCCACGGTCAAACGATGACAAAACATCAAATCTAACACTTACTACCACTCCGGGCGCCCGTGACTCCTCGGGCGCCCCCACCATGCCTTTACCTTCTCTCAAGGCAAAAAGATGCCTCTGACCCTTGATCGGGGCGCCCGGGCCACTCCGGGCGTCCCCAGCCAGACCTAGTCACTGCCAAAGGCAGTGACTACTGTCCCGAGCGCCCGGGAGCTCCCGGGCACCCCCAATGACCAGCCTATAAAACGGCATTCGAACCCCCTCCTCTTCCCACACCAAAAACCATCTTCCTTCCTCACTTCCTTCCTTCTAAGAAGATCAAGTGACACTTGTGCTTCCTCAATCTCAACCATGCCTCCCCGGTATAATTTCTTTTATGCATTTAGAATTATTTTCTTAAATTTCTTCCTTATAAATGCATGTTTCTTAAATTAGAAAACGCCGAGCAAACCAAGCGAAACCCGGTGCCGAACTGAGTCCCGACCCTAGGTTCCCGACTCTAGAACTATGTAATAGGTTTGCTAGAACAACTTATAAACCTATCAAAACTAGCTATCTTAATAGACATTTCTTTACCCAATCTTGTCCCTTAGCCATGAACGTCATAAACTTTTATCAACTAGATAATCTAGTGTTCTGCATTCATTCCATTAACAAATCCTTATGTGCAGAATTTTATAATAACATAGTTCAACAAAACGATCTCATGTTTAACACTACTGTTCAAGGGATACCCTTGTCTATCACCCCTACCTTGCTAAATCGATTCCTTGGACTACGACCCTCCCAGTCCACCTTTTGTTGCTATCCACCTAGGGATCCTCCATTTGATGCTCCCTACTCCCACATTACTCTAGACACTCTCCACTCATATTTCTATAGGGAAGCTAGACTCCCCGTAGCTAGACGATTTCAGTCCGTTGAGCTTCAGGCCCAGGACTACGCCCTATACAGAGTCCTGGTCCGCTGCATTTTACCACTATCCTCTAGGCATTTTACCACATTTCTCCTGTATGCCCTGATCCATTATCTTGACATTGACATTGGACTACACATGTTTCACGCTATTCTGCATGCGTCCAGTGTTACCACTCAGGGACGAGTGCGCACTCCCTTCTGCCACATCATCACCTCCATCCTTCATCACCACGGTCGTGACATCACCGTAGGTGAGATATCCGAGCTGACCGATTTTGATGAGATAGGGTTTAGGAACTTCTCTTTAGCCGGGATAGATGTATCGGCCGCCGGGGTTTTGACTTGGAGACGACAGCGAGCTGGAGCACAGATCGATTCAGACGAGGAGGTAGACGTTGACGTTGCAGATCTGGCAGCAGAGGCCCGAGCACACATAGCTGAGCCCTCTCCACCGACACTCTACGAGAGAGTGACACGGCTAGAGACCCAGGTCCAGAGCCTCCGAGAGGAAGTGGAGGTAAACCATTCTGAAGATATCGAAACAAATCTAGGCTATTACACTGACTATATGATTGCCCTTAGAGCTGAGAGGGAGACAGAGATACACAGTATCACGAGATGATGGCAATGTTTCGATCCTGGCAGCCAGGCTCCTCTGATCATCCTGGACCCTCCTCCTAGATTTGATTTGCATTGTACTAGTGACTATTTGACTGCCCCTACTTAGTAGGGTTGACTCATGTTTGATCTGTATGACTATGCTGGTTCTCTCACTTACCAGCTAACTTATGAAGTTGACTACTTGTTTCGCATGATTATTTGATCGCAGTTAGGATTATGCTTGGTAGAATAGGTCTACTTTGCTTTTTGGTTTTTCTACTACTTCAGCCCTTAAAATTTTCAAATGTTTTTAAAATCAGTTTTTAAAATTTTTTAAATGTTTTCAAAATCAAATTTTAACTTAGTTTTGAAAATTTTTAAATTTTGACTTAGTTTTATTTTAAAACTACCCCCTTCAAAACTAGGGCTTTTTCGTAAATGGACTTAGCCTAGGCCCTAACCCTAGAACTGCATGCACCTATAGATTTAGAAGCCAGCATCTCACAAGCACCTTAGGATTCTTTTGATTGATAACCTAGAATGGAGTGAGATGCTTAGGTCTTTGCCTTAATTCAAGATGCTTTAAGTCAGTGCATCTGCAGTAATTGGGGCACTAAATACAAACTACACAGTAATCAAGTTAAGTGTCAAGTTTAGAAAATCTAACATGAACAGAACACTTAACTTGACTAACCCCAGCAAAAACTACTGTTTAATAACAGTTAGTAAGTAGCTAATTGGGTTAGACAGGACCCTAAAAGAAACTGATTTGGTTTAGTTCATATCCTGAATTGGGTCAGTACAGCAAAATAATTTCGCTTTTATGCAATTAATTATTTAGCTTTTATGCAATTTAATTATTCTGTTTCTACTATATTTATTTGTTTTTGATATATGGCAAAGGGGGAGAGATAGGAAAGGAGAGTTTAAAATTTTCTAAAATTTTTTATATAAAATTTTTTTTCAAAATTTCAAACTATATCCTTTATTCAAAAACTTAAGTTTGCAAAATTTTTCTAAGTATTTCAAAAACTTAAGTTTGCAAAATTTTTCTAAATATTTCAAAAACTTAAGTTTGCAAAATTTTTCTAAGTATTTCAAAACTTAAGTTTGCAAAATTTTCTCTAAGTATTTTAAAACTTAAGTTTGCAAAATTTTATTTCAAAACTTAAGATTGCAAAATTTCTCTAAGTATTTCAAAACTTAAGTTTGCAAAATTTTTTCTAAGTATTCCTAAACTTAAGTTTTCAAATTTATCCAAAACTTAAATTTTCCTACAAGTATAAATTATTTTGGAAAATATAGTTTCTGTTGAAAATTGTTCTAAGTAAAAATTAATCCATCTTTGGACTTAAAACTTAATTTTCAAAAACCCCACGAAGTTTTAAAATATCTAGGGGGAGATTCCTTCCAGGGGGAGGGAACAAAAATCCATTTGTTTTATTATTAACTTAACTTT
The DNA here is from genome assembly GCA_024364735.1 of Boesenbergia rotunda. Classification (NCBI taxonomy): domain Eukaryota; kingdom Viridiplantae; phylum Streptophyta; class Magnoliopsida; order Zingiberales; family Zingiberaceae; genus Boesenbergia; species Boesenbergia rotunda. Next base: position 307,429 of record JAGFNQ010006676.1, read on the forward strand.
TTGAACCAGGGTTGCCCTAAATCAAAAAAGGGGGAGATTGTTGGTGCAGAATGCACCCAAGTCAAACGTGTATTTTGATAATGGCAACAGGGTTCAAAAGTTAAGGTATATTGTGTGTCTAATATGTTACCCAAGTGTGCAGGCAAAGCCCTAGCGAAGGACTGCTAGGCACCTGGCGAAGGAATGCCAGGATACAAAGACCTAGCGAAGGACAGCTAGGCACCTGGCGAGGGAATGCCAGGATACAAAGCCCTGGCGATGGAATGCTAGGCACCTAGCGAAGGAATGCCAGGATACAAAGACCTAGCGAAGGACTGCTAGGCCCCAGACGAAGGACAGCTTGGTACTGAAGACCTGGCGAAGGACTGCTAAGCACCGGGTGAAGGACAGCTTGGTATCCGAGACCTAGCGAAGGACCGCTAGGCAAAAGTCCAACCGGAGGAGCCGGTTGGCATCAGGTACATTCTCCCGAGAGGAGTAGGTGAGGACGCGTTCCCCGTTGAGGGAACAGTAGGCGTCGGTTCGACCTAGGGCTCCATTTTGGAGACCCAAAGTCAGAACCAAGACAGCTAAGGTTGTATAAACTAACATCTTATTGTTTTATGTTGTTTTGGACTAACCCTGGATGCAGGACCGAAGGAACGAGTGTCTACAACTCAGAAAGCCTCAAAGGAGTGAGGCAAAGGCTGAGTAGGGCGCCCGGAGTGTCCCGGGCGCCCCCAAGGTGAACACAAAACAAAGTAAACCAAGGAGAGCTTCGGCAGCTTATGGGTGGGGCGCCCCCGTGCTCCCGGGCGCCCCCCATGCTCCCGGGCGCCCCCAGGTGAAGCCAACGAAGCAAGCCAGCGAGAAGCCAAACGGATGAGGTTTAACCCGGTCAATCCGAGCACCCCCAGCGATCCGGACGCCCCCGTCAAAGGCTGATCCCGAGTTTTAAGGGATCAGAGCTGACTGAGATGGAGGCGGATCGATTGACACGTGGGGGGCGCCCCTGACGTTCCGGGCGCCCCCAAGTGCTATAAAAAGGGCCCTCGACCCCAAGGCTTCAACACTCAATTCATTCAACGCAACCACACTCTTCTGCTCCCGCGCTTTGCTCCAGAAACCTCCCGACTCGAGATACAAGCGCCGACAATGTCCCTTTGCTCTGAGAAACATTCCACACCGGACGTCGGTAACGAAGAGCAATTTCCTTTTTGTGTTTACTATACTACAATTGTAAATCTATTTGTAAACCGTTTTACGCACATATAGAATTGCCCGCAGTAAACGGTCAACGACCGTGAGCCTTGGAGTAGGAGCCGAACGCGACTCCGAACCAAGTAAAAACCTTGGTGTTTGCGTTTGTTTGTTTTAATTTCCGCTGCGTAATTTCTCTATTTCTTAAATCCGAACGTTTTCCGATATTCACCCCCCTCTATCGGTTCTCTCGATCTAACAAGATTCACTATTAGATCTAAGGGTTTAGGCATGGTGTTCAGTAGTCAAAACCCCAACAATGATAGATCGGGTCTAGGATACCGATCTATGTGTTCCAATGCTATGGAGAAGTCATATGCAAGGGTGTCATATGACTATAGCTAGGGGAAGCCCAAGAATGGCAAGGGAAAGCCATTTAAAGGGAAGAAGAATTTAACCAATGATAAGGTGTCCAAAGTTAAGAAGATTAGGGTTGTAGGCCAAAAGTCATCGGAGGTATACCAGTGTGGCCTTGTAATTATAGATGAGTCACTTAGGGAGATGACTAAGGCTAAGAGCTCAAGGGAGAGCTCTAGGAGTCAAGCTGGGACCCATGGTCAATGGATCTTGGGAGGATTTCTCCTGGAAGTCTAGATGGACCGTAGAATGTGCCAAAAGATTTGGAGACGGATTTGACACATCGAAAGTGAGTTTCATGCATGAAAATATGACATTAGGATCATATTGCATGAAAATTGATTTTAAATGTGTAGATGTCATATAACCAATGCTAGGGATGCATTGTGGATTTGTATGGGCAGCTACATCAAGAGGAAGTCAAAACTAGGACTGTAAGTCAAGGTTCAATTGAACCACTTAGATAGTTTTGGATTTTGTGTGAATCATGGGATTGGTGAAAGATACATTTTTAAATGTATTTTTCCCAAGTAGACATGGGTGTCGCAAATCTCTCCACAAAATTTGAGAATTTTTGGAGATCTGTGGAATTAGTTATGTATTTCTGAAATTGGGTCAGAAATGCTGAAAAAGCTGATTTCAGAGAACCAGTCGACTGGGACGTGTCTCAGTCGACCAGTACAGTTCGGTCCAGAAACTAGAGTTTTTTATGCATCAGTCGACTGATAATTCTGTTTGTTCCATCAGTTGACTGATTGATGGACCAGTCGACTGATGTCGGGTAACTTTAAAAGGACAGTTCGCACAGGGGCGGGCCGAACCTAGGGTTTCAGTGCCGCCCATTGTCGCCACTTCTCTCCCTTGACCTCTCCAACTACTCCAAGGTTTCCCAAGACCTTGAAATCATGTCCCTAGCATCTCTCCACCTTAGATCTGAACCGAGGCAAAGAGGAGCACCTTTCTTGAGTCAAGTTCGTCCATTTTCTTCCATGCAGCGGATGGAGAGACGGTAATGGATTGTTTGCTTCATTTTTTTCATGTAGTCTATGATTTGTGACTAACTCTCGATATTTTGCATGTTTACCTTTTTTTTTTATCTTGATTGGGCCATTCTTGGTACATGTATATGGTATTTGCATCTTAGGGCTAGGCAAAAATGAAGGGTTGGTGAGGGAACTTCCTAACACCCTCCCATCGATCCTACGACACCTCGGTTCCGTTCCGAGGCGGGCCGGCAAAGATTTGAAAATACCGATTTTACCCTAATGAATTGTCGGTATCTAAACCGCTTCTATTTTGAGGAGATCACCCCTCATATCATTGAGATCATCACACACTATGGGTTGGAAAAATTAGTGTATTGCTAGAATTCAATCAATATTGATCTCTGTAAAGAATTCTATGCCAATCTCGCCTGCATTAGTACCGATGGTGTGACATGTGAGTCCATGGTAGGGGGAGTTACCATATCATTTTCACCTGCACTGTTAGGGTCATTTTTAGGATGTCGGGTTTCGGAGAACCCATTCACATTCCCTAATGTTGCTGAGCGTTTCACGGGTTCATTTGCTAATGTAACCATTGACCAAATCCATAGACATTATTTCAATAATCCTCGAACTCCTCTCAAACATATTTTTGATGCTAATCGCATGTCTGCGATTAGCAACATTCTCTATAAGATCATCCTAGACTACATTTTGCCCATTGTCACAAAGGGGAGGTCCAAGATCCGATTACCTCACCTAGTGATGATGTATGCCTTGGAGAGGAGGCTTGACATAGACATTGCCCTTCACGTATTCATGTCCATTTTGCATTTTTCGCATAAGGTCCATAGGAAGATTTATATGTCATTTGGTCATATTTTGACCGAGTTCTTTGCATCTAGAGGTATTGATATCACTAGAGATCAGTTTTATCAGTTGTCCAAGGACTATGATCAGATAGGTTCTCGGCGGCTCTCCTTGGCTGGGATTGAGCGACAGCAGGGAGTGATGGTCTGACGCCGTGACCATGCATCTTCTAGCTCCGGTGATGAGGATGAGGACGATGATGCTCCTGGTGCTGCTACTCCTGCGGGGATTACAGAGGAACGGTTCTCCCGACTGGAGGAGGAGATTCACGGACTCGAGCAGGACTTTCAAGGCTTTCAGCAGCGTCAGATTGCTATGTACGAGATGATGCAGCGCTGGGACATGATGTGCCAGGCTCCTCCTCCTCCTCCTCCTGGCGATGATGTGTAGCTTTAGCATGCCTCGGGTATCATGGTGTTGAGCTTGTGCTGAATTAGACATGTTTCACTATTGTATCTCAAACACCATGCACGATCTTGTAGTACTTTATATTTCTGAATTATGGTCTTTGTAGTACTCCTTTATGGTTCTGTATGAACTTTTGTTTACTTCTCTAGTATTGTGTATGTGGGGTTTATTGCTTTAGTTGTGCTTTATGCATATACTTTCTATCAAGATATTATGGTATAAAGGAATTGAGCCTTCTCTAGTTTTAGTGTGGGGAAAAGGGAGAGGATTGAAAACATTTCTGTGTTTTAAGTAGTATGACATAGACTGGCAAAACACATGATTTCAAAACTAGAATGTAGGTTTGATACAAAGTTGGTTGTGTTGGTTGATACAAAGTATGGCATAGACTTTGAGTTTTGGTTAAACATATTTGAGTTTTTCATGAAAATTTATTTTTCTCTATTAGAAAATCTCATAAGAAATATGTTTGCAAAATTTTATAATTTTTGAGATTTTATGAAATTTATTATCCATTTCTAAATTTCGGCTCAAATGCAACAGTTGTTAAGACTGGTCTGTATCAGTCAACTGCCCCCTGGGGCAGTCGACTGAACATTTTGTGCATTGGCATTTGAAGGCACCAGTTGACTGCTAACTGACTCAGTCGAATGGTGCTTGTAGTTTCTGATTTCAGGGGATTTCAGAACTGAAAACTTGTTCCAAATTGATAATATTGATTGGAGCAATCCTTTTGATGGTGTTAAAGGGGGAGAATTGAGAGGTTTAAGTTAGGAGTTTTTTAACTTAATAACTTATGGTTATGCTAAAATTGAAAATTATATGAGGCACAGATTAAGGGGGAGGATGCATGTTTATGTTTCTTAAGTTGCTATGTCTTTAATTTTCAATTGTTGTCTTTATACCTAACTTAATCATATTGTCACACATCAAAAAGGTGAAGATTGTTGGTGCAATCAACCCATGTGTGATTGAGTAGATCATGGGTTTTGATGTGTGTGTCAATATGATTAAGTTAGATTTTCATGTTGATTTAATATATGTATTTGAGTGTGGAGGTTTGCAGATACACATACATTTAGCTGGACAGCTTCGGGTCTGGTGAAGGATGGCATGAGGAGATAAGTCGTGGGCTTGTATGCATCTAAGGGACCGTGGACAAAGCAGGGACGATGAGCCGAGGGAAGCGAACTTCAAGGCATACGAGAATGATGACATAAGAACGAGCCGCGAGTTCGTATGCATCCGAGGGATGAGAGCCAAAGTTGAAGAAGGCTTGAAGGCAACAGGTCGAGGCTGCTGAATGAAGAGTCAGCTGAGTCGTGAGGGTCCGAGTGCTGAGAGAATTGTACTCGGGAAGGGAAACCCTAGGTCTAGGGAGTTGGTAGTCGACTGGTGCTTAGATCAGTCGACTGATCTAGTGCACAGAAAGATCAGTTGACTGATCCTATGTGCAGTCGACTAGTGTCAACTGGAATTCAAAGCATCGGGCTGTAACGTTCGAATCCAAGTGGACCAGTCGACTGGTAACAGTAGGAACAGTATCGAGCTCTATTTAAGAGAGCTCAGTTTGGCTGAGAGGAGGTTGATGAAATAAGCTTGGTTAAAGCTTATTAGTAGTCTACAAGTGCTCAGGAGTTGTAAAAAGTTTGTGGCGAGATTTCTCCACCCACAAGGAGCAACAAGAGCTTGTCAGAGGTCTTCCGGGGACTCATCCACTTACGGATCGGGATTGTCCACCTTATGGATAGCCGTGGGGTAGGAGTCTTATCTCCGAACCACGTAAATCGGTTTGTCTTCTTAGTTGTTAGGTTTGTTATTTGTTATTCCGCTTACACACTAACTGTTAGGATCGATTGTGTCTGCTAGAGGGGGGGTGAATAGCGAATCTCGGATCTTTCTTGTACCTGCGTTGTTAGTTGCACAGCAGAAACAATAATAAAAAGAACAAACAACGCTAACAAAGATTATTTACTTGGTATCCACCCCGGTCGGGTGACTAATCCAAGAATCCGTCGGTAGATCACTCCCCGGATAACCTCTGGCTAGTCCTCGTCGCTCCTTATGGGTGGAGAAACCTTGCCCAGCACCAAGCACACGATCTGGACTCTAGAGACTACTAACAAGCCTTACCCAAGCTTGTTTCGTCAAGAAACTCAGCCACCACGAAGTCCTCTTTAAATAGGACTCGGGGCTGATTTCTTGCTACCAGTCGACTGCCCCAGGGCAGTCGACTGGTGCCAGCCAAATTTGACCGTTGACACCCCCAACGTTCGAATTTGCCAGCTCACCAGCCACCTACTAGTCGACTGCTCCCAGAGCAGTCGACTGGTCCCCAGTTGAATCCCTTCCCGAGTACATTCACACAGCACTCGATCCTCACGACTCGACTGACTCCTCATCCGCAGCCTCAACTATTGCCTTCGCGCCCTCTTTATCTTCGGCTCCCATCCCTTGGATGCACGTAAGCCTCCAACTTGCCTCCATGTCATCCTTCACGCATGCCTCGAAATTCGCGCCCATCAGCTCATCGTCCCTGCTCTCCAAGGTCCCTCGGATGCGCACACAAGTCTCCAGCTTGCCTCCATGCCATCCTTCACCTACCAAGGTCGTCCAGTCAAGTCCATATGTGTAACCTGTACAACCTGCACACTCAACATACACATATAAGAATACAAGGGCAAACCTAACTTAAGCCTTTGCCCAAACATCAAAACCTATAGTCACTCCGGACCATCTTAGGGCCGATTGCTCCAATAATCTCCCCCTTTTTGATGTTTGGCAATCCGTTTAAGTTAGGGAAAGCAAAACAGTAGTTAATAGCAAAAACCAATGCTAAATAAATGCATATGCAATGCAAAAATGGATCCTATCCCAAGGCATCCCACACCTAACCCTCTAAGTTAGGAATTTCACCACCTAACCCTCCAAGTTAGGATTTTCACCACCACGGGCTTTTTAAAGCTTCTCCCAAGCTCCCCTACATTGGACTTACAAAGGCTTTTTAAGAACCTCTCCTAGGTTCCCCTTACGCCAAGAACGGAGCAATCATACTCCCCCTAAAACTCAACTCCCCCTAGAACTAGGGTTTTTAGCAAAGGTATGTTTGATTTCCCACTTAAACCCAACAGTTCTCCCCCTTTGCCATACATCAAAAAGACCCCAATAATATCTCAATTATTGGTTCTTTCAATCCCTAAGGGTCCTAAACACAGTGTACTAACCCCCCATACACTTGTTTTCAATCATTCAGACCCAAGTCAGCTGCTGGATACCCACACCAGCCCTGACCAGTCGACTGCCTACAGGGCAGTCGACTGATACTCTGATTTATCAGTTTTCTGGCAGAATTCAGAAACGCGCCAGAAATTCAACAATTCTCCAAAAATTCCTAAATTTTGTGGAGAACTTTTTGGTACCCATACCTACTTGGGAAAAATACATTCCACAATGTATCTATCACCATTCCCAAGTTTGACACAAAATCAAAAATTTTCTATGAAAACTAAGGTAACCTTAGGAGGCAACCTCCCCCTTTACCCATGCCTTCTCCCAATTTCCATTTTTCCCAGGTCAAGTTCTACCCAACCTAACCTCCTAGACACCATATTGAGTTATATACAACCCAACACCCGAGTTCTTCCCACTTGAACACCATTAAGATTTGCTTCCAAGCAATATCTTCCTTAGTGCCAAAAAGAACTCAACAACACTCTAAAAACTCTAAAGATTTGCAAGCACACTTGCTAGGATATGTCCTATCCTAGAAAAGAATGATTTCATGAAAATATTAAGTGTGCTTGACTTTTGGTACAATTTAATTTCTTAAGGATTTGACATTTGTATCAACTTTCAAGTATGTTTCTAATTCCATGTGTTTGTCAAAGCTATCCATCATAATTCGACACATGGAATTGTCCTCAATTTTCCCTTTTTTAACCTCTAAACCTTAGATACCTAGGGAAACTAATCAACCTTCCTTGATTTTCAAGATTTCCAATAAAGCCTTATTAACTCATGAGATAACACTTCATTCAAGGAATATGGGATCATAATCAAGACTTTTAATCCACAACCATATCCTGTAATTCAAATTTGCAATTTCTGATTAGCCAATTTTCCCTTTTTCCATTTCAGCCTACAGACCAGTCGACTGCCCCTGGGGCAGTCGACTCCCAAAACTCACAGAATGTTTCTGGGCTCGAGACCAGTCGACTGCCATGGGCAGTCGACTGATACCTAAAATTTCAGATTTTCAGCCGACTTTCAGAAATACTCTAAAAATTTACAAATCTCCAAAAAATATGAAATGTTGTGGGGAGATTTGTGAAGCCAATATCTACTTGGGAAAAATACGTTTCCAAATCAATGTACTCCGGATCCCAAGATTGGCACGAAACTCAACTTTATCTAAAGTATATCAATTAAACTCATCCTAAAAGTTCTAATTCTCACTTCTCTTCAATGTATCCTTTTATCCTTGATCATAGATCATTTCTATCATTGCATTACATGGTATTTACCCATTAAACCTCAATTTTGTCAATTATTACCCCATTTTCACTCTTTTTCTCCCTAAATCCCCTTTTTAGTGTGCCAAAATCTATGATTAAAACTTACCCAAGTCTTCCAATCCTTCTTGGCACATTTCACCTAATTTCTTGGGAGAAACACTTTTGAGATCCATCTACCATGGACCTCAAAGGCTCCTAGAGCTCCCCCTTGAACTCTGAGCCTTAGCCGCCACCCTAGGTGACTCAATCCATACTAGACCACACCGGTGTGCCCCGGTGACTCTTGGCCTACAAAATGGACCTTCTTAACCTTGGACACTTTGTCCTTGGTCATGTGACTCGTTTTCCCTTCGAATGGCACTCCCTTGCCATCCTTGGACTTCTCCTCCTTACCATGATTGTATGTCTTCCCAGCATACTTCTTTTTGTTGGTCTTAGAGGTCTTAGACCGGTATCTCAATCCCGATCTATCGTAGTTGGATTTTAAACTACCCAACATCATGTCTAGACCCTTAGATCCAACAGAGAATCTTTCTAGGGCCTTTTCTAAAGTATCAAGCCTTGTCCTCAAGGCTTGATTTTCCCATTCTAGATTTTTGACCTTAGAGTCCATATGTCCATTTTGGACATTCCTAGACCCCCCCCTTTCTAGGCATATTCCTTCCCTTTTTTGGATTAATGCCATCATTTTTAGGTACAAGGGTCCAAGGTTTGTGATGATGCATGTTTTTCTTGAGATTTTGACCTACCTTGTTATCCTTATTCCTAATATTATATTTGAAACCATGATTATGCACAAGTAGGTAATTTTCATGTATTCTAGCATGCATGGGTGGGTAATTAACATGATTCTTAAAATGCAAGGAAGAACATGAAATTGAATTATATTTTATCCTAGGATTAGGAATTACCTCACTTACCCTTGAAGTTCCCCCTTGATGTGATCTTCTTCTTTTCCTTCTTTCTTCCTTCTCCCATCTCCTCAAGAGCTCCATTTTCTTGAACTCTTTACTCCTTGGCACTTAGTGTGGTAGTGCCCTAACTCTCCACATGTGAAGTAACGGATTTTCTTCCTTTTCTCTTGGACTTCTCCAATCCTACACTTCATGTTAGATTTAAATGGAATTGAATTGAGTGTAGATTTTACCTCTTTTTTACCTTTTGGGCACTTATCCTTGTAGTGCCCCTTTTCATTGCATCTAAAGCATATAACGTGGTCTTTTTTATTTGCTTTGGTGGAGGTGGAGGTGGAGGCTAGGTTGACTTCTTCTTCAACCTCTCTTGATGATGTGGAAGCTTCCTTTATTCTCTCGATAAGGTGGAGGATCTCTCACTCAATTCCTCTATCTCACTTGAAGATGTTGATACTTCTTGGACACTCGAAATTGTTTCGGGCTCATCCACTAGTTGAGCTTGTGTAGGGATCTTATGAACTTCTTTCAATTTGCTCCACAATTCACATGCACTTTGGTAATGTCCTACACAACTCATCACATTAGTAGGCAAGATATTAATCAAAATAATTATTACCTTTTCATTGGCCCGAGATTGTTCTTGTTACTCTTTGTTCCAATATCCAGGGCGAAGCTTCTTCCCGTGCTTGTCCTTTGGAACTTCGAAGGGCTCTTCTATGGCTATTCTACATGACCAATCCATGCTAAGCCAAGTCTCCATCAATGCCCGCCAATAGTCGAAGTCTTCATGATCGTAGGGTGGTGGTGAGTTGATATCGTCACCCAACTTGTCTTCCATGACTCTTTTCCTCTAGCGAGTGCTCCCTCGGCGATTAGTCCGATCAAGAGCGGTCCTTCGCTCTGATACCAATTGTTAGGATCGATTGTGTCCGCTAAAGGGGGGGTGAATAGCGAATCTCGTATCTTTCTTGTACCTGCGTTGTTAGTTGCACAGCGGAAACAATAATAAAAAGAACAAACAACGCTAACAAAGATTATTTAGTTGGTATCCACCCCGGCCGGGTGACTAATCCAAGAATCCGTCGGTGGATCACTCCCCGGATAACCTCCGGCTAGTCCTCGTCGCTCCTTATGGGTGGAGAAACCTCGCCATAGCACCAAACACACGATCTGGACTCTAGAGACTACTAACAAGCCTTACCCAAGCTTGTTTCGTCAAGAAACTCAGCCACCACGAAGTCCTCTTTAAATAGGACTCGGGGCTGATTTCTTGCTACCAGTCGACTGCCCCCAAGGCAGTCGACTGGTGCTAGCCAAATTCGACCGTTGACACCCCCAACGTTCGAATTTGCAAGCTCACCAGCCACCTACCAGTCGACTGCTCCCAGAGCAGTCGACTGGTCCCCAGTTGAATCCCTTCCCGAGTACATTCACACAGCACTCGATCCTCACAACTCGACTGACTCCTCATCCGTAGCCTCGACTATTGCCTTCGCGCCCTCTTCATCTTCGGCTCCCGTCCCTTGGATGCACGCAAGCCTTCAGCTTGCCTCCATGCCATCCTTCATGCATGCCTCGAAGTCCGCGCCCATCAGCTTATCATCCCTGCTCTCCAAGGTCCCTCGGATGCGCACGCAAGCCTCCAACTTACCTCCATACCATCCTTCACCATACCGAGGCCGTCCAGTCAAGTCCATATGTGTAACCTATACAACCTGCACACTCAACATACACATATAAGAATACAAGGGAAAACCTAACTTAAGCCCTTTGCCCAAACATCAAAACCTATGGTCACTCCGGACCATCTTAGGGTCGATTGCTCCAACACTAACAACGTGTAGGAAGTAAACCACGATCGAAGTGGGTGAACAGTTATTCACCCCTCTCTAGCCATACGTTAAGGTCCCTACAAGTGGTATCAGAGCCAGGTTCGCTCGTCTACAGACTAACTGTCGGGAGAGAAAAAAGCTAGAGGAAATGACGGTCGAAGAAAGATTAGGAAACGATATCAATGTTCCACCTCCCTACGTCAAGGTCCCTACAAGTGGTATCTAGCCGTACGTCATGGTCCCTACACTTCTCACCTCGGGCATCTGCAGCACCGCGAGGTAGTAGGGTTTTAATAGGCAAATGCTCAGTGTTTCTCCCAGTAAAATTTCATTTGCTTCGTTATTTATTGAACTGCAAGGCAGTGCCAACAAGAATACAAGTTTTATGCAAACTACTAAAAATCTCACCGAGTACGATAATGTCGGAGATGATTGGCGTGTCATGGCCTCTCCAGCCCCTTGCTTTTATCATCCTCCAGATAGTAGATGCCTCCGGTGAGCTTTTTGATGATGATGTAGGGCCCACCCCACTGAGGTTCCAGCTTCCCGGGGTCGGCGACTGGTTTGATCCTCTTCCAGACTTATCTCTAACTTCAAAGCTGCAGCAATCACCCGGCGATTGTAGGCTTGTTGTATACGTCGTCGGTACACTTCCAGCTGAGCAGCTGCTTTATCCGGACCTCTGACACGAGATCTAAGTCGATCAGCCGCTCTTGATCATTATCTTCCTTGTTATAGTGTTGTTGTCGGACGGACTCCTCGCCTACCTCCATCGGAATCACGACCTCAACTCCATACACCAGCTGAAAAGGGATCTGGCCTGTTCCTTCTCGTGGAGTGGTACGGTAGGACCACAAGATACTGGGGAGCTCCATAACCCAGCTACCTCCGACGTGATCTAGCTTTATCTTGAGTCCTCAGAGGATTTCCCGGTTAACGACCTTAGCTTGGCCATTGCCCTGAGGGTACGCGACCGACGTGAAGGCTTGGAGAATGCCTAGCCCCCGCACCATTCTTTGAGTTTGCGCCCGATAACTGTCTTCCATTATCCGACATCATCTTGTGGGGGATGTCATATCTGCAGACAATATCCCTCCATAGGATCTTCATCACCGCGGCTCTGTGATATGTGTCAGAGGCTCAGCTACCACCCATTTGGAGAAATAGTCCATGAGAACTAGCAGGAACTTCTTCTACTGAAGTTCGATTGGAAATGGGCCTACAATGCCTATTCCCCACTGATCGAATGGGTAGGATACTGTGGAGACTTGCAAGGGCTCGGTCGGTTGATGAGTCACATGCTGATGTCTCTGGCAGGCTTCACATCCGGCCACCAACTTGAGGAGGCTTGTAGAGTGGGCCGGTAGAGTGGGCAGAAGTACCCTGCCAAGATAATCTTCCTAGACAGAGACCTTTCCCCAATATGGCTTCCGCAGATACCTTCATGTACTTCTCGCATCACATAGTCAGTTTCCTCTAGCTCGACACATTTGAGGAGTGGTCGGGCAAAGACCTCCTGTATAGTTGATCTTCGACCAATGTGAATCTGGCAGCCCAGCGGCAAATAATCGGCTTCCTTGACCCATTCTTGGAGCATTCCCGCTGCGTAGGAACTCCACATATGGATCTCTCCAATCGGCTACGGTGTCGCCTTCCACCTCTTCTCCAATTTGCGCTACAGTCTCTTCCGGGTACTAGGTTCATCTAGCTCCAGGTCGAAATGGAGCTAACCAACCTGGCTAGTTCATCGGCCTTAACGTTGTCTACTCGGAAGATCTTCTGCAGGATAACCTCCGTGAAGGAAGCTTTTAGATGCTCATAAAGGGTCACATATCTCTGCAGGCGTTCACACCATACTTCGAAGTCACCCTTTATTTGCTGTGCCATAAGCTGAGAGTCCGAATGTACAACGACCTGAGTAGCTCCCACATGCTTAGCTGCTTGTAGGCCTACTAGGATGGCTTCGTATTCATCTTCATTGTTGATGGCTTTGAAGTGGAGCCGAATAGATAAATGTAATGTATCCCCTCGGGGGGAGACCATTAACACCCCGACTCCGTTGTGCCTACTGTTGGAAGACCCGTCTACATAGATCTTCCAGACTCCTTTGGCCTTGGGCTCTGGGACAGTCTCAAGCATGAAATCCGAGAGAGCTTGTGCCTTGATAGCAGTATGAGGCTGGTACTCAATCCCGAACTCGCTTAGCTCTGTCGTCCATTTAATCAGTCATCCTGAAGCTTCAGGATTGGTGAGGGCCCGTCCGAGCAGGTTGTTGGTGAGAACCACTACAGGATGTGCTAAGAAGTATGGCCTTAGCCTTCAGGCCATTAAGACCAAAGCATAGGCCAGCTTCTCCATCGTAGTGTATCACGTCTCGGCATCCTTCAGGAGATGTTCGAAAAAGTAAATGGGATATTGCACCATACCTTCTTCTTGGATGAGCGCAGAGCCCACTGCTTTTTCTGCTGCAGATAGGTAGACAAATAATGTCTCCTGGTCCACTAGCTTGTAGAGGATGGGGAGTTCAGCGAGATAGGCCTTCAGATCGGCGAATGCCTTCTCACGCTGGTCATCCCTGTCGAACTTGACTGCCTTTCTCAGAATCTTGAAGAATGGTAAGGTCCTGTCTGCAGACTTGGAGATGAATCTCGACAGAGTCGTAATCCTACCATTCAATCGTTGTATTTCCTTGAAGTTGCGAGGGGATGGCACATCCAAAATAGCCCTTACTTTTTCTGAATTAGCCTCGATTCCCCTCTCTGTCATCATATATCCCAAGAACCAACCACTCTTCACCCTCGAACAAGCACTTAGCCGGGTTCAACTTCAGCTTGTTGGCCCTCAAGGTGGCAACAATCTCAAGCATGAAATCTAGGAGAGCGTGTGCCTTGATAATGGTACGAGGCTGGTACTCAATCCTGCACTCGTTGAGCTCTATCGTCCATTTGATCAGCTGACCTGAAGCTTCGGGATTGGTAAGGACCCGTGCGAGCGGGCTATTGGTGAGAACCATGACAGGATGTGCTAAAAAGTATGGACTTAGCCTCCGGGCCATTAAGACCAAAGCATAGGCCAGTTTCTTCATCGTAGTATATCGCGTCTCGGCATCCTTCAAAAGATGGTCGAAGAAGTATATGGGATATTGCACCATGACTTCTTCTTGGACAAGCGCAGAGCCCACCGCTTGTTTTGCTGCAGATAGGTAGACAAATAATGTCTCCCCCTCCACTGGCTTGTAGAGGATGGGGAGCTTGGCGAGATAGGCCTTCAGATCGGCAAATGCCTTCTCACACTGGTCATCCCAGTCGAACTTGACTACCTTTCTTAGAATGTTGAAAAATGGTAGGGTCCTGTCTGCAGACTTGGAGATGAACCTGGACAGAGTCATGATTCTACCATTCAACCGTTGTACTTCCTTAAAGTTGTGAGGGGATGACATATCCAGAATAGCCTTTACTTTTTCTGAATTAGCCTCGATTTCCTGCTCTGTCACCATGTATCCCAAGAACCGGTCACTCTTCATCCCAAATAAGCACTTGGCAGGATTCAACTTCAGCTTGTTAGCCCTCAGAGTGGTGAACGCTTCTTCTAAGTCGACTATCATATCCTTTCCCTTGTCGGTCTTGACCAGGATATCATCCACCTACACTTCGATGTTCTTCCCAATCTGATGCCTAAAGACCTTATCCATCATCCGCTAGTAGGTTGCCCTGCGCAATCCGAAAGGCATGACATTATAGCAATATCTGTCATCTACTGTCACAAAGCTGACTTTCTCCTGGTCTTCGGAAGCAAGAGGAACTTGATGGTAGCCTTGATAAGCATCCAACATCGAAATGAAATCACAACCGGCAGTAGAATCTACTAACCGATCTATTCGAGACAAGGGGTAATAATCCTTAGGGAAGGCTTTATTCAAATCTCGAAAATTAATATAGACCTGTCATTTACGCCTAGCTTAGGGACAAGGACTACATTAGCTAACCAGGCTGGGAATTGAACTTCTCTTATGTGCCCGGCTCTTAACAGCTTGCTGACTTCATCTCTGATAGCCTTATCTTGTTCGAGTGCAAAATGTCTTCGCCTCTATTTCACCGGCTGGGCTCCAGGGATTACATGCAAGTGATGCATGGCTAGAGGTGGGGGGATCCTTTGATTTTTCAATAGCCCAGGTAAAGACATCTCGATGGCTTTGCAGGCAGTCGATAAGACGGCTTCTCAACTTCAGTGCAAGATCGATGGCGATCCTCGTAATTCCCCCCGTCTGTTGAGGGTGAATCTGGACCTCCTTGTTGGAACTTGGATGGCTATAGAGGGGGGTGAATGTAGCCAGACACTAAATCTTTTTCTCTTTTAGATTTTCTGCACTTGAAGGTTAGCAACAGCGGAAGCAAACAAGTAGACAACAGAGATGCAAGAATCAAAGAACAAACCAAAACTCTAACACGAGGATATACAAGGTTCGGGGATAACTTGCCCCTACTCCTTGGCGTGCCCGTAAGGTGTGCGGTCCCTTGAACGTCGGCAGATCAAGCCCCGAAAATCCGGATATCACAACCTCCTTCTCGGTGGAGAAACCTCTCCACAACAAGTCTCAACAGAATGATATGAAATACAACACAGAGACAAAGGAAGCTTACAGAGCTCGAAGGAGACAGTTTACACGGCACAACTCACAACACAGCAAGATCCTGGCAAGAGCCTTCACTCAGCTCTTCCGTCTCATGGTGTCTTCTTGCTGATCGACTCGCAAACTTCTCCACTGGCTCAAAGCTCTGGAGATGCAGTATCAGAGTGTTGGCGCTTCTAAGAGATCAGAAAGTTGCACCAGTGATTAATTGATACGATGCCTCTTTGCTAGGCAACACTTAAGCCTCTGCCCATCGTCACCCATCTCCAGGTCACAGGCGCGCCTCCACAGCTCACCAGCTGCTCACCAGCTCGTCTGCAATAGCCTCAGCTACTCCTGACCTCTTCTAGACTCCCTGAACTCTCTTCAGCTAAGCCCAGGTCAGCTCGTCAGCTTCCCAGCCATTGTCAGCCCGTGCCAGACATCCATTGTAACCTGAGAAGTGAAAACAGCCAAACCTGAACCATGGAAAGTCCCCAGTTGACCTCCTCCATTGTTTGAATCATCCCTGCATTACCTACACACTTAGCAGACGTTTAGCAAATGAAATCAAACGTGAATCAGTAATAGTAGAGAAAATCATAGCGAAATCAGAACGCGATCAGAAGTCTGACAGCGGATTTGAATTAAAGTTACAGCTACTGATCGATCCACAGACCGATCAGAGAGGACCCTGATCGATCAGGTCACATCCTGATCGATCCAGTGTCTCCCTGATCGGTCACACTGACCGATCAGGTTGTGCCCTGATCGGTCTGGTGACCGATCAGGTCACTCCTGGACCGATCAGGACCCAGCCTGATCGGTCCAGGAGGCCTTTGATCGATCACCAAGACCGATCAATGGTTTCTCCATAATCTCTCTGCCTCTTCTCTGATCGTTTGCCCGAACGATCAGAGACCAACCCAAACCTTCTGTTCTCTCCCTGAACGTTCACCAGAACGATCAGGAGTTGCATAGAAGGATTTGTTCTCTCTCTGATCGTTCACCAGAACGATCAGAGTTCTCTGGATCGGTCACCAGACCGATCCACAATAGGGAGTTTGTGCCAACTACCTGATCGGTCTACAGACTGATCCAGCTTCGACCAATTCAACCCTAAGTCAAGAGAACGGGCTCCCTAGCATTCTCTGACTCATTCTGGTCCCACGGACCAAGACTCCGTGCCCAGCTTCACTCACCGGGACTTCATTCAACCTAGCTTCACTCGCTAGGACCTGGCTTCACTCACTAGGATTTCGATCACCCCACTCGTTGGGACCCGACTTCACTCACTGGGGTTTCCTTCACCTGGCTTCACTCACCAGGGTTTTCATCACCTGGCTTCACTCACCAGGACCCCGCTTCACTCACCGGGGTTTCAGTCACCTGGCTTCACTCACCAGGACCCGGCTTCACTCACCGGGATTTCAATCACCTGGCTTCACTCACCAAGACCCGGCTTCACTCACTGGGATTTTCGTAACTCGGCTTCACTCACCGGGAGTCATGCCTAGTCCCCAACCAGGACTTAAACCAGACTTATCTCATTAACCTAAACTAAAATCGGTGTCAACACCAAAACAACAATCAGGGTTAGACTGCATCAACACTCCTCACTCCCGACCTCCCTCCGTTCTTCTTTGGGTCCTCCCTCCTCTCGTGGGTCGGCCAGATCAATTTGTAGAGTTTCATGAGACTTCGAATGCTTGCGGGACTCCGATCTGACCTCCCCACTGTAGCATCACCGAGACACTAGCTGGTCTCCCTTAACCTCGGCCACCTAATCGCCCTGAGATGGTGTTGTAGGATGAGGGAGCATCAACGACTAGGAAGGGAGTCCTTCTCGTCCTCTCCAGAGTGTCACTGCCCAATGACAGCGATAGGGTAATTTGTCCTATCGGCTGTACTCAGTATCTTGTGAAGCCGAAAGCGGAGTCGAAAACGGATGTAGTTCATCCTCGTTAATCTGTATTTGATCTAGGGCGGCCTTGTATAGAATGTTCACGGAACTACCTGTATCCATAAAGATACACTTAACCTCATAATTTGCAATGCGTGCAAGAATTACCAGGGCATTTTCGTGAGGAGCTATTACGTCTTCTAAGTCCTCGGGACCGAAGGAGATGATAGAGCCATGATGTTGGCTCTGGCTCGTCTCGATGGCATAGTTCTCTAGATGATGGGTGTGAGCCTTCCTCGCCCTGTGGGAATCTCCTCCGGTGGGTCCTCCCGAGATCACCCCCACATGGCCAGAAGGCGGAATTGTGTTATTTATAAGTTGGAGCCAAATTGTGATGTCTAGTTTTCTTTAATGATTTTGAGCTATGTTGCTCTAAGATTTGTGAAGAGTTTTGATTGCCCTTGTATGAGGCTTTTGAGTTGTTGGATTTTTCTTTAGCAAATTCTAATCTTTAGCAAATTTTTCTTTTAAAATATGTCACTATTAAACTTGGCCAAGTGTCAAATATCGTTATCCTATGATCAATTATATTCTTTATAAGTTTTTAACAACATAATGATTGAGGAATCAAACCTAATTAAATTAAGCTTCTAACAAAATTACACTTAAAATCCTAAATAAGACAACCACTAGAGACTTTCATTTAAAGATTTATTCTCCTAAACTGCATTCCACTAAAGGGTATTGAAATAATAAAAGTCACGAATCTTTTGTTCCTTTAAAAAAAAGATTCTGGGCTGTCAAAAAGAAGGCTGGAGGTTGCAAAAGCAACCCTCACAGTCAAGAACTGCAATATTATGCGGTTCTTACACACTCATGGGGGCTAAAGCCCCATTATCCCCCATGTAGTTTTGCTATTATGCACGGCTACAGGCACAAGGAGACATTGTTCATTATCCTTCTACACTACACTCTCCGTGTGTTCGATGAATTGACATTTAGGAACAAGTAGTGTTCCAGCGAGGGGAGAGAAAAGATAAAGCCACCACTTGTCACCTTCATGGCCCTTCCGGGGTGGCCCCAAAGGGATAAATCATGAGTAAATCCGAAGTAGTATTGCACATATCAAAAATCATTGTCGATGATACAACGACCCTTATAGCAGATGCAGGGGCAGAAGAGAAAGATAATTGATGCGATACAACATCCCTTATAGTAGATGTAGGTTCGCATAAGCTTATTTCATGATCCCACTTTTTATTTATGAATTGCTTTATTATAAAATCAAAATTTGTTTTTTTTTTGAAAAATTAATCTTTTAAAATAAAATTCCATTTTTAATTCTACTTCTTATAAAATTGTTCTTAGAAATATTATTTAAAATTTAAGTCATGAAATTATGAAAATTTTCTTATTTAAAATTAATATGATAAGAATTAGATATTGTCAGACAATATGCGAATTAGAGGTGAAGGGAGAACTTCTAAGGCTGCGTTTGGTACGCTTGTTTTTCATTTTCATTTTTCACAGAAAATGTGATTTTCGAGAAAACGTGTTTAGTTTATATTTTCCAGACTTCTTTTCCAAAAAAGGATATAGTGCTTTCTAGAAAACTAGAGAATAAAATAAAGTCATTTTCTAGAAAATGATATGATTTTTCAAAAAAAATAGAAAATGTAGTAAACCAAACGCTCCCTAAAATTCTCTAGATCTTCTCTAACAAGTCTAATAATCCTCAAGAAAATTAGGGGGAAATTTTGAAAATTTCAGGAAAATGTAGGTAATAGACTAGATAGATCATACAATTACTACATTTTCATCAAATTCAATCCCATACTTCCCTAACATGGCAAAAACAAAGCTCAAGATCCAGTGCTAGAGCATATGCATCTCCAAACTTTCTACGACATCAACCTTCACCACACGAGAGTTTTTTCTCTTCGTCTTCTTCCTACTCCTCTGCTTCCTCTTCTTCTCCTTGGCGGACGCACACGAAATCCTATGGTAGTGCTTGTACCTATGGTCACTACAACCCCTTCATTCCACCACATTGAAGATGAATCAAAGCTTCTCCCATTATTTGGCACAGTTGCTACATGGACTCTGCGTCTGCCATGCTCCATGCTCGCTAAGCTTCTCGTATCTCATGGTCCTCCTCTCCTCCATTATTTGGCACCAGTCTCTTCTCCTCTCCGGCTCTTGCTGATTAATTAAGTTCATTCATGATTCTTTTCATTCGTGGACTGGTCCAAAGAAGATGAAAGAGAGAATGGGATGGTGGTGTCTCTTTGTGATTGGGTGATGTTGAGGAATTGCATGAGCTGAGGGGCATGAGAAATTAAAATGACAGAGGTGCAGGTGCAGGGACGACGAGGCCAAAGGACATGTGGCATTGGGAATCTCTTTGAACTTTAGGCCTGCAGAACCAAAATTCGTGCGAGCTGCATGATAATTATCATTTTATTGATAAATTTAGGCTCTCAAATCCATGTTTGATCCACATTTTATATGCTTAAGTTTACATTTACTTAAGGTTTCATGTATTTCTTCTATTGTGGTTTTTAATTCAAATCTTTATATATTTAAGATATTTTGGCACTAAATTGTGAATCTAATTTTGTAGGCTCCAAATGATCATGGACCTATATCAAATTGGGTCAAACATGAGTCCGAATTGGATTCGGATCAAAGGGATCAAGCAGCGGGTTAATATGAGTCGTCCATTCGAGAGAACGGCTAGATCTGAGCCATCGGTCAACTTCTGATCAATCCAAGTTTAAGATAGACTTAATCAAGTTCATATATCAAGATCTGAATGTTTCGGCCAGATCAGAGTTAATTCAATCGTTGGATCAAGCTCAAGACGATCTAGACCATCCAAGCAAATGAAAGGAAAGATCTGAGCCATCCGCCATAGATCTAGTTGATCCGAGCTAAGGACAAGTAGATCAGGACCATTGATCAAGATCTGGGGAGTTTGGTTCAGATCGGAGCAGATCCGACCGTTGGATGAACCCGATTCAATCATAGCCGTCCAAAATTCAAAGGGTTAAGTTTAAATCAGAATTCCTGTTGGTGCAGAAAGCACCAAAGACAAACTTGTGTTTTAATAATGGCAACAGGGTTCAAAAGTTAAGTCTTACTTGTTATCTAACATGTCACTTGAGTGTGCAGAGTAAAAAGCCCTAGCAAAGGACTGCTAGGCACTGGCGAAGGAATGCCAGAGTAAAAAACCCTAGCGAAGGACTGCTAGGCACTGGCGAAGGAATGCCAGAGTGAAAAGCCCTAGCGAAGGAATGCTAGGCACCGGGCGAAGGACAGCTCGGCATCTAAAGCCTGGCAAAGGACCGTCAGGCAAAAGTCCAACCAAAGGAACGGTTGGCATCAGGTACACTCTCCCGAGAGGAGTAGGTGAGGACGCGTTCCCCGTCGAGGGAACAGTAGGCGTTGATTTGACCTAGGGTTCCATTTTGGAGACCCAAAGTCAGAACCAAGACAGCTAAGGCTGTATAAACTAACAATTTATTGTTTCATTGTGTTTTGGACTAACCCTGGATGCAGGATCGAAGGAACGTGTGTTTGCAGCTCAGAGAGCCTCAAAGGAATGAGGCAATAGCTGACCAGGGCGCCCGGAGTGTCCCGGGCGCCCCCAAGGTGAACACAAAACACAAGAAAGCAAAGCAAGCTTCGACAGTTCAACTCCCGGGCGCCCCCAGCGTCCCGGGCGCCCCCAGCACCAACTGCCGAAGAAGCTCCCTTCGAAGCCAGCAGATGACACTTTGACCCGGTCAATCCGGGCGCCCCGAGTGCTCCGGGCGCCCCGGTCCAAACTGATCCCGAAGGTAAAGGGATCAGACGCTGACCGAGAAATCGCCGGATCAACCGACACGTGGGGGGGGGCACCCCCGACGTCCCGAGCGCCCCCAGGCCCTATATAAAGGGCCCTCGACCCCAAGCTTCGAACATCACTTGATTCAACGCTTCAAAGCTCTACTGCTCTCGCGCCTTGCTCCGAAACCTCCCAACTCGAGCCGACGACGTCCTGCTGCTCTGGAAAAAGTCAATCTACTTCGGACGTCGGTAAAGAAGAGTGATTTTTAATTTACTGCACTTATTTCTGTAATCAATCTTTGTAAACGGATTTTACGCTTCATATAGAATTGCCCAAAGTAAACGATCAACGATCGTGGGCCTTGGAGTAGGAGTCGACCTAGGCTCCGAACCAAGTAAAAATTACTGTGTTCGCATGTTTGCTTTTATCTTCCGCTGTGCAATTGCTTTTTCAATAAATCCGAACGATTTTCCGATATTCACCCCCCCTCTATTGGTTCTCTCGATCCAACAAGTGGTATCAGAGCGGGGAAGTTCAAACTTGGTGCAACCACCAGTTTGAAAAAAAAAATTCGGATTTTTTTTCTCGTTCGAATTCTCTTTAAATTTTACGTTCGAACTTCTTTCGTTAATCGAGGTTGGTGTAACACCCCTCGATATCTTATTTTTCTTATCCCGCACTACTAATCCAAGATCGAGTCTTGGGAAATTTTTTTTGTTAGTTATCTTTTTTAGGTTAAATGGCCATGCAAGAAGGATTTAGCACCGCCAGACCTCCACTTTTCAGTGGAGAAGACTTTTCTTACTGGAAAAGTCGAATGGAGGTCCACCTGAAAACTCAGGTGGACATGTGGATCATCATCCAGTCCGGACTGGAGATCCCCAAAAATGCCGAAGGAGTACCGCAGATCTACTCAGAATGGGACAACGCCCTGAAGCGCAAAATTGAAGCCGATGCAAAGGCGACCCAGACTCTCCAATGCGGATTGACAAAAGAGGAGCTGAAACGGGTAGGCCCCTTCAACAGTGCTAAGGAGTTGTGGGCAAAATTGATCGAGCTGCACGAAGGAACATCAGATACTCGGATCAGTAAAAGGGATCTGCTTCTGAACAAACTGTACACCATCAAGATGGCCGACAACGAAACAGCAGCCCAACTCCACGCACGAATCCAAGAATTGATGAACGGTCTTCACACTATAGGTCACAAGGTCGAAAACCGTGACCTAATAAGCTATGCCCTAAATGCTTTCCCTAGAAATACCTTGTGGGCATATATGGTAGATGCATACAAGGTTTCAAGGGATCTCTCTAAAATTAAATTAGATGAATTGTTTTCTGAGTTAGAACTTCATGAACAGACTAACTGCAATATGGCCGAGAAAGGAATTGCCTTTGTTGCAGGAAAAATTGGAAGATCGATAAAGAAGAAACCTCAACCTGAACCCGAGTCTAACTCAGACTCAGACGCTGAAGACGAAGAAGGAGATCAATCTGAGCTGGTCCGACTGGCCCGAAGCTACTATAAGAAATTGAAAAACCAAGTCAACACACGAAGGACAAGCCGAAGAAAGGACGAACCAGCTGAACCCGCAAGTAACAAAAACAAGCCCAACGTAACCTGCTACGAGTGCAAGAAGAAGGGCCACTACAAGACGGAGTGTCCAAACCTAAAGGAGAACAAAAAGACAAGAAGAAAGAAAGCACTCCAAGCAACCTGGGACGAATCTTCATCAGAAGAAGAAGAAGAAGAACCCCAGTCAAACCTACTAGCACTGACCGCTTTAGAAGAAGTCGAGACCGAGTCAGAGTCAGAAAAGGACGACGGCAGACTAACCTTTTCAGAAGACGGCGAAATCAAGGTAAGCGGTTTCAATAAAAGTCAATTGAACGAACTTATTTCCTATCTCTCTTGAGATTTGGCGAAAGCCAAACTCCGAGTTGAATCCCTCCGACAGGAAGTAAAACTCCTAAAGGAGGGAGCTGACTCTAAATCCTTAACCGAGAAAATTCAAGAAGGAACTCCTACTCAATTTGAAAAACTTGAGAAAGAGAACTCCTCCCTGAAAACTCAGGTTAAGGATCTGAGAGCGGCCTTAGAACGATTCACTTCTGGTTCCAAGGGTCTTGACATGATTCTTGGAAAACAGAAGTCCGTTCTAAATCGATCCAGACTTAGCTATAGAACCAAATCCCGACAAAAATCTTACTTTGCTGTACTGAATCAGTTCAGAAGTAAAGTTCAGGCATGGGTACCTAAACTGTGCCTGAACAAACCAACTGGATCAAATCAGTATTGGATCCCCAAGGACAAGATTCACATCTTGCCTAATTATTATCGTGGCTATAGTCCAGGGGGAGCCAAATTAAAAACTATTTTTATTGTTAAATAGAATTTAATTCTTGCAATTTGCCTGATTGATTGTTTATTTAAACTTATGCAATTTACCATGCTTAGACTTAGGTTAGTATAAGGACAGAACAAACTTAACTGGAACTTAAAAACATAGTATTGGGTGGAGGTGAGATGATAGTACGTTAGGGAAACCAATTCTAATAAGATCAAGTTCACTTGGTCTCTTTAGACTGGTGAAACTAGCCGAAGCTACCGATCCAAAATCCAAACTAGTTAGACCAGAACTTTTTCAAAGATTAATTTTGAAAATGAAACTTCATTAAATGGCTTTGTCAAGGAAAGGGTTGATGATCCAATAAGGCTACGGCCAAAGAAGGCCTAGTGTCTCGCCAAGACCTGGAAGCCAATTTTTGAATTTCAAATTCAAATTACCTTTTGTAAAATTCAAATCTAACACAATTTTCAGTTAAGTATAGATTCAAACATCTCCTTTCAAAAATAAATTGGAATGTTTTCAAAAATTAATTAAGATTTTCAAATTTTAAAAATAAAAAAACCCTGTCTCACGAAACCTATAAGGCTAACGTGATTGAAAACCCTAGATTAGGTGAGACAGTAAGAATAAACTCAATTATGATTACTTTAATACCTATATTGTAGTCAAATTAGTCAAAACATGGTCAACATAGTCAAACCATGGTCAAAGCAGTCAAACCATAGCCAAACCATGGTCAAACCGATTAAACCATGGTCAAACACAAAATTTGTCTCTTCGCTACAGTCCCGGGCGCCCGTGACTCCTCGGGCGCCCCACCCCACCTTTTTCCTAGGACTACAAATCAAACAAACTAGAGATGGAAACTACGTCCATCAATCCAAATATGCTAAAGAGTTAATAAAGAAATTTAAAATGGATAACTCTAAAAGCATAAATACCCCCATGGCAACTAATGTAAAAATAGATAGTGACCCTGATAGTAAGCCAGTAGACCTCAAATTGTATAGGAGTATGATAGGTAGTCTACTGTACCTTACAGCCAGGAGACCTGACATTCTTTTTGCTGTAGGGATGTGTGCTAGATACTAAACCTGTGCTAAGGAAACACACTTAGCAGCCCTAAAAAGAATACTAAGATATGTAAAGGGCACCCTAAATGTAGGGATTTGGTATCCTAGAACCTCAACCTTCAATTTGTCAGGATACTCGGATTCTGACTATGCTAGTTGTAAATTAGATAGAAAGAGCACAAGTGGAAGCTGCCAACTGTTAGGAAATAGTCTAGTAAGTTGGTGCAGCAAAAAACAACACTGTGTAGCTCTGTCCACAACTGAAGCTGAGTATGTAGCCTTAGGAGAATGTGTAGCACAACTTTTATGGATGATGCACACTCTTAGGGACTTCCAGCTCAACTACACCCAAACTCAAGTATTTATTGGCAATATAAGTTCAATCAATCTAACTAAGAACCCAATCCAACATTCCAAAACAAAACATATAGAAGTTAAACATCACTTCGTAAGAGACTATGTAGCCAGGGGTGAGATAGTACTTAAACATATAGACTCAAAATCCAACTTAGCTGATATATTCACAAAACCATTACCTGAGTCTGAGTTCAGCTCACTAAGAAGGCAGTTAGGATTGTGCTCTGTAGAATAGATTAACTCTACTGTTGATTTTTTTTTACTGCTTTACTTGATTTAAAAATCAGTTTTTAAAAATAGAATTTTGAAAAACTGTTTTACTTAAATTCAAAATCAGTTTGTTTTAAATCTTTTTCAACTTAGTTTTCTTTCAAAACTACCCCCTTTCAAAACTAGGGCTTTTTCGCAAAAGGACTTAGCTTAGGCCCTAGCCCTAGAACTGCATGCACCTATAGATTTAGAAGCCAGCATCTCACAAGCACCTTAGGGTACTTTTGATTGATAACCTAGAAAGGGTTGAGATGCTTAGGTCTTTGCCTTAATTCAAGATGCTTTAAGTCAGTGCATCTGCAGTAATTGGGGCACTAAATACAACTTATACAGCAATCAAGTTAAGTGTCAAGTTTAGAAAATCTAACTTGAACAGAAACACTTAACTTGACTAACCCTAGCGAAAACTACTGCTTATAACAGTTAGTAAGTAGCTAAATGGGTTAGACAGGTCCCTACAAGAGAAAATCAACTGATTTGGTCTGAATCTTGGTTCAGTACAGCAAAATCATACGAATATTTTTTAAAGTCATTTCTTTTATGCAAATTAATTTCTGCAATATCTATCTGTTTTTGATATATGGCAAAGGGGGAGAGATAGGAAAGGAGAGAGTTAAAAAATTTTTCAAACTATCAAAATTTTTTTTTCAAAAAGTTAGCTACTTTTCAAAGCTTTTCAAAACCTTTCTAGAAATACTTAAGTTTTTTGTTTTAAGAAAATCCTACTAAGTACTTAAGTTTATTAAGTACTAAGTTTTTATAAGTACTTTAAGCTTAAGTTTTTCAAAACTTCCATAAGTACATTAAGCTTAAGTTTTTCAAAACGTCCATAAGTACTTTAAACTTAATTTACTAAGTACTTAATTTATTTCAAAATTTACTATGTACTTAAATTGTTTCAAAGTTTACTAAGTGCTTAAGTTTTTCAAATCCTACTAAGTACTTAACATAAAAGTTTTCAAAAACTTTTGAGTACTTTAAACTTAAGGCTTCAAATTTGTGTTAAGTACTCTAAACTCATGCTTTCAAAAATTCCTCTATGAACTTTTAAAACTTAAGTTATCAAAAGATTTCCAAAGTATCTAAACTTAAGTTTTCAAAGTGCAAAATTATTCTAAGTAAAGTTTTTTAAACTTAGAACCCCACGACGTTTTGAAAAATCTAGGGGGAGATTCCCTCCAGGGGGAGGGAACAAATTTTTATGCTTTTGATTAAACTTAACTTTTTGAACTAGGGTTGCCATAAATCAAAAAGGGGGAGATTGTTGGTGCAGAAAGCACCAAAGTCAAACCTGTGTTTTGATAATGGCAACAGGGTTCAAAAGTTAAGTCTTACTTGTTATCTAACATGTCACTTGAGTGTGCAGAGTAAAAAGCCCTAGCAAAGGACTGCTAGGCATTGGCGAAGGAATGCCAGAGTAAAAGCCCTAGCGAAGGACTGCTAGGCACTGGCGAAGGAATGCCAGAGTGAAAAGCCCTAGCGAAGGAATGCTAGGCACCGGGCGAAGGACAGCTCGGCATCCAAAGCCTGGCAAAGGACCGTCAGGCAAAAGTCCAACCAGAGGAACGGTTGGCATCAGGTACACTCTCCCGAGAGGAGTAGGTGAGGACGCGTTCCCCGTCGAGGGAACAGTAGGCGTCGGTTCGACCTAGGGTTCCATTTTGGAGACCCAAAGTCAGAACCAAGACAGCTAAGGCTGTATAAACTAACAATTTATTGTTTCATTGTGTTTTGGACTAACCCTGGATGCAGGACCGAAGGAACGTGTGTCTGCAGCTCAGAGAGCCTCAAAGGAATGAGGCAATAGCTGACCAGGGCGCCCGGAGTGTCCCGGGCGCCCCCAAGGTGAACACAAAACACAAGAAAGCAAAGCAAGCTTCGACAGTTCAACTCCCGGGCGCCCCCAGCACCAACTGCCGAAGCTGATCCCTTTGAAGCCAGCAGATGACACTTTAACCCGGTCAATCCGGGCGACCCGAGCGCTCCGGGCGCCCCGGTCAAAACTGATCCCGAAGGTAAAGGGATCAGACGCTGACCGAGAAATCGCCGGATCAACCGACACGTGGGGGGGCGCCCCCGACGTCCCGGGCGCTCCCAGGCCCTATATAAAGGGCCCTAGACCCCAAGCATCGAACATCACTTGATTCAACGCTTCAAAGCTCTTCTGCTCTCGCGCCTTGCTCCGAAACCTACCAACTCGAGCCGACGACGTCCTGCTGCTCCGGAAAAAGTCAATCTACTTCGGACGTCGGTAAAGAAGAGTGATTTTTAATTTACTGCACTTATTTCTGTAATCATTCTTTGTAAACGGATTTTACGCTTCATATAGAATTGCCCAAAGTAAACGATCAACGATCGTGGGCCTTGGAGTAGGAGTCGACCTAGGCTCCGAACCAAGTAAAAATTACTGTGTTCGCGTGTTTGCTTTTATCTTCCACTGTGCAATTGCTTTTTCAATAAATCCGAACGATTTCCGATATTCACCCCCCCTCTATCGGTTCTCTCGATCCAACAATTCCCTCTTCTTCTCCAGGGGTCGTCGTCGCGTCGTGGAGCCTTCATCGCAGCTGTAGCTTAGTTTTCTCTGTTCTTCATCGATTTCTTTGCAATTTTCTTCGGAGATCACGTGCGGCCACATTAGATCAAGCTCGTTTCCAAGATTTCAGATCAATGAGGTTGAATTCCTATTTCATTGCAGACGATTTTGTCGCTGAAAGTGGATCTCGGTTGAGGGTTTCGCCGGAGTCCTGTTCCACTGCCGTTTCCAATCGATTCGCTGCTGTTTTCATCCTCTGAGCAATCAGATGCACTCAGAGGGGTTCTCTGAATGCTGCTGAAAGTTACTGGGCGTGATTGACATCTAGCTGATCGAAGGAGGAGGAGATTGCGGGAGCATTCAGTCACTGATCGGTGCTGGCGATCGGACAGAGGGTCTACTGATCGGTCTCCAGTCTGATCAGTGTAGCTCCTGATCGGTCGACTGACCGATCAGGGAGGCAATTTTGCAGAAAATTGATTCAGAATCTTTTCTTCAGTGGTTTTTGGAGTTGGAGGGTTTCTTGCTCAACCTTCGTGTGACGGCGAAGGGAAGTTTTGGATATAAACTTGATTTGATGTTTAATTTAGGGTAATTTTGTTCCTAGCACTTGTTTTCTTCAAGTTGTTATAATTGTTTCCATTGCACTTTAAGCCATGTGCTTAAGCCAAGTTTTGTTCTAGCTATTCTTTAATCTGCAATTAATTCCTTGCAATTCATTTTCTGCAATTTATTACCTACAATTAGTTCTTTAAGTTTTATTTTAAGAGTTTGAATTTAATTGTTCAGTTGTCAATTAGGTTAAATTTCGTTCTCGTAATTCCCTACTTTAGTTCTGCTAGTTCAGTTTATTTCATTCCTACTTTCTATTTCATATTGTCATTTCTTCTTATTACAAAAACCCCATTTTATCCAGAAAACCCAAATATCGAACGACAAATAAACCTGTAAGCTCGAGTTAAACATTCGTTCAACTAGTCCTTGGAAAAATACGACCTGAGGCCCCTCTACTATATTTTAATCTTTGTTAGCCAAAGGGTTTTCAGCTTTATAAATATCTAAATTTGAGACTCACTCGTGACACATTGCTTTTGGGCATAGTAATTGGGTCTATCAAATTTTTGGCGTCGTTGCCGGGGAACTACTAGTTGAGTTTGTTTAATTTGAGTTTGTTTAATATTTATATTCTTGGATTCTATTTTCATTTGCTTTATCTTTTTGTATCCAGTTGCTGCTATTTTGTTTGTTTTGTGACAGGACTGCAGGGTGTGATCTTGAGAGTAAGAAGCTATTGAAAATTTTTCTACTCATTCAAGCAGTACCATGGCAGAATATCAGTATTTTCAGAACTATCAGCAGTCTTATTTCCAATTCTAGAATTCTCAACAAGATTTTCAACCATTCCATCCTTATCAAGATTACCAGCAATCAAATTGTCAGTTTCAAACTCAGTTTCAACAATTTCAGCAAGATTCTCAGCCAAGTCAACCTTTTCAACAATTTCAGCAGCCCTATACTAATTTTTAGCAAAACCAATCTTTCAATCAGTCACCACATCAATTTCAACCATAATGCCAAAATTTTCAGCAAGGTTACAATCATAATCAGCAAAGCTTCCAACCATTTAGTCAGAATTTTCAACCTCCACAATTTCAGCTCTCACCACAACAATTTCAACCTCAAATTCAGAATTTTCAGAGCTACAATTTTCAGCAGTTTCAACCATGTTCCCAACCCACTTTTCAGCAATTCCAACAACCAAATCAATTATTTGATCAGCCCTAACAATTCCAATTTCAGAATTCACAACCTATTTCTAATTTTGAGCAACCTAATGCTATTTCAAGTTCAACAGGAGTCCTATATTCATCAAGAAGACTTTTAGGATTCTAGAGTGCTTAAGGTTCAACAACAAAGGCTGGAGGAGATGTTACAACAACTCTTGCATCAACAAAAATATGATTCTCCTCTTAAAGATTGTGAAAGTCGCCTTGGACAATTGGTTAATCAAATAAATCAAATGCAAGCTCAAGGATCAAGCCATTCATCTTCTCAAGCTACTCAAAATTTTAAGGGATATGATTATGCACCAACTTTGAGGAATGAAGAGGTTGTTTCAAGTTTAAACACTCCAAATGTCGAATTTCCTGAAAAATTTCCAGCATTTCATTTCTCCATTCAAAACAGCCCCGAAGTTGATTTTATATTAGTTCAAGGTGACCCTAGTGCAAGCCTATGACCTTCTTCAATTGATTTTGTAGTTTTGGTGGAAGAAGAAGAAGAAATCATCAAAATTAGGTCACCTACAGCAGTTATTCCTCCTGAAATTCCTGTTCAGAGTTCACTTCCAAAATTTTCAGCTCAAGAAAAAGAACCAAAAGTTCCTTTACCATTTTTCCAGCACCCCAGAGAGGATCCTCCTAGCATTAGCATGGATATTTCAGATGAAGTTATTGCTGATGATGTTTTACTGGACATAGTGGGAGAAGATTTTATTTCAGAGGAAGCTGAGGATGAATTAGCTGTGGAGGAAGTGGAAGAGATGGATGGAAAAGCATGTGACCGCCTTGAATTCGAAGCTGAAGCTCCAAAGGACCCTTCTCATCTTTTATTTTGTGATGATATTGTTATTGATGGTCCTAATTTTTCTAATATGGTTGTTGCAGATATTAATGAGGAAGCATGCATGGCAGATGATTCTACAGGTGTAGGGGATTGCACTGAGCCCCAGGGACCACCAACAATGATGGATACATAAGAAAATTTAGAGGATAAGCTACAAAGTTTAGGGACTTGCATGGTGGAAGCAAGAACCCAAAAATGACCTGAGTTAGTTGAATGTCCACCAGAACCTAAGTTTGAAGAGGAGCCCTTACTTGACCAGGAGGAAGCAATAGTTACATCTACTTTTGTAGAACCTCTAGGTATTCTTCAGCATGATCAGGTAAATAATTCTCCTATTTCTTTAGAAGAACTCATGGAGATACCTAGGGTTGAGTTCGTTGGTTTTGATGATATTCTTGACACATCTTGTGTAGATATTAATTTTGAAAAATTCATTGAGGTACCTATTATTGGTTGTGATGACTTTCTTAATATATCTTATGCTGAAATTGATTGTGAAAAACCCATGGAGGCATCTCAAATTGATTTTGTTGAATGTGAAACATGTTGTGATACATCTTATGTGGATACTAATTGTGAAAAACTCATAGATGTATATGAGGATGATTTTGTTGGTTTTGATACAATTTTTGATACATCCTATGTAGAAGCTGATTGTGAGAAACTCATAGAAGAACCTAGGGTTGAATTTGTAGAATGTGAAGCATGTCTTGATTCATCCTTTGTAGTGGTTAATTGTGAAAATTCCTTAGAGGCACCTGAAATTGCATTTGTTGAATGTGATATATTTCTTGATGCATCTTATGTGGAGGCTGAGACTATTTTGTGAAAATCTGATTGAGGTACGTAGCATTGATTTCATTAGCTATGATACGATTCTTGATACATCCTATGCAGAAATTAATGGTGAAAAACTAAGAAAGGTACCCAAAATTGATTTCATTGGTTGTGATAAGTTTCTTGATATACCTTTGGTGGATATTAACTGTGAAAAACTCATTGAGGTACCAAAAATTGATTTTATTGGATGTGATGCATTTTTGGATACATTCTATATAGAGATTGATAATATTACACTTCTTTCTTACCCTGAATGCTTGAGGGAGGTATTGCATGATTTTGCAGGGTCACGTAGGCTTTTGGAGTGGATGCTCCATCTAAACAGACTCCAACCTCCTAGAAGGATTTCCAAAAAGCATCAAGAGGGAGGAGTGGATCTTACTTTAACTCATAGCACTCCACCTCTAAAATGGATATTGTACATTAATCGCCTTCGTCCACCTGAACATTTTTCTGTGAAGTTCAAGTGTGGGGGAGCAATGCACCATGGCATTGACTACATGAAGAATGCTCTCTCAATCACCCATATTCCTCCCCTACCGCAATGGAGGTTATTTCTTGATCGACTCCGTCCGCCAGAAATAAAGGGGAGTTTATTCCTTCTTGTTTTTTCTTTCATTGCATGTTTCATTTTTATGTTTTCTAGAAGTAGAATTTTCTTTTAAGATGACTTTTTGTTAATAAATGCTTGATTAGTGTAGATTGAATAAGAGTACCATTTTATCCCTTTTGGCATTTTATTTCTTGCATGACTAGGAATAAATATATCCATATAGATTTTCTTATATCATTTTAGAGTCCCTTGAAAGCAAATTAAATTGGGGTGTTAAAACTTATGATTTGAGTCATTGGATTAAAGTTCTTGGTTGCTTAAGTACTTCTTAGTTATGGACTCTAGATTGATAATTTGGGATGAATTCTTTTTTTTACCTAGTGAGGATTGGCCTAATATTTGTGATACGCACATGTGATTATACTCTAGAACTTGCTTAGGTTCTTTCAAAGCTATATTTCTATGATTGGACCACATTTATAGAGGTGAATCATTTGTTTCCTTGTTCATATCATTTTTGCAATTTTGTTTCTCTATGTTCCATTTTACTTCCCCAATCTTCATGTCTATCATAATCTTCTCTATGGACTTGGTTATTCTTAATGTTTCTTAATGTTACTTTGTCCGAGATGAACAAAAGTTTAAGTGTGGGGGAGGATGCAAGCATTCTATCAAAAATTGAGGACAACCAAGCATTGACAATCTACAAGAAGAGTGTGTCAATTTGAAGGATTTTTTTGTATCAAGTTTGAGTTGCAAGAGTTAATTGGAAGTGAAGAATATAATTTCCTTCTTATTATTGGATGTTTCAAAGTTATAGGGGTAGTTGGCAGAAAAAAATAAAAAGAAGAAAATTTTTTTGTATCAACAAGTGTAGTGTGTGCCAAGTGGGATGCAAGAGCTAAAAGTGTACAAGTGGAGTACTTAGTTCTTTATTATCATAAAAATCTCCAAGTTGTGAAGAAGTGAAGCTATGAAGTAGTTGAATCACTGGAAAAAAAACTGAGCTGCAAATATAAAAAAAAAGAAGATAAACAAAAGAAAAGAAAAGCAAAAGAAAAGAGACACATGAAGTGTGAGTCACATGCGGAGTTAGATTTCTGATTTGAAGATGAAAGCAAGAAGCTATTTGAATTCAAGAGTAAGTTGTTAACTGAAAGATTGAAACTTTGGCAGAGACAGTTCAGAAATCTGAAATTTCAGCTACTGATCGTCGCATGATCGGTCTCTAGTCCGATCAGGAGCTGCCCAGTCTGATCCCCATTCCGATCAGACAATGTCTGATCGGTCCAGTGACCGATCAGTGGAGGCTAGCACAGAACAAAATCAGGGCACACTTCATTTCAGCAATGTTCCCATCCAAACCAGAGGCATTATACACTTTATACTCCACCACAACTCTGATACATGCAAGATAACTCAAAAAGAGAGGGCAAAGTGCATTAGGAACATTTTTGAGTGTCTAAGTCTTCCACTTTCTCTATGTTTACAATATTTTCTTATCATGCCATGCTTTCTCTATTTTTCCATATCGTCTTTATTATGCCATATTTCTTTACCATATTTCCTTACCATGTCAAATTACTTTATTATCTCCATCATAATCCTTTAGCATCAAAGCTCACTGAATTTCATTTCGTTCTATCATTTCATATATCTTCTTTAACATGTTTAAATAAACTTTTGTAGATGTGGATCCAAATCAAGAATGATGGTGGAGAGTAGATAATAAGCAAGCCTATGGTAGTGCAAGAACCATGTTGTGTCTGAGTGAGCTCCACCTTAATCAAAAATGTAGAATTTAGGAAGAGAGCCACTTTAGAACTTCCCTTTGCAAGGTTTTTGTGAAATTCATCTCAATGAGTCATGATGGATGAAGTACGCTAAGTTGTTGATTTAAGGACAAGTTTCTAGTCCATTGAGCTTAGATTATTGAGAATTGACAACCCTAGGTAATTTCCTTTTAATTGCTTCTAACTATGATTGAAACTAATCTAGGGGGATACATCTTAGTTTACTAGTAGCTTGTGCGAGACGCCCAAGAGTAAGTGTGGGGGAGTTGATAATTACCATTTTGTTGATAAATTTAGGCTCTCAAATCCATGTTTAATCCACATTTTATATGCTTAAGTTTGCATTTACTTAAGGTTTTATGTAATTCCTCTATTTTGGCTTTTAATTCAAATCTTTGTATATTTGAGATATTTTGGCACTAAATTATGAATCTAATTTTGTAGGCTCCAAATGATCATGGACATATAGCAAATTGGGTCAAACTTGAGTCCGAATTGGATCCGGATCAAAGGGATCAAGAAGCGGGTTAATATGAGTCGTCATTCGAGAGAACGGCTAGATCTGAGCCATCGGTCAACTTCTGATCAATCCGAGTTCAAGATAGACTTAATCAAGTTCATGGATCAAGATCTGAAAGTTTCGGCCAGATCAGAGTTAATTCAACCGTTGGATCAAGCTCAAGACGATCTAGACCATCCAAGCAAAGGAAAGGGAGGATTGAGCCATCCGCCATAGATCTGGTTGATCCGAGCTAAGGACAAGTAGATCAGGACCATTGATCAAGATCTGGGGAGTTTAGTTAGATCGGAGCAGATCCGACCGTTGGATGAACCCGATTCAATCACAGCCGTCCAAAAGGGTTAAGTTTAAATCAGAATTCCCTCTTCTTCTCCAGGGGTCGTCGTCGCGTCGTGGAGCCTTCATCGCAGCTGTAGCTTAGTTTTTTCTGTTCTTCATCGATTTCTTTGCAATTTTCTTCGGAGATCGCGTGAGGCCACATTAGATCAAGCTCGTTTCCAAGATTTCAGATCAATGAGGTAGAATTCCTGTTTCGTTGCAGACGATTTTGTCGCTGAAAGTGGATCTTGGTTGAGGGTTTCGCCGGAGTCCTGTTCCACTGTCGTTTCCAATCAATTCGCTATTGTTTTCATCCTCTGAGCAATCAGATGCACTCAGAGGGGTTCTCTGAATGTTGCTGAACGTTACTGGGCGTGATCGACATCTAGCTGATTGAAGGAGGAGGAGATTGCGGGAGCTTTCAGTCACTGATCGGTGCTGGCGATCGAACAGAGGGTCTACTGATCGGTCTCCAGTCCGATCAGTGTAGCCCCTGATCGGTCGGCTGACCGATCAGGGAGGCAATTTCGCAGAAAATTGATTCGGGAGCTTTTCTTCAGTGGTTTTTGGAGTTGGAGGGTTCTTGCTCAACCTTCGTGTGACGGCGAAGGGAAGTTTTGGATATAAACTTGATTTGATGTTTAATTTAGGGTAATTTTGTTCCTAGCATTTGTTTTCTTCAAGTTGTTATAATTGTTTCCATTGCACTTTAAGCCATGTGCTTAAGCCAAGTTTTGTTCTAGCTATTCTTTAATCTGCAATTAATTCCTTGCAATTCATTTTTTGCAATTTATTATCTGCAATTAGTTCTTTAAGTTTCATTTTAAGAGTTTGAATTTAATTGTTCAGTTGTCAATTAGGTTAAATTTCGTTCTCGCAATTCCCTACTTTAGTTCTGCTAGTTCAGTCTATTTCATTCCTACTTGCTATTTCATATTGTCATTTCCTCTTATTGCAAAAACCCCATTTTATCCAAAAAAAAACCCAAATATCGAACGACAAATAAACCTGCAAGCTCGAGTTAAACATTTGTTCAACTAGTCTTTGGAAAAATACGACCTGAGGCCCCTCTACAACATTTTTATCTTTGTTAGCCAAAGGGTTTTCAGCTTTATAAATATCTAAATTTGAGACTCACTCGTGACACATTGCTTTTGGGCATAGTAATTGGGTCTATCACT
This sequence comes from Boesenbergia rotunda, assembly GCA_024364735.1. Taxonomy (NCBI): domain Eukaryota; kingdom Viridiplantae; phylum Streptophyta; class Magnoliopsida; order Zingiberales; family Zingiberaceae; genus Boesenbergia; species Boesenbergia rotunda. The sequence continues at coordinate 343,309 of JAGFNQ010006676.1, forward strand.
ACACGCGAAGGGGCTTAGGGATTTGACAAGGCAAGAAGCATTTGATTTTTTTATTTACAAAGGATATCCAGGCTTGCGCCCGACTAATCCGCTTGGTTGACTGACCCTACCCACATCCTTCAACGAGAGTCCCCACCGGTCAACGAGGGTAAATCACGGGACGGAGACACATGGTGACTTCACCACTGATGATATCGATACCCGATGGCCCGACCACGTAGCAGCCTGTGGCAATTTCTTCCATCAGTATATTGCGCGCTCTACCTGGGAGGAATTGAAATGAAGAAGTGAGGATCACCTAAGTGAGCCATTACCAATCACGTCATATCCGCGGGGGCAGGCAAGAAGCATTTGAGCACTTACCACAGAGATATATGGTATTAGATTCGTTGAATGTCAAGGATAGAGCTAGGGACATATCAAGGAACTAAATTATAAATGATATGAAATAAGGTAGAAAAGGTAGAAGGAAAAATTTATTATGTCGTGAAGCTAGAAATCTTATATCTTTCAGATTGATTAAAAAAAACTTCTAATCCATTTTCTTATCCTTTCTTCATGGACTATTCTATTTTTCTCCCTTTTCTTCCCATGCTATCTCCTCATTTTTATCTGTCTTCTGTCACAAATCCGACAACTCCTTAATATGTTGGTACCCTGGGCAACATCCTGAGTAGGTCATCATCCAGCTCCGCCATTGATCGCATCAATGATATGGAACAATAATTTTTCTCCTCATTTTGCCTTCACAGACAAGCACAACATCCATGATCGCTAGGGAGGCGGAGATGGATACCTCCTTTCCTTCACATTTTCCGCCTCTATCAAACCAGTTCCCAAATCTACCAGAAGCTCAAGCTGTTGGTCGATCCAATGTGACTAAATCTATGGCTGAGGGTAATGATTCGGTGCTGCCACAAGCGAATATCTCCTATGCTAAAGTGCTGAAGAACACTGAAAACCTTGGAAAAATTTTAGCGACGGTGTTGGATCCTTCCTCTCCACGTACTTTCATGAAAAGCTTTGAGGGGGTAGGAGACGATTTTAAGAAATCGATAATTTACAACAACAAACCAGGTATATTTTACTCTGAAGATGAAGTGGCAAACTTGGCTAAACCGTATGAATTTGCTTTGATTGGAAAGTTTTCTGGATTGCGGCCACCACAAGCTATAGTATTACAAGCTTTTCGGAATATCGGTCTTTCTGGATTCTACAATATTAGATTTCTCCGCTCGGGATACATTTTTATACACCTTACATCAATTGAAGATATGGCGAGAGTGTGGATGAGAGGTGTTTGGTATATTGGAGGCATTCCACTGCGGATTTTCAAATGGACACCAAATTTCTCCTATACGGCTGAATCTTCAGTGATTCCAGTTTGGATCCAGCTTCCGGACCTTCCAATTCACATGTATGATAAAAAATGCCTTTATGCAGCTGCTCAAATAGTTGGAAAACCTATCAAGATTGATGAGGCTACTGCCGGAGGTTCGAGATACACTATGGCTCGTGTTTGTGTGGAAATAGATTTACTAAAACCAAAGGTGGAGGATTTTTGGATTGGAATTGGCAAAGAAAAACGACTACAAAAGGTGATTTATGAAAAACATGCAAATTATTGTGGTTACTGTCTACATTTGGGGCATTCAGAAGAGGAGTGCTATGTTAATGGCAAGAATGTGAAACCGATGAAGAAGGATACAATAGAAGAACAAACTAATGAAAGGGAGGACCTGAGAGAAGTTTTAAAAAGAAGACGTGATGCAGAGAATGACCAGGAAGGGGTGAAAAGGAAGCCTATTATAAGGGAGGAAGTTATAAGCAAAGGTGAAACAAATAGAAATGTTTGGGTGCAGAAAAAGGGATCATTAGCAGAAAAAACAAATGTAAATATTGTTAAGGAGAAACTGGGTAATCAATTTCAGGTTCTCGGTGAATTAGAAGAGAAAGATCATGGAAGAAATGATGGGTTGAATGAATTGTCAGAGGAAGACAGGGGTTCAGAGGAAGATGATGTAAGGGAGGAGTTAAGACAAGAAGGGGAAGTTATAGAAAAGAGGGGATGCCAGGATACAGATTCTAAACCTATCGTGGAGGAACTTCAATATGTGGCTACTAATGATAGTAATAAAAATAATCAGCAGATCTACCAAGAAGGGACATCAGAGAGGCTGGTGAATGCTATAGAAATCTCTGTTCATCCAGAAAATTTGGGAGGTTGTAACCACATTCAGAATCAGATGGCTTCTGTTCAGGGGGAATTGATGTCAGATAAAGATGTAGCATTGAAATTTTTTATGGAAGAGGAAGAGCTGGATAGGGAGGAAGGTGTTGTATTAAAGAGGAGTTCTTCTATATCTATCCCACCAAGAAGATGTGATAATCATATGGGTCAACAGCATAAGGCAGCCCGCTTTGAGGAGATCATTAATATGAACCAAAGGGTTACTAGGAGCAAAACTCAGGCGCAGCGAGGTAATCCATTTACTTAATTTTAATGTCTGGAATTTTATGGAATATAAGGGGGATAGGAAATGAAGCATCACTGAGAAGAGTATATTATTTAAAGAATTATCATCATGTAAAGTTTTCTGGAATTCTTGAGCCTTTCATTTCACTTGATGAAGATTTTATATCTAAGAGATTGGGTTTCAAAGCTGCAATTTCTAATGTCTCGGGAAAGATATGGTTTTTGTTTGATCATAACATTGATTGTGTTGTATTAGCAGATCATGAACAGTTTTTACACTTAAAGTTATCATCTATTCTATTTCCTATGGATATTCTGATGACGGTGGTATATGCTAAATGTAATAGAATTGATAGGAGGATTTTATGGGAGAAACTATTGGAACTAAAACCTTCAATGGATGAATTTTGGCTGATGGGGGGAGATTTCAATGTGATTACTGGTTATAATGAACACTCTGCTGGGACTCTGACTAACCTGGGGGCAGTGAATGAATTCAATAACTTTATAATGCTATCAGGGCTTCTTGATGCTGGCTTTGTAGGGGATAAATTCACATGGACTAATAATAAAGTATGGAAACGTTTGGATAGGGTTTTGTTATCTCCTTTGTGGAATGCGGGGGATTTCTCGGTGAAGGTTGAACACTTAAGCAGGGCAATGTCTGATCATAGCCCTTTGTTAATTTCTTTTACTGGATTCTCTAAGCCAGTGGCCTCTTTCAGATTTCAAAAAATGTGGACAAGGCATCACAATTTTCTGCTTACGGTCCGTTTGAATTGGATGTTACCCAGCTCCAGGTTTGGCATGCAAAACTTACAGTTCAAACTTAAAAGGCTAAAAAATCATTTAAAGTGGTGGAACAGCGATGTTTTTGGGAATATACATGATAAAGTTAAAAAAGCAGAAGAGGCATTCGCAGAGGCAGAGAGAGCTTTTGATTTGAAGCCCAATATGGAGAATAAAATAAGTATGGCAAAGTCCCAAGCGGTCCTTAATCAAACACTTTATATGGAAGACATGTTTTGGAAACAGAAGGCGGCAATTAAATGGATGAAAGAGGGGGAAAAGTGATAGATGTGTATACTGAAAGACATGCTTCTTTTATATATATGAACATCTTTATTTTGAAAAGAGAATCACAACTACACTAGGTGCCTGTTTATATTAGTACATGCATGAAGTCCAATTACTTTGCATTGTAGATAACATGGTGTGTGGTGTCACACGGAAGATCATGTTATCAGTTCCTTGCTTAGTATAAATAGAGGCTCACAACCGAGATGGAATTGGACAACCCATCGGAATAGTTGTAGTGTAATTAGGTGTGGTTAGTCTTGACCATAGGATTACACTAGTGTGCTTTGAGTACATTGAGCAGGACCAAAACACGAGGCTATCTAATTTGTACTGACTCGATAATTGGATAGGACCTCAGACTTTATTATGGAGTACGATCCCTTAATCCCGATATAATAACGGGCATATATTATTAACTATTATTTCTTTAATTTATCAATGGGCGAGATCTATTCTGTTAGATCGATAGGCCAGGTAAGTTGGGAGATAATATTAATAATATGATGTGACGTTGATTATTGACGGAATCCGTGCCCTGGTGAGTCGGGTTGATGATGCCCCCTTGATGAGCTCGAAAGGTTCAGCATGCTAAACCCTGCAGGTGGATTTAATCCGGCATGATGATAAGGTCGAGTGGTACTAGTCAAGGATCCAGAAGTTAATTAATTTAAATTGTCAGTAATTTAATTAATTAACGGGCATTCGAAATCTTAAACATGGGGGGATGGACGACTTGTAATAAGTGGAGCCCATATGTAAATATGGGAGTTGGTGAGGTAATTCAATGAGGACCCTTTAGTGGAATGGATCCTCATTAATGGACCGGGTCCATTAGCAGGCCAAGATCCAACTCCTCCTCATGGTCCCTATCGTAGCCCTATAAATACCCCATAGTGGCATAGAACCAAGTTGATGGTTGATCAAATTAATCCAATAGATCTCTTCTCTTCCCTCTTTCTCTCTCTGCGACGCCGAACGGCAGGGAGTTAGAAAAATTGCTCGAAGGGAGCCGTTCTTCTCCAATTAATTGCATTGCATGCAATTAATGTTGAGGAGATTAACTGCTCAAAGAGAGCAATTCCTCTACAAATTAATTGCATCGTGCATGCAATTAATCTCGACGTTGTGGAGAAAGAAGTTTTTTTCTTGGCACGGTTTCCAAGGCAATTAAAATTGCCTCTTGGCGTTTCTTGCCGTTCCATGGAAATTATTTTGCTCATGCGTTGTATTGCTCCAACGAAGGCAATTAATTTGCCAAGGCACGGTTTCCAAGGCAATTAAAATTGCCTCTTGGTGTTTCTTGCCGTGAGCCCGTGCGCCTAAGGCAAATAAATTGCCGCCTGCTGTGAGCGAGGGCGAAGGTGAGCTTCTCCACGGCAATTTTTTTGAGGAAGACAATTGCCTGTCGGCAATTTTCTTGGAGGTGAGGAAGACAATTGCCTTACGGCAATTTCTTGAGAGAAGCGAGGAAAATTGTCTCGGCAATTTTCTTGGAGCAGAACAGTAACTTGTTTCTCCAAGCGAGCGGCCGGCGGTATCCTTTTAATAAGGGATTGGTTGGCGCAAGGAGAAGGGATCAACTTGGTGACCACAGTTCTTGGTAGATCGTCGCCCACACGACGTCCAAGAGGGGAGGGTTATATGGTAGAAGATCGTAAGGTAACGGAAGGTATATTCTTCCTCGGCTCCTTTCGTTACGTTATTTTGTGGCTTATATATTTGTCTCGTCATTTCATGTTTGTTATTTAATTATTTTGATTGCGAATCATAGTAAATAATTATTTAACTGGACCCCGACCATAAACACAAAAGCCGGCGATCAACTCGTCGCCTTTTCCGCGGTCGAACGGTCGAGCAAATTGCAAGACCAATTTTGGTAATTAGCTAAGTTGCAATTTGAATCATTCGATACGACACGAGATGGTCGATGGGAGACGGCTCTTCACTCGGATTAATTTTTAATCCGTAGGCATAGAGAGGTCTCTCAGATCGACTAGGTATTTGCTTAGGAAACCCACCAAGCCATACCCATCAAAAAGAACACCAAGTTTTTTCATAATTTGGTACAAAAAAGAAGGATGAAAAACAGGATCTGGAGAATATGGGATGAAGGTGCTTGCTTGGAAAAATGTGAAGATATATGTTCATTAGGTACTCGGTTCTATGAGAAGTTATTATCAGGGGAGGAGTTTAGGTGTGATGCAGTGGAAATGGATGTTATTCCGAGATTAGTGACTACTAGTGATAATGAGTCTTTAATGGTGCTGCCTTCAATGGAAGAAATAAAAAAAAAATCATTTGGGAAATGGATGAAGATAGTGCTACCGGCCCGGATGGTTTTTCGGTGGCTTTTTATGTTACTTGCTGGGAAATTGTAAAGAATGATGTTTATCAAGCGGTTTTGGATTTTTTTAGAGGTAATTCTTTTCCAAAAGGTATGGCAGCAACTACTATTGTTCTTATTCCTAAAGTTGATCAGGCACAACAATGGCAAGATTTTAGACCAATTAGTTTATGTAATGTTTCTAATAAAATTATCTCCAAATTGATTGCTAATAGGTTGAATATCTTTTTGGATAAAATTGTATCTCCTTCACAAAGTGGTTTTGTATCAGGAAGGTTGATTTCAGACAATATTCTCTTGGCTCAGGAATTCAATCATAGACTGAATCATCATGTTAGAGGTGGGAATCTAATATTGAAGTTAGATATGGCCAAGGCATATGATAGAATACAATGGGCCTTTTTATTCAAGGTGATGTATGCTTTTGGTTTTTCTAATGAGGTGGTTGATTGTTGTAGAAGATGTATAACAAATTGCTGGTTTTCAGTAAATATTAATGGTCATCTTTCTGGATTTTTTCAATCTAAGAGAGGTCTCGGACAAGGGGACCCTATCTCTCCACTTTTGTTCATAATTGCAGCAGAATTCTTTTCAAGAGGTTTAGATCAATTATTTGCGAAATTTCCTCAGTTATTCTTTTCATCTGGATATGAAGTTAGATTATCCCATTTAGCATATGCAGATGATGTGATGATTTTGATGAATGGGTCTTCAAATTGTGTGAAAAGGGTTATGGCTTTTTTGGATAAATACATGTTATCTACTGGGCAATTAATAAATTCTTCGAAAAGCTCCTTTTTTCCTTCAAAAGGAATTTCTACAGTACGTAGGAGTAAGATTGCAGCTCTTACAGGTTTTTCAGAAGGTGTGTTCCCTATTATGTATCTAGGAGCTCCAATATTGGCGGGAAGTAGGAAAGCAGTTTTTTTTCAACCGTTATTGGAAAAAATAAGAAGAAAATTCAATGGGTGGAATGTAACGAAGCTTTCGCATGGGGGCCGATTATTACTTATTCAAAGTGTTTTGGTTTCTATTCCATATTATTTATTACAGGTCACTATGCCACCTCTATATATTCTTCATCAACTAGAAATGCTATTGGCCAACTTTTTCTGGGGTTCTTCAGATGCGGGTAAGAAAATACATTGGATTTCTTGGTCTGAAATATGTAAGCCTAAATGGGAAGGAGGTTTAGGTATAAGGAAATTAACAGATGTGGCAACGGCTATGGCTATTAAACTATGGTTTCGATTCAGAGAACAAAATTCAATTTGGGCAAATTTTATGGAAAAAAGATATTGTGGATCAATTGCACCAAATGTGGTCTCGCTAAAATACAATGCATCCCCTTGTTGGCGGAGGATGTGGAAAATTCAAAATGTTGCGGAGCGTCATTGTGGTTGGATCCTTGGAGAGGGTAAGATTAAATTTTGGTTTGACAATTTTCTGGATAGAGGTCCTTTATTCCAAGCATGTTCAGTCAATGGAAGCCCTGATTGCTATGTCTCAGACTTCAGGGAGGATATGGATTGGAATTTAATGAAATTGCATCAGCTAGTACCGGCTGGAATTCGAGAAGAAATAGCAGCAGTGCCTTTTTCTACAGTTGAACAGGACAAATTTGTATGGAAAAACAATCAAAATGGTAGTTTCTCTTTGAAATCGGCTTGGAACTGTATTAGAGAGGTAGATGAATTAAATCCTTTTTGGGTGGTATGTTGGAGTAAGATGCTGGTAACAAAAATTTGTATATTTTGTTGGAGATTTAAAAGACGACGACTGCCGGTAGATGAGATACTAAAGTCAAGAGGAGTGAACATAATATCAAAATGTCAATGTTGCAAGGAGGAGGAGTCTTGGGAACACTTGTTTTTTCTTAACAAAGTGGCGGAAGAGGTATGGCAATATTTTGCAGATTTGTTTGAGGTAAAAAATTGTTATCGGTTTGAGAGCTGGAAGGTGGGAAATACATGGTCAAAGCAAGGGAATATTAGAGAAATTATGCCGATTTTGATTACTTGGTTTATATGGTTGGCAAGAAATGAGGCTAAGCATAGAGATATCAAGATGGAGGGCAAGAAAATCATTAGTCAAGTGGTTAACTATGTTTATACGGGCATGTATGCTGGCTCAATCAAAAGTCATCAATGGAAAGGTTCTTCTTCAGCAGCCTCTAAAATGGGATTCCAGGTCAGTTTAAAGAAGGTTAATACCATTACTTCAATCACTTGGAAGAAGCCCATGAAGGGTACTTTTAAGCTCAATACAGACGGGTGCTCTAAAGGTAATCCTGGGTTGTCATCATATGGCTTTATTATTAGAGATGGTGATGGATTTTTGATTCAAGCGAGTTTTGGTGTGATAGGGATTGGCTCAAATATAAGAGCAGAATTATTTGCTATATGGAAAGGGTTGGAGGTATGTATAGAAAACAATTTTGTTCCAGTTTGGTTGGAATCTGATTAGTTAGTAGCTCTGAAAATAATTTAGGATCAGTCGGTTGGATGGGATTTGAGGCATTTGGTACTTAGGATAAAAAACATCCTACATAAACATCATTTTTTATGGTCACATGTGTATAGGGAGGCCAATATGGCGGTAGATTGGCTGGCCAACAGAGCATTCATGTTGGGAGGTGATAAGACTTGGAAGAAAGGGGAGGAACATAAGGAATTGGCTGGAATCTGCAAATTGGACAGGTTGGGATTACCGTATGTCAGGATGGCAACATGGCTGTGGCAAGATTCTTTCCCCACTAAGGGTATTGGATAGGGGTCGATTCGTGGAAGGGGTCGGAGGTGATCTGGGACGTTTTGCGATGGTTGTATCTTCTTCCTGATATATGCGGCATATTGTGATTTTGATTATCAGTGTGTTAGCTGCGGCTTATTCAGGTGTCAGTCTATCTGGACGTAGTAGATAAAAAGATTGGAATGGTTGATATTGAGAAGCATGTTCTGGAATTATGAATATATAGATAGATAGTGGAAGGTTTGTCATTCTCGTAATTGCGAAAGAAAATTTCTTTCTGTTAATGGAATGTCTGGTTGCTCTTTATATTCTGGTTTGGTTAGCTTGTTATTTTTGATATAATGTGTTCTTTATTCACAAATATCATTGTACGAAGTTGTTTGCTCTTGTGCTATCTATCATATGGTTTCTCATTTTAGTTATGGGCTTTTGTGTTCTGATGGAAATGTTGTGATGAATCATAAGCTATTATCAATGTGGCGGTCACATAATATGGAAGTTGAAAATACTGATAAACTGGGCTTAACTTCAAGAGTCAGAATCACTGAATTTTATGTAATTCCGGGTGTTCTACAGGTAGTATGTTGCTCAGTGATATTGGCAGTTATAGTTTTTGTATCCTAATATGAAAAGTCAGTATTTCTGTTACTTGGTGTTTTCTTTTTGCAAAAGGCTAGTGTATGAAATTTTGATCAGTCTGATAGCCGGCGGTAATGGTCTGATGAACTTTAACAACAGCCTGTGGTAATGCTAATTTATGATATGGCTGTCTAAAAAATTGCCTTTCCTGTCTTGAATCTCAATGTAATGGTGCATGGTGTAGTCAGAGACAGATTTTCTGATAATTGTTTGTTCGGAATGTCAGTATAGTACAGTACTTTGGCATGTAAATTCTGATAAACTGCAAGGTTTGCTTAGAAAAGATGTTGAAGGTAGAAAAGGATATGGATTATGGTCTCTCTCAGTAGAGGCAATTAAAAGCTGTGCTGCTGGTTAAGGGATACAGTGCTTTTTGAGAAATGCGGTGTCAAATAGGATTTGAGGAATTATTCATCCTTTAATGGATTTTTGTGTTAAAGGCTCTTGTAAGTACCAATCGGTACAAAATTTGTCTTAGAAAATTTTAAGAAGGCTGTTTTGTGGTTTGAGTTTGAACGATAAAGCAGAATGTTTCCTTGTAATTTCTATATTAGAAGGTCAGGTTTGGCCCCCCTTCTAATATAGACTTCCTTAAAAAAAACATCCATGATCGCCAAATATATAATTATTAAGTCGTGTTAGAGAAGTCCAAGTGATAAGTGACAACCATTTTCTTTAAAACAAAAAAAAAGTCTACTTCCATCAACTGCTTCTTCATAATTATGGACCTATTGCCCTTATGCAGGCGTGAAAGAAATTGAAACAATGAATAAAGCTGCCTCTACCACACTTAAATTATTCCCATATGTTCTAGAAATCATAATCCCACTTAGCATCAAACAAGCTTTAGTAATATTTAAAAAAGCATCTCGTAAAGAAGCATCAGGACAAAAATTTATTTATTTATTTTAAAAACCATTTGAAAGCGCCAAATTAACAAAATGGAATGGAGTTTACCTTTTCAACAACTACTCGATTGATCTCTTCAGTTCATTAATCTTATCTTAGAAAACAAAGCATCAATCTCTGCTTCAATGGAGCTCTCTTCCCTTTTTCTCCCCACTCTGCTTTTGATCCTAATTACTGAAGTTTTCACACACTGGACAGTCGCGCAAGCCAACAGAACCAACGCTACACTCTTTTCTTGCTTGTTGGATAACTCGCTGGTACATCCCGACGCTACCTTCATGCTGTACCGAACGTAGCCTGGGTACACCGATCTCACTCACATCTCCAACCTCTTCAAAACCAGCAGCCAGATCATACAAGAAGCCAATGAATCTGCCGTCCGAGTCCATCGCTTTCCTCACCGGCCAACTCATCGCCATCCTAATCAACTGTGGATGCACCGATAACTGGTCATTTGCAAATGTCACTTACTGGATCACATCCTACGACAACTTCTATGTGACCTCCACCCACCAGTTTGAAAGTACATACCTCACGGATTACCTGGTCGTGGAGGCCTTGAACCCAGGGGTCGAACCAAACGAGCTCAACTCAAGCCAGGGCAACCCGTGTCGATGCCTCTGTTCTGCAAGTGCCACGATGAGGCCCGTGCTCATATATGTGGGTTGCCAGAGATGACCTTTCGAAGCTGAGCAAGGAACTGAATTCTTCAGCGGAGGAGATAAGAGCTACCAACAACTACAGAGATTTCAACATCACCGTCAATAAGCCAATTCTCATTCCGATGTTAAAAAAGTTGCACCTCGCGGAGTCATGGTGCTAGTGTACAATGCCGCAACCAGCTCCGACAGGGTCGCCGTGGGAAATTTAATAAGACAGACATCATCATTTTATCAAGCATGATCAGTGCTGCTTCGGAGGTGTACCTTACTCTTGCTCGCTTGCTACAAGGTTTCTCCCAATAAAATCGTGGCACACTCACAACACGTCATACTTGGAAGGGGGAACTTCTGTCGCCTAGGAAGTTAGCTCCCAACAAGAATTAAGCTTTAGTCCCAGAGCGAAGGGATACAAGATTTTGGCTGGTGTCTCGTAGTTAATTCATCGAGAAGCCGACCATGTTCGACGTCAAATCCATCATAGAAGGCGCAATAAATCTCAGCTCAACTTACTGGATCGAGGGCCCTATTTACCAAGCCACTTTCGATGGTGAAGTCTACGCGAACAAGTGAGCGAAAGGCATCGACGTATCATAGGAGTTAAACATTTTCTAAATGGTCAACCACATGAATCTAAACAAGATGGCTGGATTCACCATTCACGAAGATGGGATTGGTTTATAAGTTCCAAGAAATGTGTTGTTGGACTTCTAGCTCTTCGCGATGGCCTCCTCCTTATACACTGCCAACTGCCTATCGCAGAGGCCTCTCAACATTGTTGGAACTTGGATGGCTAGAGAGGGGGGCGAATATAGCCAGACACTTGAACTTTAGCACTTTTCGATTTTTTGGACTCAAAGGGTTAGTAGCACAGCGGAAGCAATACAAAAATAGAGTATGCAAAATCTAAACCCTAAGTTGAGCACAAGCACAAGAACGCTAACAAAGAGGATTTAAAAGGTTCGGGGATAATTTACCCCTACTCCTTGGCGTGCCCTTAAGGTGGGCGATCCCTTAATCGTCAGCAGATCAAGCCCCGGAAAATCCTGATAGAATGCAACCTCCTTCTCGGTGGAGTAACCTCTCCACAGCGTTTCAAGATAAATGAAGTATTAAGTACAGGAAACATAAGAAGGATCTTACTGAGCACTAAGAACCCCAAGAACACAAGTAAACTTCTCACCAAGCTCCACTCACCGCATATCTCATGCAAGAACTCCCTTCTTCGTGTCTTCTCACTGATGGACTAGCCAAGCTTCTTGTTTCTCTTCCAAGTGCTCAAGTATCACAAGGTTGCTCAAGAGATGGATCAACAGATCAGAGTTGTCGTAAGAGCAAAAGCAAAGATGTCGCAAGAAGTCTGGAAGTGATCAAGTGTATTGCTGCTTCTTTGCTACCAAGCCCTTAAGCATCTTCCACTGATCGCCAGGTCACGACACCTCACTGCAGCTCCCAGCTACACACCTGCAACTGCCCACCTACCACTGAGCTCTCCTGGACTCCCTGAGCTTCACTCAGATTAGCCCCAGTCAGCAGCTCCAGCAGCGCCAGCATCCGTTGCAACTTGAGATGGAAACCTGCCCAATCTGATGTAGCAAAAGCCTCTGTTTGACTCTCCTTGTTGAAACCTGATTCACCTGCACACTTAGCAGCTCATTAGAATAGCAAATCAACAGAAGATCAAAATTTCAGAACATATCAGTGATGATCAGATAAGAGACAGTAGTGTTCAGAGCGTGATCAGAGTTCTGACAATGCATTTTGAATTAAAGTGATCGGTCACCGAACCGATCCAGGGCTCGAGGATCGGTCATCGGACCGATCCATAGCTCTGCTGGGACTCCCAGCCTTCGCATCCACAAGGGCCTGATCAGTCACCAGACCGATCAGGCTGTGACCTGATCGGTCTGCAGACCGATCAGGAAGCTCCCCGACCGATCAGGCTCCAGCCTGATCGGTTATAAGTCGGAGTCCACGACACTTGATCGTTCACCAGAATGATCTAACAGTATCCCAGATCGGTCACCAGACCGATCAGGAGCCGATCAGTAAGGTTCCCAAAACCTACTGTATGCTCCCTGATCGATCACCAGACCGATCAGGAGCCGAGCAGCAAGGGGAACCAAACTTACTATCTGCTCCCTGATCGGTCACCCGACCGATCAGGAGCCAAGCAGTAAGTGAACTGCATGCTCCCTGATCGATCACCAGACCGATCAGGAGCCAAGCAGTAGGTTCCCAACCTCACCGTATTCTCCTTGATCGGTCACCAGACCAATCAATCATCGCTGGATCGGTCACCAGACCGATCCACGAGGGAACACCGTGCCAACTTCCCTGATCGGTCACCAAACCGATCCAGGCAAGGTCAAATCCACTCCAAGTCACAAGAACAAGCCTCCATCCCTTCTCTGACTCATTCTCAGACCCCCGGACCAAGACTCCATGCCCAGTTTCACTCACCTGGACTTCAACCTAGCCCTCCAAGTTAGGACCTGGCCCTCCAAGCCGGGATTTCATCCAACCTAGCCCTCCAAGCTAGGACCTGGCCCTCCAAGCCAGGGTTTCATCACCTAACCCTCCGAGCTAGGAATTTTCCACACCTAGCCCTCCATGCTAGGACTTTTCACACCAAACCCTCCAGGTTAGGACTTTTCCACACATAGCCCTCCAAGCTAGGACTTTTCACACCTAACCCTCCAGGTTAGGACTTTTCAACACCTAGCCCTCCAAGCTAGGACTTTTCCACACCTAACCCTCCAAGTTAGGATTTTCATCCACCTAGCTTCTCGAGCTAGGACCTGACCCTCCAGGTCAGGCTTTCATTAAACCTAGTCCCACTAGGTATGCCTAGTCCACGACTAGGATTTAATCCCAATCATCTCATTAACCTAAACTAAAATCGGTGTCAACACCAAAACAACAATCAGGGTCAGACTGCATCAACAATCTCCCCCTTTTTGTTGTTTGACAACCCGATTTTAAGTTTAGGAATGTGAATCAAATTATCTCAAATCGCAGAATTGTAGGAGAATCAGGATCCTCCCCCTACAGCATTTAAACACATAATCGTCCTAAACTTAACCAACCACACTCTCTCCCTTTGTCAAACACCGAAAAGGGTGTCGACGGGTTGTTAAGTTTAAACCATACTCCCCCTCAACCCTAGGGGTTTCCCAAAACAACATAAGATTTGATTTAATTTTGAAAATATATGAAAACATATGATAAATATAAAGCATGACAAAACAATCATATGTATCATATGAACATGGAGTAGCAATATAGCAATGCATAATAAGGCATACATGAAGATAGCATGCATATGAACAATCATATAAACTAACAATAAGCATAATATGTTGGATCGAGAGAAACGATAGAGGGGGGGTGAATATCGTTAAACGCTTTTTCGGGAAAAAACTAGAGCAAGTACGCAGCGGAATAAAATCAATCACGAACACAGGTAGTTTTACTTGGTTCGGAGCCTAGGTCGACTCCTACTCCAAGGCCCACGGTCGTTGACCGTTTTCTATGGGCAATTCTATAAGTGCGCAAAACGTTTACAGAGAGATATTACAAAAGCAGTATAGTAAACTTGAAAGTAACTCTTCTTTTACCGACGTCCGATGTAGATTGAATTTTCGGAGCAACGGGACGTCGTCGGTGCTTGAGTCTCGAGTCGGGAGGTTTCCGGAGCAGAGCGCGGGAGCAGAAGAGCGTGATTGCGTTGAATGAATTGTTGTTCGAAGTCTTGGGGTCGAGGGCCTATTTTTAGCCCCTGGGGGCGCTCGGGATGCCGGGGGCGCCCCCCCACGTGTCAGCCGATCTGCTTCCATCTCGGTCAGCTCTGATCCCTTAAAACTCGGGATCAGACTTTGACAGGGGCGCCCTGAACGCTGGGGGCGCCCGGGTTGACTGGGTCTCTTCTTATCTATTGGCTTCGATGGGATCTGCTTCGTTAGCTTCACCTGGGGGCGGCCGGGCCATCCGGGGCACCCGGGAGCAGTGGGGGCGCCCGGGAGCACGGGGGCGCCCTGTCCATGAGCTGCAGACGCAGTTCCATTGCTTCAACTATTTTGTGTTCACCTTGGGGGCGCCCGGGACACTCCGGGCGCCCTACTCAGCCTTTGCCTCACTCCTTTGAGGCTCTCTGAGCTGCAGACACTCGTTCCTTCGGTCCTGCATCCAGGGTTAGTCCAAAACAACATAAATAATAAGATGTTAGTTTATACAACCTTAGCTGTCTTGGTTCTGACTTTGGGTCTCCAAAATGGAACCCTAGGTCGAACCGACGCCTACTGTTCCCTTGACGGGGAACGCGTCCTCACCTACTCCTCTCGGGAGAATGTACCTAATGTCAACCGGCTCCTCCGGTTGGACTTTTACCTAGCGGTCCTTCGCCAGGTCTTGGATACCAAGCTGTCCTTCGCCTGGTGCCTAGCATTCCTTCGCCAGGTCTTCAGTTCCCAGCTGTCCTTCGCCTGGTGCCTAGCAGTCCTTCGCTAGGGCTTCAGTACCCTGGCATTCCTTCGCCAGTGCCTAGCAGTCCTTCGCTAGGACTTTTTACCCTGGCATTCCTTCGCCAGTGCCTAGCAGTCATTCGCTAGGACTTTTTGCCCTGACATTCCTTCGCTAGTGCCTAGCAGTCCTTCGCTAGGACTTTTTGCCCTGCACACTTGAGTAGCATGTTAGATGACAAATAAGACTTAACTTTTGAACCCTTTTGCCATTATCAAAACTCAGGTTCGACTTGGGTGCTTTCTGCACCAGCAATCTCCCCCTTTTTGATTTATGGCAATCCTGGTTCAAAAAGTTAAGTTAATCAGAGCAAGAAAGAATTAAATTTTGTTTCCTCCCCCTGGAAGGAATCTCCCCCTAAATTTTTCGAAAACTTCGTGGGTCTCCCCTTCTTAAGGATGGATTTTTACTTAGGATAATTTTCAACAGAAAATAATTTTGGTTGTCTATTTTGGAGAACTTGTAGTATATTTAAGTTTGAATACTTAGAAAAACTTAAGAAGGATTCTGAAAAACTTAAATTTGAGTACTAAGGAAAATTTTGACGCCTTAAGTTTAAAGTACTTAAAGAAGTTTTGAAAACTTTAAGTTTTAAAGTACTTAGTGAAATTTGAAAAACTTAAGTACTTTAGGGAAGTTTTTGAAAAACTTAAGTACTTAGAAAAAGTTTTGAAAAGCTTAAGTACTTAGAAAAGTTTTGAAAAACTTAAGTATTTAGAAAAGTTTTGATAAGCTTAAGTACTTAGAACTTAAGTACTTAGTAAAGTTTTGAAAAACTTAAGTACTTAGTAAAGTTTTGAAAAACTTAAGTACTTAGTAAAGTTTTGAAAAACTTAAGTACTTAGAACAAACTTAGTACATTTTGAAAAACTTAATTAAGTACTTTTTGAATAAAGGATATAGTTTGAAATTTTAGAAATTTTGAGAGTTGAAGAAATTCTTAAAAAAAATTTAAACTCACTCCTTTCCTATCTCTCCTTTCCTATCTTTTAAAAAAAATTTAAACTCTCTCCTTTCCTATCTCTCACCCTTTGCCATATATCAAACACAAATAACTATAGCAGAAACAGAATAATTAAATTGCATAAAGGAAAATAACTTGCATGATTTTGCTGTACTGAACCAATTCATTATGAGAATTAAACCAAATCAGTTTCATTTTCCTCTTTTAGGGATCTGTCTGTTGGTGCAGGAAGCACCATATCGAACCTGGTTTTGATATTGGCAAAGGATTCAAAGTTAAGTTTATTTGTGATCTAACGTTGTTCACTGAGTGTGCAGAAAAAGCCCTAGAGAAGGACTGCTAGGCAACTGGCGAAGGAATGCCAGCATCCAAGCCCTAGCGAAGGACTGCTAGGCAACTGGCGAAGGACTGCCAGCATCCAAGACCTAGCGAAGGACTGCTAGGCGCCAGGCGAAGGACAGCTTGGGACTAAAGCCCTAGCGAAGGACTGTTAGGCACCGGGCGAAGGACAGCTCGGCATCCAAGCCCTGACAAAGGACCGTCAGGCAAAAGTCCAACCAAAGGAACGGTTGGCATCAGGTAAATTCTCCCGAGAGGAGTAGGTGAGGACGCGTTCCCCGTCGAGGGAACAGTAGGCGTCGGTTCGACCTAGGGCTCCATTTTGGAGACCAAAGTCAAAACCAAGACAGCTAAGGCTGTATAAATCTAATAATTTATTATGTTATTGTGCTTTGGACTAACCCTGGATGCAGGACCGAAGGAACGTGAGTCTGCAGCTCAGAGTGCCTCAAAGGAGTGAGGCAACTGCTGACCAGGGCGCCCGGAGTGTCCCGGGCGCCCCCAAGGTGAACACCAAACACAACAAATGCAAAGTGGCTTCGACAGTTCATATTCGGGGCGCCCCCGTGCTCCCGGGCGCCCCCGCTGCTCCCGGGCGCCCCCAGCGTCCCGGGCGCCCCTATGCGCATACCTCAATCCAGAAGCCAGCGAAGCCAGAAGATGAGATTTGACCCGGTCAATCCGAGCGCCCCGAGCGCTCCGGGCGCCCCGGTCAAAGCGGATCCCGAGGATAAGGGGATCAGACGGCGACCGAGCTACAACCGGATCAAATGCCACGTGGGGGGCGCCCCCGACATCCCGGGCGCCCCCAGGCCCTATATAAAGGGCCCTCGACCCCATGCTTCGAACATAAATTCCATTCAACGCCTCAAAGCTCTTCTGCTCTCGCGACTTGCTTCGGAAACCTTCCAACACGAGCCGACGACGTCCTGCTGCTCCGAAAAAGTTGATCTACTCCGGACGTCGGTAAAGAAGAGTGTTCCCTTTAATTACTGCACTTATATTTGTAATTAAATTCTGTAAACCTTTTTGCGCCTATATAGAATTGCCCAAAGTAAACGGTCAACGACCGTGGGCCTTGGAGTAGGAGTCGACACAGGCTCCGAACCAAGTAAATCGACTGTGTCTTTGTGCTGTGTTTTCTTTTCATTTTCTGCTGTGCACTTACTCTTACGTAAATCCGAACGATTTCCGATATTCACCCCCCCTCTATCGGTTTTCTCGATCCAACAAGTGGTATCAGAGCGGGGTAGTTCAAACTTGGTGCAACCACCAGTTTGAAAGTTTTTCGGATTTACGAAATTTTTTTTATCTTATTTCTTTTCCTTTTTTAATCAACACCACTACATCTTTTCCGCCTTTAATTTTAAAAATAAATAATATCTGTGGGTGAATTTAAAATATTCTTACACCTTTTTCAAATTTGAATTCTCATTTTTTCACCATAAGTCAGAATTGATAAAATAACCAATTTTTGAAAATTTGTCATAAAACTTTTTTATTATTATTTTAATATTATTTTTCTCGAAAATCGTGCTACATTAATTTGAGCAAATTTTCTCCCAACATTAAAGTCTTATCTTTTCATCATTAATCAAAATTGATAAAGCCACCATTTTCAAAAATTAGTCAAAATTTTTTTAATATTTTATTATTCTCGAAACTCGTGCAGTCTTTTTGGCTATTTTTCTCTCTCCCGCACTACTAATCCAAGACCAAGTCTTGGTACAGTTCTATTTTTTCTTTTGTGTGCAAGAGGTTATTTTATGGCCAACCAAGAGTGGAACAGTGCCCGTCCACCGCTATTCTCCGGCGAGAACTTCAGCTTTTGGAGAAGACAAATGGAGTCCCTTCTGAAGGCCCACATGGACTTATGGTGGATAATCCAAACGGGGTTCAGATTCCCCACGGAAGATGGAACATCAATCGCTTGGGACAAATTGGACGAACCAACTCTGAGGAAGATCGAGACTGATGCTAAGGCAACAGTGATCATACAATGCGGTCTAACCAACGAACAACTCAAGCTAGTCGGTTCATTTGGATGTGCTAAAGAGATGTGGGAGAAGCTACTCAGCCTACACGAAGAGAGCTCCTATGTTGAGAACTTAGAAGAATCCATACCTGACTACAAATTCGAGCCAGAGACAGAAGACGAATCGACTGAGAC
This sequence comes from Boesenbergia rotunda, assembly GCA_024364735.1. Taxonomy (NCBI): domain Eukaryota; kingdom Viridiplantae; phylum Streptophyta; class Magnoliopsida; order Zingiberales; family Zingiberaceae; genus Boesenbergia; species Boesenbergia rotunda. The sequence goes on from JAGFNQ010006676.1 coordinate 362,161, forward strand.
AAAAATGGTAACCAATCTCGAATCCTTTTTTGAATTACAATTAGATAATCAAACAAATACTATAATGGTCGAGGAAGGTATAATTTCTAGTGCAGGGAAAGATCCAAGAAAATTGCAAAAGAGGCCTGAACCAGTACCTAAGTCCGACTCAGAACTTGACGATGAAGAAGGAGATCCTCGGAAACGGGTCCGAATGGCTCACAACCACTACAAAATGCCGAAAGAACAATCAATCAAAAGAAAGATGGCTAAAATCAAGGGGGAGATTCCCAATCGGGAATCAAGAGGTAAATTTACAATATTTCAAAATCCATTATTTACCATGAATAATATGATTGAATCTTATAAATTAGTTAAGGCTAATTTGTTAGAAAATTTAATTCATAATATTGCTGTTTTTGATAATCCAGAATATTATTACGATTATGATGTAACATAGATCATTTTTTTTTGTGCTTTAATTGTAGGTTTCTTTTTATTTTATGTTTATGTTCTTTTTGCTTAAAATTAGGATTGATTAGTTTAAGGACAAAACAGTTTAACTGAAACTTGACAACATAGTATTGGGTGGAGGTGAGATGATAGTACGTTAGGGAAACCAACTCTAATAAGATCAAGTTTACTTGGTCTCTTTAGACTGGTGGAACTAGCCGAAGCTACCGATCCAAGACCCAAACTAGTTAGACCAGAAATTTTTCAAAGAATAATTTTGAAAATGAAATTTCATTAAAAGACTTTGTCAAGGAAAGGGTGGATGATCCCATAAGGCTACGGCCAAAGAAGGCCTAGTGCCTCGCCAAGACCTGGAAGCCAATTTTTGAATTTCAAATTCAAATTACTTTTTGTCAAATTCGAATCTAACACAAATGTTCAGTTAATCTTAGATTCAAATATTTCTTTTCAAATTAAATTTAAAACCAATTATTTTCAAAATTAATCTAACTTTTCAAAATTAACCATGTTTTCAAAATTAAAATATTTGTCTCACAAAACCCATGAGGTGAACATGTTTGATCACATAGAACTGGGTGAGATATCTAGGACCTAAGAATATATGTCACTATTCTTTTAAATAAAACTCAAAGTGCTCAAAAAAATATTATTCAAAATTATCTCTATTTTTTCCAAAATATTGAATTTCATGTTAAAATAGACTCGTTTTAAATAGAATTTAGGGTTTGATTAATTTAGTTATTTGATTGGTCAAACATAACTGAGTCAAACACAGTCAACCCTAGTCAACATAGTCAAACATGGACATTAGATTAAGTTAAAGGGTACAGGGGGAGTAGTTTATTCTTTTCTTTCAAAGTATTTTTGAAAAATTATTACCATTTCAAAAGGGGTTTTGAAAAATTGTGTTATCATACCAGATTGTATTTTCAAAAATCTATCTCCTTAAAAAAAAATGATCATACTCAAAAGGCATGTTCAAAATTGTTCCTTTAAGTTTGACAAACCCTAAGACTAAGAGGAGGATTAACTTGTGGTCAACAAGCCTCCTAGGACTATGTCAGATTCAGGGGGAGCTCAAATTAAAAGAAATACTATATTTTCCAATAATCACTATATTTTAAAAAAAATTGTGCTTTACAAAAACCATTATTATTTCAAAATGTTTTTCGAAAACAAGGTTTCTGCTCAAATTGAATTTACTAAAAATTATATTACCATTCAAAACTATTCTTTTTTTGATTTTAGTAAACCCTAAAGACACAAAGGAAGGTCTACTTAATGATCTACAAGGACTCCAAGGATGTGTCAAATTTAGGGGGAGTCTAAACCAAAAGAAATTATTTCTAACAAGTATTTTCTTTTGCAATTATCTTTGAAATTATTAAATAATTCTTTTGATATGAACTGAACCCTAAGAACTAGAGGAAGAATACTTGTGGTCAACAAGCTTCCAAGGACTGTATCAAATTTAGGGGGAGGTCAAATTAAAAGAGTTATTAAACATTTCTAAATAATATGTTTTCATACACTATATTTTCAAAATTGTGTCGAAAACATTTGTCTTACAAAATAATTTCAAAATGTTTTTGTGGCTTATAAAACTATTTTTGCAATACCTTTTGAAATAATATTTACTTGGGTTGAAAAATTTCCAGGACACTTAGGAATATGTCCTTGTAGTTAACAAAGTTTCCTAGGATTGTGTCAGACTGGAAAAGAAACCAAGTCCAGTATTATGTTTTCAAAATAAAATTTGAAATGCATATTTGTCAAAAATGCATAATCTTCAAAAGTACTTATATTTTTCAGAAATACATAATATTCTTCAAATGTACTTATATTTTTCAAAATATGCATATCATCTTTCAAAAGTACTACTATTTGTCAAAAGTACTATTACTTTCAAAGGTACGAATATTTTTTTTTCGGTTTCAAAAGTGCAATTTAAGCTTCTTTCAAGGATTATACTAAGTATTTTTTTTCTTTGTTTTCAAAACCCATAGGCTCTGATACACAAACTTTCTCTTATATATTTCTTTCTTGATATATGGCCAAGGGGGAGAGAAAGAAAGTGAAAAAGGATGTTTTGTTGTAAAACAAAAATCTCTAAGTAGCTAAGTGTTTCAAATTTATTAAGTGAAATTTTCCTTAGTAAACAAGATTTATCTGAGCAAAACCTTTTGAAAATTTTGGCAAATATTTCTAAGTAAAGTCTTCTTTGGGGAAAAACTTGCCTAGAAATTTCTTAAGAATTATGTTTTTCAAGATGCACAAATTGTTTCTAAGTAAATTCGTCTAAATGTGCAAAACTCTAAAAGTTGAATTTTTTTTTGGAAATTTGGCTTCAAGAATGGAAAATTTGCCTAAGTAAATTTTTTTTTGTAAAGTCTTGTAAGTAAAAGTTTTTTTAACAAAATTTAGGTTTACAAAACCGTTCAAAATTTTACCTTATTCACCCATGTTTATTTTTGATATATGTCAAAGGGGGAGGAAAGGTCAAAGTTAAGTATTTTATAAAACAAGTACTCAGGGTTTTAGGGGGAGTATGAGAATTAAAGGGTTTTTTTTTCAAATCTTAGTTAAGTATTTTATAACACAATACTCAGGGTTTTAGGAGGTTTTTTAAATCTTACCTTGTGTTAGTAAATGTTATAAAGTTTTTATTGCTATACTTCATTTTTACATTATGTTCTTAACAGTTTTCTACTTAACTTTGAATTGTGTTGCCATAATCAAAAAGGGGGAGATTGTTGTGCAGGAAGCACCATATCGAACCTGGTTTTGATATTGGCAAAGGATTCAAAGTTAAGTTTATTTGTGATCTAACGTTGTTCACTGAGTGTGCAGAAAAAGCCCTAGTGAAGGACTGCTAGGCACCTGGCGAAGGACTGCAGTATCCAAGCCCTAGCGAAGGACTGCTAGGCACTGCGAAGGACTGCCAGTATCCAAGACCTAGCGAAGGACTGCTAGGCGCCAGGCGAAGGACAGTATCCAAGCCCTAGCGAAGGACTGCTAGGCACTGGGCGAAGGACAGCTCGGCATCCAAGCCCTGA